>VDFB02261131.1:0-104417 GCA_007258455.2 Sequoia sempervirens | reverse complement strand
CTCTAAACTTAGGTAGGTATTCATTTGTTTCTCTTGGGACAAAGTGTGGATAACCTTGGGTTTTACAGAAACCTTGAAGGTTATATCTTTCTATAGAGAAATGATTCCTCTAAGGGCATGAATGTCATTTAGTCATGGGATAATAGCTTGTAGAGGGGGAACTCAACTAGTTATACATATTTTCTAATGAATATATATCCCTCTACAACTATCTACTTCAAAATAACTAATTTTCTCAACTCCCTTTTCTACTAGTACCTTAACACAATGTATAAGGGACAATATTTACTAGAAATTTTCAATGGGTGACCTTTATATAAAATACAATAGATAAATACCTAAAACCTTTTGCAACCAACTCTTTTGATAATGTAGGAAGAATGCAATGGGATGTGTGGTTACATGCTTCAAAACATGGAGGATGCATTTAGGGGGCTTGATGCTTCAAAGGTGTTCATGGAGGACTCTAAACATGTATTATAATGATTATTTTAAAATAATACATGAGTCATGAATGCTTTTGGAGGCTATATTTTTACCTCTTGAGGGTTTTCCAAGGGTATATCTTTTGTCACTCTTTCATGGATATGTTTTTAATTCTCTTGCATACATGGATTCTGAGTACTTATTTGCATTGATTTCTCTTTTGGGTTATGCATAAATTTACATTCGATGGCTGCAAGTTTCCTTTCAAGAGGGAGATGAGCAGAAGACAAACTTCAAAACCAAGGAGGGAATGTATGAGTGGTTAGTCATGCCATTTGGGCTAATTAATACACTAAGCACATTCATATGGCTCATGAATGAGGTATTAAAAGAGAATTTGGGTATATTTTTCATTGTTTGTTTGGATTAAATTTTAAATTTTAGTAAGACATTGGAGGAGAACTTGTTGCATATCTGTAGAATTTTTGAGAATCCAAGGGAATAGAAATTGTTGATTAACCTCAAGAAATATCATTTTATAAAGAAGGATTTCATATATTTGAGATTTGTAGTCTCAGTTGAGGGTCTTAAGGTGGATCTAGAGAAATTAAAGGCTATTTTTGACTTGCCTACACCAAGTATTGTTGTGGGGGTAAGATCATTAGGAGAGGGAAAAAAAGGGTTTGCATCAAAATGAATTGATCAAGATGATGAACCACTACTTTTCACCATAAAAAATACAATTATGAGGGCCAAAATTCCTAAATAACAAATCATAAACTAATCCTAATTGTTATAACAACTATGAGGGGAGTTTTTAGAGGTTAGAAGGATGTGTAACTTATTGCAAGAAGGTTGTTTTTAGGCCACAAATGACTCATTCTCCTTTAGTGGTTAATAGGTCCCTCTTAGGGTTTCTGAAACTAAGATCTGGGTTATTTTCCTCAATTTCTACAGTCTCAGATCCTTGGTTGTTAGCTCTTGAGAACCTATAACAAATTCTAGAGCCTTCTTTCTATGTTCTTGCACTATGAATGACAACTTTGCAACTTGACAATTTTGACAATTTTGCTTCCAATTTGTTCACCACTTGATCTTTAATTTGTAAATCTACAAATACACATTCAAAATAAGAAAAAATTGTTGATTGTTAGTGAATAGGGGTTTCCTAAGTCAAACCCCTTGTAGGTAATTAAACCAAATGATGAAATAACGAAATTGAAGTATGAAACGTGAAACTTGAAGTGATGTTGATACCTTGGAAGTTGTCTTGGAATATAAATATACAAACTAACGTGTAATGGCCATGAAGAATGTAGATGTTGATCTCAAATAGGATGTGAAATAATGCTTGCAAATAGATCTTCAATGCTATTTCAACAGTCTTAGCTCAACATGCACACATGCACTATGCCTTTGACATGATAAAATGATCTTGAATTGCTGCAATAAAACCTTGGTATTCTACATTTTAATACCTTTTAAATTCTCTTGGACTCATAAATTTTCTCTTAGGATGATTACTCAAAGTTGCTAGGTGAAACAATGTGAATTAACCCCATATTTATATACTAAATCTAGAGATTAACACCAAAATTCACATAATTCAAGCCAACACTAGATCTAAAATTGAAAATCATTAAAATCCTACCATAATTAAATTCAAAAAGGGGTGTCCTATGTGAGGAGGAATCATTCGCCACTAAAGGTGAATGGGTCTTAGCACAACTTTCTAGGACCATGCTTTGAGTTTAAAATAACATTAAAAACCCATGTCAAATATGCATAGAAAGGGGTGTCCTATGTGGACAGGACCCATTCAACACTAAAGGAAAATGGGTCCTAGCACCATTTTCTAGGACCTTGGATTTTCCAAATTAAATGTTATGTCATATGATTATTAGGTGTTAGGATAGATCCTTCAGAAGATGCCATTAAGAAGGCTTAGATTTGAATTAAAGGGGCCAATTAAGCTCAATTAACCACAATTAATTAAAGAAACCCTAGATAAGTGTGAAAGTGTACTACAACACTTTAAAACACCATAAATAAGGTACAATTTAAGTACATTTTGTTAAAAAAGGTCCCTAGATCAATGTGAATGTGTACAACACATTACAACATTAAACCAATGCATAATTAAATTAATTAGATGTCAATTACTCCCAAATTAAGTGTGAAAAAGGATACTTTTTTTGATACTACATTTCACCCCCCCTTTAGTGAGAGTTTTCCCCCATGACAAACTCACACTAAAGTAGACATTCAAGACACTTAAGTATGCAACACTAACAAAGATAAACATTCATACACTATCAAAGGCCAAGAAAAATAAAGAAAAACAAAGGATCAAGCACAACCATTCCAACATGTCACTGATATTGCAAAAATTGATAAAGAAGTGCATGATGAATTGAATACATTGTTTTCTTCTTCTATGAGCTTAAATGAGAAATCTCCTAAAAAGAGTGTTGAACTTGGTGCTTCCTCTAGTTTAGCACTTTCTCTTGTACCTTTGGCTAGTTTTCTTCCTTCCATTTATACAAACCAAGATTGGGATGCAGGCAACCTACTCTAGGTTGACTTGCATGTGCCTTACTAGTCTTTTAATTTTTCATGTTTCTTTATGTGTGTAATGTTATTCCACCCTAATGTTTCATTTTATGTATCTCTTTATTTTTGTGCATTCCTCTTTATGTACCTACTTTCTTATCTATGTCTTACACATTTAATATTTTTCATTTGTCTTGTGTTTTCCTTTTGGGGATGACATAAGGCATCAAGACATCTAGGTCTCTTCCATTTTGATCCAAAAGGATTTTTATTTGTTTTTTCTCTCTTTGTGTCATTCTTCTAGTTCTATGAGTATTTTGGGAATGATGACAGTTCCAAGCTCTTATAACAACAATGTAGCAAAGACACATTGACCCTGAATCCATAGACCCCTTAAGTATTTTTGGGGGAAACCCTTCTTTCCTACTTCATGGCGTAGCTTTATTTTAGAAACATATGAATTTTTATAGAGTTTTCTGAGGAAAGCTCTCAAGTTTGCTCACTCTAGGGTAGTGGAACCTCAATCTGTCCACTAGGTGAGTTATCCTAATGAGGTGGTTTAGTGTGAAAGGAATGCCGATGTGTCGACTTCTCACCGTATAATAAGAAATTCATGCCAGTGTGTTGACTTTGTCATCATGTACTAACCATATCAAAGCTATCCTCTTGATAACTTCAATAAGGCACCACAATGTAATGCTTTTTGTATGCTTTCTAATGTAATTTCTAAAAATTTTTGTTAAAAGGGATTTTTCTTTGTTCATGTAAGGTGTTCTTCTTAGGAAACATTGTGCCTAATGTCTCCAAGAGAGGAAAAGTCAAGGATATTAGATCGCCATTTATGGGATGCCTCTCATTTTGCATCATGTCATAAAGGGAGATTGTATTATTAGAAATATCGCACTCTTGGAGGACATCAAACCCAATGACACCACCAAGAAAAGGACATGTCACAAGAAAAAAGAAAATCATGCCATGAAATATGCAAAAATATTCCAACGATGTATGCACCCACTTTAAAGTGGTTACTAACACCATTATTTTGAGAAATAGATTTAAAGTACAACCACTATTTTGTCCTAAGACATGAGAGCTTTCCTCAGAAAACCCTATAAAAAGTCATATGTTTCTGAAATAAAGCTACGCCATGAAGTAGGAAAAAAGGGTTTCCCCCAAAATTACATAAGGGATCTATGGATTTAGGGTCAATATGTCTTTGCTACATTGTTGCTATAAGAGCTTGGAATTGTCATCATTCCCAAAACACTCATAGAACTAGAAGAATGACACAAAGAGAGAAAAAAAAAAGAAAAATCCTTTCAGATCAAAATGGAAGAGACCTAAATGTCTTGATGCCTTACACCATCTCCAAAAGGAAAACACAAGACACATGAAAAAGATTAAATGTGTATGACATAGATAAGAAAGTAGTTACATATAGAGGAATGCACAAAAAGAAAGAGATACATAAAATGAAACATTAGGGAGGAATAAAATTACACACATAAAGAAACATGAAAAAGTAAAATATTAGTAAGGAACATGCAAGTCAACCTAGAGCAAGTTGTCTGCATCCCAATCTTGGTTTGTATAAATGGTTCAAGGAAGAAAACTAGCCAAAGGTACAAGAGAAAGTGATAAACTAGAGGAAGCACCAAGTTCAACACTCTTTTTAGGAGATTTCTCATTTAAGCTCATAGAAGAAGAAAACAATGTATTCAATTCATCATGCACTTCTTTATCAATTTTTGCAATATTAGTGCCATCATCTAGATTAATCACAATAGGAGGTCAAATAAAAATTTCCATGGAAGGTTCTTGTGTATGTTGCAGGGAGGGTATAGGATCATCATGTACTAATTCAGGTAAGTTTGGATTTTCATTTTATATGTTGTCTTCTTTTGTTTGTAATCTATGAGAAATAACACGATGTCTACACCTACGCTTTGTAGCACTTCAATTGCATTTCAATCTATTGTCAATATGTGTTTGTGTACGAGTAGGTTTGTCAATCATAAGTTCATTCTCTTCCTTAGGAGGAATAGATGAAACAATAGTAGCTTGTTATATCACTTTCTCTTTAAATTTGTAAACTTGTTTGACTCTAGGAGGGACAACAATATTGTTTTTTGTTATCTCATGGTATGTTGTAGGAAATGGTAGGATTTTGTTCTTGGTTATCATAAGGGATTTTAGTTCAATCATTGTTTCGTCAAGGATTTCTGGTTTAGTCATAGGTTGAAGCAAGTTTCGAAGGGATAATTCTTATATTTTTATGCTTTGAACTTTTGATATGATTTGAAGATAAATCCTCATGAGGCTTGGGTATGTCCAGGATCATCATGGAAAAAAAAGGCTCTTAAGTGGCAAAAAATTCAAAAAAACTAGAGTTGGGAAACTTGACATAAAAATTTGAATAAGTTATCTATATTATTTCTAAAATATGTAAGAATAGAATCTATAGAAAAATGAATTTAGTTTCTAAAATACTAGGTTTTTTTTTTTTTTAAATCTATTTGGTGAAAATTTGAAATTTCAATGTAGTAGTACTTAAACTTTAGGGAAAAAATAAGAAGTAGGCGTCTGTCTGACCACCCTAACCAGAATAAAATGATAATATTTTTTTATAATATTTTAGATATCAGTAGAAGACTCATGCCTTGATGTGAAGCATTTTTTTTGTAATTTTTTTCCAAGTAAATAATTAATTATGAATTTTTTATTATAAATTTTAAAAATATAAAAACTCGTATGTCTGACCACCTAAACTTGGTCAAAACTTCATGAAATTCAATTTTGTTTTGTTTCATCTAATAATATGCGAAGCATAGAATGTGACACATGTTTTGGATTCAAAAAATGTGATGCCATTTAAAAGCTATAGATATTTTTCAATCAGCCTATCAATCAGAACTTTACTCGTAATTCAAATAGAAAATGAATAATAATAATTTATTAAATTCAAAGTATTAAAGCATAATTTATATTGGTGGAAAGTTGAAAATCTCCTTTAAAAACCCTTTTTCATTTCATCAATTTTGGGTACAAAAAATGTCGTCATCCACATAGCCTACACATACCCATCATATCACCACTTTTTGGCCCATCATGATCTTGCACATACCTGATTAATAGGTTCCATAGGATTGGGCCAAATAAATCTAATGAAAAATTCCGTCGAGATGACGTGGGATTAAATCCACTATGATTCATAGTAAAGATATCATTTCCAAATGGAAACTTTAGACATTTATGGACAACTAAAGGGATGAAATTCATGGAGCGAATCATACCCGCTTAATAGGTTCCATAGGATCAGGCCAAAATAAATCTAATGAAAAATTCGCTCGAGATGAAATTTATGCAAATTGGTCCAATTGCAGGATGATGGTGAATGAGACATTTAATGTTTTCGGTCCAAATTTTAAAGGGAGATCTATCGAGCCCATCGTAGGATAAGAAAAACCATTATGCATCTTGATCCATGCTTTTGGTTTATCATATGTATCTTGTTATAGTTCATGCAAATATAAGAATTCTTCAGTGATCACATTGTCTCCACATACTAGATCAATTAATATCCCAAACTAGTGGGTTTATCATTGATTCGTCTAGCTATGTAAACAGGACCATTAGGTGCACATTTAAGTATGTCATTTTGTGAGAAAGCAATATCAAGAGGCTTTTTATTTGAGCCCTTGTGAGGTCTAGCTTCAATAAATTCTATCATTTCAATCAATTGTTCTTCATTTATGTTTTCATCATCCATGTTAATAGTCATCACATCACTCTTTGTTTCACTAACTTTGACAAATGAAATAGTGTGCTTAGGCATGGGATTTCTAAAGATTTATAAATTTTGGTTAGGAGGGGATATATACTCATTACCTTGATCATTCACACCTCCGATTTCAAGTTGATTATTGTCAATAAGGTATTGGAAAATATGCTTAAGACACTTACAATTTTTTGTACCATGTCCATTTTGTTGATGATAGTGACAATAAGAATTTTTTTGAAAGCCTTTGGGAAATGGTATATTAGGATCACACTCTCTAATAGGAGGTAAGGTAAGCATATTCTTCTCATTAAGCTACAACATGATATTATGAAGGGCATCAGTTAGAGCAGTGAACTCTCTATCCTTATCCCCAAAAGAATTTTTTGTGTTTATACCAATTACAGTTTGATTATTAGTTTGTTGACTTGTTTGAGGGAAATTTAGTTGTGAAAAGGCTTTATTCTATTTCTTGAAAGGTTGATAGCCATTTTGAGTTGTGGATTCAAACTACTTAGGACAACTAGAGGGATTTTTCACATCATGACCACACATTGAATTTTGATAATCACGAAGTATTGTACATAACTGTGTGAAAGATGAAAATCTCAAAATTTCAAGATTGTGTTGTATGTTGGTGATGAACATTCATTGAAGGTCGGCATCAAGAATCTTAATTTTGACATGTGAATAAAGTGTTTGGTATCTTGCTATGAAATTGACCACTTTCTCATCCTCTTTTTATTTGCATGTCATTAAATCAACTAGGGTCATCTAGGGACCCATGTGAATATGGAAGTGATTAGAAAAGGAATCAAAATTTCTTTGAATGAACCAATTGAATTATTTGGTAAAGAAGAGAACCACTCTAAAGCAGTATCCTTCAAGGACCTATGGAAAATCTTAGCCAAAATTTTATCTTCAAAAATGAAATCATTACACAAGGTTGTAAAAGTGGAAACATGGCTGATAGGATTTCCTTTCCCACCATATTTCTCAAGTCAAGGGAATTCTATACTTGGTGGCATTTGTGCTCTTAATATGTTGAAAGATAGCGGATTGGATTTGATGTATTGCAAACTTTGACTATTGTTGTTTTGTTGTAAAGTTGCAACTTGTTTTTGGAGGGATGTCATGGTTTGCAAAAGTGAGTTATGAAGAGGATCATTTGGATTGTAAGGTTGAGGGGAATAAGGTGGAGTAGTATATACATATGGGGATGGATAGTGAATTGCAAGTTAGAAAAGGTGGATTGTTGAGGAGTTATTATATTCGAATGGAAAAAGGTAGAAGGAATTCTTGTGGGAATACCTATATGGAAGTGTACACAGACTTGCTAGTGAGTATGATTGTTGTGGTTGGTTGAATAGTCGAGGGAGGTTGAAAGGTTGTTGTAGGTTAAAGAGGTTTTTTATTTTTAAAGGTTTTTGTAGGTTGAAAGCTTGTTGTGGGTTGAGTATTAGTGTATGTATGAATGGACATTGGTATCGTGGAAGATGGAATTGGCATTCCACCTTGGTTTTGAGTAGACCTCAAAGCTTGAGTAAAATTGGCGATTGTAGGGATGGTGTTGTTAACATTAAGCACATTAGTTGTAGGAGGTGAAGTCATGGGAAATGAAGTATGAAAACTATGAGCCATAGAGGGTTGATTATCAACACTATCAGAAAGAGAGCTAGAAAACCAAAGATTCAAGGTGAGTGAGATATGGTGGGATGACATGAGCCTCAAACTTCATCTTACAATAGTATTGATAATATGACACCAAGTTTTAAATCTCATACAAGTTTTACAAACCTAGTGTGTAAACCCTAAATGGAAAGAGGCAATACAATGACCTAGAATGAAATACAGTTTTTAGATTCTAAACAATGCAATTTACTAATTATGAAATGCAATAGACTGAAATAAAATATTGTAAAAGCAAAATTTTAATTGAATTTTGACAATGCAATAAATGAAGCAAATTAATCTAGATAAACTAAATTTTGATGAAACAAAAAATCATAAAAATGAAATAGGAAAGTAACAACAGCAAAAAGAAGCCTAAAATTGAGATTTCAATTTCTACAAAATGTAGATCAAGATCTATTAGGGACTCATTCACCAGTAAGGGCGAATGGGTCTTGGTTTAAAAGTATTTTTGAAATGTTTTTGCTAATTTTTGAGTGTATTTTAATGCTTTTTAGATGCCAAAAATCTCAGGTTTAGTTTGATTAGGGACTCATTCATTAATAAAGGTGAATGGGTCCCTGATGGGGATGTTTTAACTATTTTTGGACAATTTTAATGTTTTTTGCAATTGATGTCTTTTAGTTTCAAGTTTGAGACAATAACTTTTAATTTCAAATTTTCTAGGAATGTAATATAAAAATGCAGTAAAAATGATGAATGCAAAGACCTAAATTGAAATGCAATGTTGTTTTGATTTTCAAGTGCAATTGTAAGAGATCTAAATAATATGCAAAACGATTGATTTGTTTTTGTAGTTTTTAGATTTAAGAAATGAAAAATAATGCAATTATAAACCCTAAATGAGATGTAAAGTAATAAAACCTAAATGATATCTAATTCAATGCAAAATTAAATGCAAATGAATACAATATCTAACCTAGGATGCAATGAAAGACTTCAAAATCAGAAAATTGCAATATTCAATCTAAGTCAGGTTCACCATTAGTTGGAGAGGAAAAATATAGGGTTTGAATAAAAATGAATTGATCAAGATGATGAAACACTATATTTCACCATAAAACATACAATTATGAGGGCCAAATTACCTAAATAATAATGAAAAACTAATCCTAACTATTATAGAAACTATGAGGGGAGTTTTTAGAGGCTAGAAGGATGTGTACCTTCTAGGAAGGTTGTTTTTAGGCCATAAAGGACTCATTCACCTTTAGCAGAAAATGGGTCCCTGTTAGGGTTTCTGAAACTAAGATCTAGGTTATTTTCCTTGATTTCTACACTCTTTGATCCTTGATTGTTAGCTCTCAAGAACTTGTAACAAATTATGTAGCCTTGTTTCCATGTTTTTGCACTATGAATGACAACTTTGCAACTTGACAATTTTGCTTCCAATTTGTTCTCCACTTGATCTTCAACCTATAAATCTATAAATACACATTCAAGAGAAGAAAAACTTGTTGATTGTTAGTGAATAGGGGTTTTCCTAAGTCAAACCCCTTGTAGGTAATTAAACCAAATGATGAAATAATGAAATTGAAGCATGAAACATGAAACTTGAAGCACTAATGTTGATACCCTAAAAGTTATCTTGGAATATAAATCTGCAAACTAACATGTAGTGGCCATGAAGAATGTAGATCTTGATCTCAAATAGGATGTGATATAATGCTTGCAAATAGATCTTCAATGCTACATCAATAATATTAGGTCAACAACATGCATAAATGCACTATTCCTTTGACATGATGAAATGATCTTGAATTGCCACAATAAAACCTTGATAATGTACCTTTGAATACCTTTGATATGCTCTTGGACTCATAAATTTTCTCTTAGGATGCTTACTCCAAGTTGCTAGGTGAAATAGTGTGAATTAACCTCATATTTATAGTAAATCTAGAGATTAACCTCAAAATTTAAATAATTAAAGCCATATCTTGAATTAAAAAAATCATTAAAATCCCACCATAATTAAATTGAAAAAGGTGTGTCCTATGTGAGGGGGACCCATTCACTACTAAAAGCGAATGGGTCCTAGCACAAATTTCTAGGACCATGCTTCAGGAGGTTAAAAGAACATAAAAAATCCATGTTAGATATGCATAGAAAGGGGTGTCCTATGTGGAGACAAACCATTTGCCACTAAAGGTGAATGGGTCCTAGCACCATTTTACAAAACCTTGAATTTTCCAAATTAAATGTTATGCCATGTGATTATTGGGTGCACAATAGATCATTCAAAAGGTGTCATTAAGAAGGCTTAAATTTGAATTAAAGGGGCTGATTAAGCTTAATTAACCACAATTAATTAATTTGAAACCCTAGATAACTATGAAAGTGTACTGCAACACTTTACATCACCATAAATAAGGTACAATTTAAGTATATTTTGTTAAAAAGGGGCCCTAGATCAATGTGAATGTGTACAAAACATTACAACATCAAACCAAGGCATAATTAAATTAATTACATGTCAATTATTCCCAAATTAAGTGTGAAAAAGGATACTTTTTTTGACACTATAAATCATTTCATGGTCTGGAAAGCTTTTATAGAAAATTTATTAAAAAATTTAGCAGTATTTGTGCACCCCTAATTGAAACGATTATAGGGGACAAAAAGAAGTTTAAGTGGACTATATGATCAACTAATATTTTTGATTAGTTGAAGAAGAAAGTCACAAATCAACCTATTTTGCTGCTTCTAGATTTCAATAAGGTATTTTAGGAAGATTGCGATGCTAGTGGCAATACCATAGGAGCTATTTTGAGTAAAGAAGGTAAGTCGGTTGCCTATTTTAGTGAGAAATTTAATGATGCTACGAGAATATTTTTCCTATGATCGAGTTTTATGCAATAGTTCAATATTTGAAGAAGTGGAAGCACTATTTGTTGCCAAAATATTTTTTTTTACTTACTGATCATCAAGCCCTACAATACCTTAGTAGTTAAGGGAAATTGAGTGAAAGGCACTTAAAATGGGTTGAGTTTTCATAGAGTTACACATTTTTTTAAAACACAAAAGTGGGAAATAAAAAAAAGTTGTAGACTCCTTAAGTAAAAGGAAAAATTTAATGATAGAGATGAAGATAAAAGTTGTTGGGTTCAATGAACTCAAGAGTTTGTATCTTGAATATCCTTGGACTTTGGAAAGGATAGGGAGGCTTATTTTTAACCTATTTATTTGGATAGGACAAGATGGTTGGATTTCATAATCCAGGATGGTATGTTGTTTAGAGAAAGTCATTTGTGCATTCCATAGAATTCTATGAGAGAGAACATGATTAATGAGGAGCATAGTGGAGGATTGGTATGACAATTTGGTCAAGATACAAATATTACTCTTGTAAGTGAGAATTATTATTGGCCATAGATGCTGAAATAAAGAAAAAAATGTTTAGGGAGGTTGTGAAGTGGAATAAGAAAGGGCATATGATGGACCTATTTCTCAATACTTCATTAGGAAATGAGACCCCCACAAAGAATTGATTAACAACCTTAGGTGAATCAATTCAAAAAGAGAATCTTTATATTTCCTTATGACTAAAATATTGAGGTCAAGGTCAAACAACATTTTGTGGAGAAAAACTAAAAATAGAAAATCAACACCAAAATGCAATCTAATGCTTGAAACAATAATATTAAACTCAATATTTGTAGAACCAAAAAACTAAATGCAGATCAAAGAAGGGAAAGAACATGTGTACCAATTACCAAAAGTTCTTTTTAGAAGCCGATCTAACACTCATTTTCCCATTGAAAAATGGGTCCAAGTGCAAGGTTTTTTTGTAACTTTTAGGAGCCTTTGATGCAGATCTTCCAATTTGCCCAAGTTTCATAGTTGAAATGTCAAAAATGACTTTAGTATCTTAGTCTCCGTGAGATGACAATAATTTTGACAAATTTTGCAACTTTGATAAAATTGTAAATCTTGCACTTTAAAAGGTCTTCAAGTCTTCTTCAACCAAAATCTGCAATCACATATATAAGAGAGAAAAAATGTATTTTTTTGGTGATTAGGGGTTTTCCTTGGTCAAACCTCATTTTAGTAATCAGACCTTGAATTGAAATAATGAATGAAAGAGGAAATGAAGAATGAAAAAAGCTATGTTACCATTCAACAAAACCTTGAATGAAACCTTGATAATGGATATCTTAGAAGACCTGCAACTTGCATGAGATGGATGAATTGGATGTGGATCTTGACACTTGAATCTTGCTTGAAAGGATACTTTGAATGCTTGAATTGATCATGAAACCTACATTATAATGTTAGCTCCAAAAAAATGCATTATTTAAGAATACTTTGACATGATGAATGGATCTTGAATGCTACAATAAAACTTTGATATATCTTCTCTTGAATTCCCTTGATCATAAACTTTGCTATAGGAATGCTTGCATAAAAAAACTAGTCAAAACTTTGTGAAATAACCTTGTATTTATAGGTATGTATCCTTAATCTCAGAATTCAAATATCACAAGACAACATTGAATTATAGATTTAGATATGTTAAAATACCACCAAAAACATAATTTGAATTTAGGTCCAAAGGTTTAAGAAGGACCCATTTTCCCATAGGTGAATGGGCCCTAGGTCCATAAACCTAGAAAAAACATTGCTCAAAGTAAAGTGTTATATTTTGGAATTAATTAATGTCAGGTTTACCATTTAAAAATGTAATTAAATAGGCTTGTAAATGAATAAAAGGGCCAATTAAATCATAATTAAGATCATTTTAATTAGAATGGCCCAAATAAGTGTATAAATGTAAAGGGTTACATTTAATAACACTAAATTAAGGAATTATTAAGTCCATTTTAAACTGGGAAGGCCCAAACAAGTGATAAAATTTAAAGGGTTACATTTTTATTCACTACATTTAGCCCACACTTTAGTGAGAGGATGAACTTGCATCAAAATCACACTAAAGTAGAAAATCAAGAGAGGTCTAATTGTACAATCATTGGAAGGATAAGATGAAAAAGACCAAGGAAGGTGATCAAGCCTCCAAGATCTAAGATCTTATGGAAAAACCAACAAAGGAACAAGGAGACACATGCCTATGTTAAACATATATTTATGCAGAAATGACAAAATGATAAATCATACAATGGAAAAGACTCAAAGAAAGAGAAAGAGAAAAATAAAATAAGAAAGGATCAAACCTTGACTGTTCAACATGATGTGGAACATGCCTAAGTTTTTTCTCTAAAAACATTTACAAGTGGAACTTGTTGTCAACTATGTAAACAACAATGCACACTCACACAGGCTAGTGAAATCCATTATCCACTAGGTGAGCCCCAAAGTGTGGAAAATGAGAGTATCTTATTGGGATCCCACACCATATCAAATTTATACCTCTAATAAATTTAATAAGGTGCCACACAATATGAAATTTGATCTGAATAAGGCTTAGCAAGTTGTGTTATGTTAAACATGTTATAAGAGTTTCTCCCTTGGTTTCCTTATGTTGTGCAACATAGTGCTAGGGTTTGTGACATGGCCTAATTGACACCTATGAATCTTAGATCTTGTATAATTTTGATGGTTGCATTGGGAATTAACAGGTGGAACTTTTGGTGCAATGACAATTGCATGTGCAACAATTGGTATTAGAGCTAAGGTCATAGGTTCAAACCCCTAACTTGAGTTGGGGGAGATTATTGCAAGAGATTTTCCCTTGATTTCATTAGGCAATGCAACATGGCATTTGGTTTTGTGGCATGGCTTAACCGCCTCCTATGGATCTTGTATCTTGTATAAATCTGGCGGTTGTATCGAGCATTAACAAGTCTGTATTTTGGTGCAACGATAACCCCCTATACAAAAAAACACACGAACAAAAATGGATCCATACGAAAGCAAGGTGTGTCATGCTTGGTGGCCATAAAAATGTTGTAACTTCGATCTTCATAAGGTTAGCAAGCTGCATTATGCTAAACACTTATGAACAAAATGCAAATAGGATAATAAATGTTCAAAGGGGTTTTCTTAGTTCATGTAATGTCTCCTCTTAGGGAAAATCGTGCCTAATGTCTCCAAGAGAGGAAAAGTATAAGATAAAAGATTCACAACTTAGGGAATGCAACATGTCACATCACCACTAAGAGGAAAGTTTTATGCCAAGAAAGGTCACACTCTTGGAGCAATTAATTTAAAGTAAAAAGTGATAAATGCTAATAATAAATAAGACATAAGAGCTTATTTGGAAAGCCCTATGACAAGTCATATATGTTTCCAAAAGAATCTACATCATGAAAAAGGGGTTGCCCCCAAAATGAAATCCAAAACACATAAGGGATCCGTGAATTTAGGGTTGGCATATGTATTTTCTACAATGATATTATAGAGCTCAAAAACATCATCATTACACAAATAACTCATGGAACAGGAAGAGTGACACATAGAGAGTGAAAATAAAAAAATATTTTGGCCCAACAAGGAAGAGACCTAAATGTCTCAATGCCTTGCATCATCGCTAAAAGGAAAAAGCAAGAAAAATTAAAAGATAAAGGATTTATGAAATATAGAAGAATGAAGGTACAAATAGAGGAATGAACATGAAGACACATCAAACATAATGATACAGGGGATCACTTTACACACATGTAATCACATAAAGAACATGCAAAAAAAACAAAGACAAGACTAGTAAGGTACATGTGACTCAACCTATAGTAGGTTGTTTGCATCCCAATCTTATTCATCATATGTGGAAGGTAGAAAACTAGCCAAGGGGACAACATCAAGTGCCAAACTAGGAAAATCACCAAGTTCAACACATGGTGAATCATTCTTTGTAGGAGGATAATCATGATTGTTATTATTTAATCTCATGAAAGAGGAAAAAAAAAAATTCAACTCATTATGCACTTGTTCATCAATCTATACAATTGCATTGTCATCATCCAATTTAATCACAATAGAAGGTCTAATGATAATATCCATTGAAGGTTCTTGTTCTTGATGTGTTCAAGGTTTAGGATTTTCTTATTTCGACAAAGAAGGAGAATCATCATGCACTTCTTGAGGTAAGTTTGGATTTTGATTTTCTATGTTGTTATTTTCTTCTTTTTCTTGTAATAAATGAGTAATAGCATGATGTATATGCCTACACTCTATAACATTTCGATTCATTTTCATTCAATTTTCAAGTTGTGATTGTGTAAGGGTGAGTTTATCAACCATAAGTTTCTTTTCTTCACTTAAGGGAGGAACATAAGGAACCATGGGAGGTTGTTCAACCACTTTCTCTTTAGCTTTGTAGATTTGTTTGATTTTAGGAGGTACAACGAGACTTATTTGGTTATCTCATGGTCTCTTATAGGAAACAGTTAAGCAATTTGCTATTTTTTGGTCTTGGTTACTTGGAAGGGATTTTGGTTCATTGATATCAAGGATAGGAGACTTGACCGTGGGCTGAGGCATATTGCTAAGGGATATTTTTGTTATGTGTTTTTCCTTAAACTTTTGATAGGATTTGAAAATAACTCCTCATGAGGCTTAATAGGCTCCATAGGTTTGATCCAAAAGAAATATAATGAGAAATTCCCATGGGAAGACACTAGATTAAAGCCACTATGGTGCACAATAAAGATCTCATTGCCAAATGGAAACTTTAAGAATTTATGCACAATTGATGAGATGAAATTCATGGAGCAAAGCCATTGATAGCCTAACTTCACATAAAACTGGTACGACAATAGAATGATGGAAAATGAGATACATAATTATTTTGATCCAACTTTCAAAGGAAGAGTTATTAAAACTATTGTAGGACAAGCAAAACCATTATGCGTTTTGATCCATGATTTTGGTTTTTCATAAGTGTCTTGATAAATTTCATGCACAAATAAGAATTCTTTAGTGATCACATTCTCTACACAAATGGGATCAATTAATATCCCATTAGTAGGCTTGTCATTGATTCTTCTAGCTCTATAAAGAGGACCATCAGGTGCATGTTTAATTATGTCATGTTTTAAGAAAGCAACATCAAGTGACATTTTAGTTAGGCCCTTATGAGGTTGAACTCTAATGATTGCAATAATATTTTCTATTCTCTTCATGTTTTCATCATTCATGTCAACATTCTTCACATCATTCTTTGTTTCACTAGCTTTGACAAAGGAAATTTTATGATTTGACATAGGATTAGTAAACATATGCAATTTTGATTAGGAGGGGCTACAAACTTATTACCTTGATCATTAATACACCCAATTTGAATATGATTAGAACCAATGAGGTATTCCATAAGATGTTTAAGATGCTTTTAGTATTTTGTATCATGTCCATTTTGTCAGTGAAAATGGAAATAGGAATTTGGTCTATAGTTAGAAGGTAGAGGCTTAGTAGTATCAAGAGGTGTTGGTTGTTGCACGAAAGGGTAAAATGATGCATTTTTCTCAAGGTTGTCAAGAAAATTATGTGTGAAATTATGCATGCTTTCATCATCTTCACATTAGATGTCAACTTCACAAGGACATTCATTAGGGGTAGGTTGAGCATGATTAGGTTCTATTGCATTAGTATCATTACCAAAAACAGAAATTGAGACATCAACTAAATATGTTAAGGAATTCCATATATTACCAATGCACATGCCTATTACAAAATAATGAATTGAAATGAAAAGATATTACAAATTTTTATATTTTAAGCAAGATAATTTTTTGGTTATGCTATGAAAATCCTGAAAATGATGTCTTTGAGATGTAATTTTGAATTCAAACAATACAATGAATTTGATAAATTATGCTTAATATGAACAATTTCAGATAATAGAAATTTGGAAGAGTAAAATAACAGACTAAATATAGAAATGGAGAATGCAAGAACATTGATTTTAATGCATAAAATTTCAAGAAAAATTTCTGATGAGGAACTCATTCACCCATGGGAAAATGGGTCTAACTTCAGGGTTTTAAAAAAATAATTTGCAAGTTTCTGAGATGATTTTTTATGGTTTTCAAATTTTGGTTTTAGACAATGAGTTACAATTTTATTTTTTTGTAAAATGAGGTCTATATGTGAGTGCAAAATAGTGCTAAATGACAAGCAAAAAGACCTAATTTGAGATGCAATTTTGATTGAATTTTTAGATGTAGATGAATGATTATGCAATGCTATGTAAACACTATGCAAAATGACTGATTTTTTGAAATTTCTAGATTTTAAATAATGCAAAAATGCAAACCTCAAACCCTAAATGAGATGCAAACTAATGCAAGTAAAAAACCCTAAAAGAGATTAAAAACAATGCAATGCAATACAAATGAATGTAACACCTAGATCTAGGGCTAAAAAAGGACTCCAAAATAGCAAGATATGATGCACAAAGGTCGGGTTCACAAAAATGAAACAAATAAAAATAGGTTTAGGGAGGTTGTGAAGTAGAATAAAAAGGGGGGTATGATGGACCTATTTCTCAATATTTCATGAGGAAATGAGATACCCTCAAAGTTCTAATTGATTAACAACCCTTAGGTGAATCAAGTCAAAGTGAAAATCTTTATATTTTCTTATGATTAAATGATGGGGGTCAAGATGAAACAACAATTTGAGGAGAAAAACTAAAAATAGAAAATCAACACCAAAATGTATTCTAACACTTGAAACAACAATATTAAACTCAATATTTACATAACTAGAAAAATGAATGTAGATCATAGAAGGGCAGGAACATGTGTACCAGTTACCAAAAGTTCTTTTCAGAAGTAGATCTGGGACTCATTCGTGCATGGGAGAATGGGTCCAAGTGTAGGATTTTTCTCTAAATTTTAGGAGCCTCTGATGTAGATCTGAATCTTCCAATTTATCTAGGTTTCATAGTTGAAATGTCTAAAAATACTTTAGTATCTTAGTTTCCATGAGATGACAATTTTGACAACTTTTGCAACTTTGAAAACTATGTAAATATAACAATTTAAAATAACTTCAAGTCTTCTTCAACCTAAATCTACAATCACACATACAAGAGAGAGTTTGTTTTTGTGTGAATAGGGGTTTACCTTAGTCAAACCCCATTTTAGTAATAAAACCTTGAATTGAAATAATGAATGAAAGAGGGAATGAAGAATGAACAAAGCTATATTACCAACAAAACCTTGAATGAAAACTTGATAATGGAGATCTTAAGAGATCTACGACCTACATGAGATGGATGAATTGGATGTGGATCTTGACACTTGAATCTTTCTTGAAAGGATACTTTGAATGCTTGACTTGATCATGAAACCTACATCACAATGTTAGCTCCAAAAACATGCATGATGCAAGAAGACTTTGAAATGATGAATGGATCTTGAATGTTACAAAAAAAACCTAATATATTTTCTCTTGAATGGCCTTGATCAGAAAATTTTGTATAGGAATGCTTGCATAAAAACTCTAGGTAAAACTTAGTGAAATAACCTTGTATTTATAGGCATGCATCCTTAATTTCTCAAAATTTAAATATCATAAGCCGACATTTAATTATAGATTTAGTGATGTTAAAATACCACCAAAAAACATAATTTAAATTTAGATCCAAAGGTCTAGGGAGGACCCATACACCCATGGGAAAATGGGTCTCAGGTCCATAAACCTAAAACACATGTTGCTCAATGTAAAGTGTTATGTTTAGGCATTAATTAATGTCAGGTTTTATGTTTGTAAAATGCAATTAAATAGGCTTGTAAAGGAATAAAAAGGAAAATTAAGGTATAATTAAGCTCATTTTAATTAAGAGGTCCCACATAAGCGTGTAATTGTAAATTGTTAAACATATACCAACACTAAATTAAGGCATTATTAAGTCCATTTTAAACTAGGAGGGCCCAAACAAGTGAGAAAATGTAAAGGGTTACATTTTTCTACACTACAGATGCACCAAGATGTGAAGAAGTTTTTGCAAAGAAATAGAGCATGTTATATGGCTTAAGAGATAAGTCAAAATATTGGGTTGTATATGCCTTTATCTGTACCAGAGAGGCCATAGGATGATCTTTCTATGGATTTCATTCTTTTTTTATTGAGAACACAAAGAGGACATGGATCAATATTTGTGGTGGTGGAAAATGAAAGGAAGCCGAGTGAGTGGAAACAACTTCCTAAACTAATATAAGTAGGGGAGAGTTACAAAAAATAATGGAATAGAACAAGTACACAAATAAAAAAAACATCATATATATACGTGAGGAAAACCCTTTTAGGTGAAAAATCACACCCTCCAAAATTAGAGTACTTCTCTTTTATACCAAATAGTTAATACAAAGTACAAAGCTTCTTTAATAATTTCTTCAAAACAAACACTTGCTCTGGAGTGATACCAACAACACTTTGTTACTTGCAACAAAACTATGCATTCTATAATGCAAGGCACTCAATATATAGATAGATGCAAGATTGAAGAAGCATCTAGAAGGAGAGGGGTGTCTAGATCCACATGGAACAATATCCCTTGCCACAAACATGAATTTGAACACATGTATAATATTCCCTTACAAGTGTCATTACATGCAATATTGTTTCTCCAAGCTTGGGTGCCTAAAATATGCTAAAAAGGGCTATGATAGATGCCTTACAACTATCATAAAATATGTCATACTTTCAACACTTACAGTTGTAAGAGAGTCTATCATAAATGACCCGAAATACCTAATTCTATTACACCTTATCATAACCCATCTTGGGAACCAACTTCCTCCATGCATAAAGCTTCCTTATGACATTTCATGGAATATTTCATGGGTCAAATATTCCAAAGTGGGATGCCTATGCCCACTTGGGATGATTATGTGTCATCCAGTCACCTCCAAAGGGATGCCACCTAACCGTTGGGTCCCAATTTATGACATGGCACCATATGTAATTAAATAATATAATAATATATTTAATTAAAATAATATTAAGACTCTAGGATTGAGACACCTTAATTCCAACATTCTCCCACTTTTTGAAGACTTGTTGAGAGCATATAGAATCATCTGCTTAGAGCCCCAAGGCCCATGGAATCGAAACACCATCTAAACTTCTCTATTCTCACTAGTTCTTTTAGTACATCTGCAACATTCACCAAATTGTCAAGATTCTCAAATTTCACCTTTTCATATTCTACCATATCACTAACAAAATGATATTGAGCATCGATGTGATTTTTTCTAGCATGGAAGGTAGGATTCTTTGCTAGAAAAATCACACTTTGACTATCACAACAAATAGTAATCTATCCTACATCTAAACCAATATCAGAACACAATATCTTAATCCAAATGGCTTCCTCAGAAGCATGAGTGGTTTGCATATACTCTACCTCTATCATTGATAATGTGACTAGAGCTTGTCGCTTACTCATCCAACTAATAGCACCACCAAACATCATAAAAACGTAACCACTAGTGGATCTTCTACTATCAATGTCACCTGTCCAATCTAAATCCACATATCCATGAATACTCACAAAATGTTGAGGTACAATAGGATAACCATGAAAACTAAAGGAATTCTTAGAAGTACCTCATAAATATCTGAACACTCTCTTAATTGCATCCCAATGCACCCATCCAAGATTAGCCATAAAATGACTAACTACTCCCACTACTTGGGAAACTTCTAGTCTCATACATACCATCACATACATCAAACTACTAACTACACTCAAATATGATACTCTTATCATGTCCTCCATCTCAGTAGGAGATTTTGGACAATCATTCATAGAAAGCTTCATCCCTTGCATTATAGGAACACCTAATTGTCTATAATATACCATGTTGAATCTCTCCATCACCAAGTTCACATACTTGATCTAGATTAAACAGATATTTCTATTAGCTATATGTCTCTCATGATCTCAATTCCTAGAATGTACCTAGCTACACCTAGGTATTTAATGTCAACTGTGCTGATAACTGAAACTTCAAATCTGAAATCATACTTTTACCATTCCCAATAAACAACATATCATCTACGTATAAGACAATTATGAGAATGTGACCATTATAAAATTTAATATATACATAATGGTTTGATTTAGATCTTTGAAATCCCAATGACAACACATAGGTATCAAACTTATGGTACCACATTCTAGGAGACTATTTCAAAGCATAAAGAGACTTCTTTAGTTTAAAAACAAAAATTTATTTACCTTTTTCAACAAAATGTGCTGGCTATGACATGTAAATATTTTCCTCCAAGTCACCATTAAGGAATGTTATCTTCACATCCATCTATTCTGCTTCTATGTCATGCATGTTGCTGCAAGTGACAAAATGAGCCAAATAGATGTCAACTTCACAACAAGAGAGAATATCTCCCGATAATCAATTTTTTCCACCTAAGAAAACCCATTAGCAACCAACCATGCCTTATACTTCTCAACATTTCCCTTAGGACAACACTTTTTCTTGAAAACATATTTACAACCAATAGGTTTACGTCCACTAGGAAAAGGTACGAGATCCCAAGTATTGTTTTTCTTTAATGTAGTTATCTGCTCATCCATGGCTTGCCTCTAAGAGTATACACCACTCATACCCATAGCCTCTCTAATAGGACTCCTAGGCTCATTAGTGTTAGTAATCAAACAAAAAAATACAACTAGAATCTAATAATGAATAACCAAACCTTTCTATTCTCCACCTAAATCATGTAGACCTCCTTAAAGGTTGAGGTTGAGGTTCTTCTTCTTTAGAAATTTTAGAGCTACTTGAGCTCTCCTCATCATTAGGTCCAACATGAGTGCATAGTTCATTTTTCTTTGGAGTAGGTGGAATCTAAAATACCTCTTTTTATTTCTCCTCTTTCTCTAGTTGTAGCTTAATAGTGGAAGGTTTCATCTTTCTTAAAAAAACACTTCTATTGTAGAGAACCTTTTGAGCTTTTGGATTCAAAATATTGTACCCTTTCACACTAACACCATAGCTAATAAAGATACATTTAAAAAAATTGTTCTCCAACTTTAACCTCTTCTAAATCTAAACATGAGTTTATGATTCACAACTAAATACTCGAAGATGTCTCATCAAAGGATTTTTACTAGACCACACCTCCATAATTGTCTTATCAACAAGCGTCGATGTTGGAGATGTATTGATCAAATAACATGTAGTAGCTACTACTTCAACCAAAAACTCTTGTTCAAGGCTAGCATAATTCAACATACTCATAGCCCTCTCCTTTAATGTTTTGTTCTTCTCTGCAACTCCTTTTTTTTGTGGAGTGTAGGGAGTTGTCTTATATCTCTCAATCATGTGCTCTTTATAGAACTTGTCAAAATATATAGAACAAAACTCACCACTATTATTAGTCCTCAAAAACTTAATATTTCTACTAGTTTGATTTTCTACCAAGGCCTTAAACTCCTCAAACTAACTAAAGACTTCATCTTTACTTCTAAGAAAATAAATGAATTTCCTTCTATTGTAATCATCTATGAAAGAAACAATATATATATATATATATTTTCATAGTGAAGGAACATTCATAGGACTAAACACATCTCAATGAACATAGTCCAAAACCCTAGAAGACTTATGAGAAGTAGAGTAAAAAGAAACATGGTGTTGTTTTCCATAAACACAATATTCACAAAAGTCAAACTCGATATGACAATCATCAAGGCCTTCAAAAAGGCTCTTATTTTTCAGGGTTCTAAAAATCTTCTCACCAATATGAGCAATTCGTTGGTGACATAACATTGTCCTTTGCAAGAAGATTCATTTCAATAGAATGATCACCCTTAGGTACCCAAAATGCATGACCATCAGATGTAGCTGCAACACACTTCTTCTCTACACGATATGATTGTGAGGATGAAAAATACAAAGGTCTCATCTTTGGTAAATTAGAAGAACTATTGCACTATATAGTGCATGCATCAAGCTGAAACAAAGTGCCAATATAAACTCCCTTAGCTAACACAATAGCTCCTCTTATCATCTTGCATCCTCTACCAAAGAAAATAATTTGCACTCTCGAATCATTCAGTTTACTTACAAAAATAAGGTTTCATTCCAAACTTGGGATATGCAAAAAACCATCAATCCTCTTCACTCTTCCATCATAAATAGGACTTTGACTCTTCCACAACCAACAATCTTAAGGTGAGATCCATCACCTAGGTATACCTCCCCACCATTATACTCCTCATACTTTGAGAACCAATATGTATGAGAGGTCATGTGAAAAGATGCACCCAAATCTATCAACCACATATCTTCTGATGGATGAGTTGCCAAGGCTGCAATAAATGCTTTTTCTTCATCTTGGTATGATTTCTCAGATATAGAATCAGAGAAATACTTCTTTTTCTTCTTCTTCTCCTTCTTGCAATCTTTTCAAATGTGACCAACTTCCCCACGGTTCCAACATTTTTCATTGGATTTCTTACCAGAAGACTTAGATCTCCTTGGAGACTTTGACATAGATTTCTTGTTTTTTTTGCCTCTCTCCTTTGGTCTTCCAAGAACAACAAGGGCCTCATTGTCCATCTTAGAAGACTTAATTCACATCTCTTTAGATAATAATGAGGAAACAACCTCTTCCATCTTGAAGCTGGAAGTAGTGCTTCCAACAGGCATTACCAAGTGATCCCAATAGTTTGGAAATGAACACAAAAGGATAACATAATGGTCTTGTTCATCAATCTTGTCTCCAACAAAACCTAGTTGGCCAACCAATATGATAAATTCATTTAGATGATCTGCCATGGATCCTCAATCTTCCATTTTTAGGGAATACATCTTCTTGCTTAGGAAAAGCTTATTTACCAGGGATTTAGCCTGATAGACATCACCAAGCTTATTCCACAAAGAAGCATATGTTTTCTATTCATGGACATTTAGGAGTCCTGATGAAATTAGACAAAAAGAGTCTAATAAGGCCCTTGGATTTCTTATCCATGAGATCCCAATCTTCTTATTTAATGATAGATGGAATATTTCTAGAAACAACAAGCTATAAACCATGATCTACAAGCCTGTCTTCCATTATGAGCTTCCAAAGTTGAAAATTATCACCGATGAACTTCTCCATTTCAATCCTCCCATATGTTCCTACCATCTCTTTTTTTCAACAAGGTTGGGAAATACACTTCTAGAAAACTCCTACAGAAACAAATATTATCTCAAAAAACCCTTCTAACTTATAAAAGGAATAAAGGATGGCCAGGCTCTGATACCAACTCAAGGGAAGTTGGGTGAGTGGAAACAACTTCCTACACTAATTTAAGTAGGGGAGAGTTACAAAAAATTTCTTTTAAGACATTAAAAAGTTATAGTAATGAGAAACACATAGGAATAATGGAATATAACAAGTACACAAATACAACAAACATCAGATATACATTGGGAAATCCTTTAGAGTAAAAACCCCCACCCTCCAAAAGCACATTACTTATGTATTATATCAAATAGTGAATACAATGTATCTCAAACTACAAAGATTCTTCAAAACATTCTTTGAAACAAACACCTATTCTAGAGTGATACTGACAACACTTCGTTACCTACAAATAGTATGCATATTCTCTTACACCTTGTCATAACCCATCTTGGGCACCAACTTCCTCGATGCATAAAGATGCCTTATGACACATCATAGAATCTATCATAGGTCAAATATTCCAAAGTGGGATGCCTATGTCCACTTGAGATGATTATGTTTCATCTAGAAACCTCCAATGGAAGTGGGTCCAAGTTTATGACATGACACCATAGGAAATTAAATAATACAAATAAATACAATAATACATTTAATTAAAACAATATTAGGACTCTAAGGTTGAGACACCTTAATCCCAAAAGAAATTTTTTCAAAGATGAAACATTTAATTTTACGTCATAAGACCAGTGATGTTGTCCACATCATAGAATTATTTTTTAGAGAAGTGGTTAGACTACATGGTCTACCAAAGAGTAGATTCTGAGATTGAGATAAATTTTTTTTTTGGGTATTTCTAGAGAAAACTATGGAGGAGATTGAAGACAAATTTGAAGTTTAGTTATGCACACCATCCATAAATTGATGGATAAAAAAAGGTTATAAATAGGAGTCTGGGTAACGCGATGAGATTCTTAGTAGGAGATAGGCCCAAGGGATGGGATTTGGTTTTTCTATAGGTAGAGTTTGTATACAAAATTTTTGTTAGCATGAGTACTCATAAATCACCATTCCACATTATATGTGGGAGTATTCCAAGAAATGCTTCTGAGTTAAGAAATATTGATATAGGAGATAAGAGCATTTCTGAAGTTGAATATTTTGTAAAGTACCTAAAGAACTTGTATGAAGAAGTAATAAATCATATCCATAAGATGAATTATCTGTACAAGACTAAGGTAGTTTAGAAGTAGATATATAAGGAATTCTAGGTTGGAGATGAAGTCATGGTTCACATGAGGAAGGAAGGGTTCCAAATGAGAACATATAATAAATTGAAAATGAAGAAATTTGGACCATCCAAGATCCTGAAGAAGCTTGATTCAGGAAATATTTATGAGGGAGAGTTATCAAGTGGAATAAACATCTCTCTTGTGTTCAAAATTTCTTATTTAATATAGTAACATGAAGGGGATATTGAGGATGCATCAATAAAAGAAAAATGGAATATTTTGGAACCTACTTTGAAGGAGGGGGAGATTGAAAACATCCTAGATAGTCATGTGGGTAGAAGTTCAAGAAACAAGAAATATGAAGAATACTTGATTAACTGGAAAGAAAGGACTACTGAAGATTCTACATGGCTATCTATGGTAGAGGTTGACTATCTTTGTTTTCCTTAGAACACCTAATATGTGACAAGGTCACTTCTCAAATTACCTCATGTGTTTGATGTAGGAGCCTCCAAGGTACAAGAGCAATCTTACATCCCAAAAAAAAAAATTTATTTTTATAAGGTTTGGTGAATAAATTTTCAATAAGTGCTAAAAATGGTAGGGTTACTATTTCTTGTAAGTTGGAAGGGCTAAAAATGGTAGGATCCTATTTTTAGCAAGTTAACATTTGTGCATGTATGGACACAAAATCTTACAAAGAGATCCAAAATGGTGAAATGAAGCTAATGGTGAAGAAATCACTTCAATACCATTTTTCACTTGCAAGATATTAATGTTTTGTCTTCAAAATCCTTTTAAAATTATTCAAAGTCAATTTTGAGGCACCTAAAGGTTTCATATTAGCATAAAAATGGCCAAAATTCAAAAGGCCCATTTATGGGCCTTTTGCAGCCCTATTGCTCATCAAGATATTTCTAATGGTGTAGATAGGTTGCAAATTGGATCCCCAAGTAAAAAGATATGGCAATTGAATCTATTATGTGTCAAAAATAGAAGGGGCAATTGAATCTATTAGGTGCCAAAAATAGAAGGGACAGTTATTTGGAAGGAAAACAAGTTAAAGTGGTGAGGAACGAAAGAGATTCGTGTTCGATGAGAAGATATACAAAATTATTGCTTTTCGATATAGAACCAAGGTACAAAATGAAGGTTGGGATTTCACTGGTCATTATTTCCATTTGTAGACTTGCTTGTCTGTTTTTTTGCATGTATTTGCAGCCCAAATTTTTGTAATAGTGGTCTTATGACCAAATATTTTTATTGCATTTGATTGCATGTATGTAGATTATTTATGAGAGTATAATATAGTTGTGTGTTTTTTGTTCTTGAATCTTATTGTTTGTGTAAGGTGTGTTTGAGGGAGAGTGTCACTTCAATACCAATACACCTTCTATGGAGTTAGATGTGTTGTCTTATTTAGGCCTTGTTTACCAACCATTTCAATAGACACAAGATTTTCAACTTACTTCCACTATCAATAATAACCTTACAACATTTACCTTTAGTCTTGCGTGTGGTTCTAACCAATTTATTTCTTTGAGAAGACTCTTGAATTTATTTTTTTCTGCTTTAGCAAGACTATTTTTATGAGTAATGAATCTCCAACCTCAAGTACATATTTATGAGTAAGTGATCGTATATTCTCCTTGTTGCTATTGTTTCATTTCCCATCTCATTAGGTCTTCCACTCATTCATAAACATTTCATCTAAATTTCTGGGCGACATTCATGTCGCAGTGCAAACTCAGGTGAGGTTTTCTGTAGTTCATCAAACCTTTCACTTTGCCACCGTGGCCTTTTTTTAATCTCCTTTAAATGTTTATATTCAGTGGTGTTTTGTATAATTAGTTGAACCTTGTCACCAACATGATAGTCTTTAGTCTGGGTGATATTTTCCCATAGCATCCAAACTTGGGTGCATGTTTGTGGAGTTCTTCGAACCTCTTCTATAACTTCCCATAGATGTTTTTTTTCAAATTTCAAAAGACAGTTATGTGAGGAATGTTGACAGTGATAGCTACCATGTGTCATAATGCTAAATCAGGACATTAATGTCCATCTACCCCCATGTTTTTCCATGTAGCTATGGTTGATAAAATAGAGGGATGAGAAAACATTCCTATCATAGCAATTTTTGAGGAAGAGCTAGAGGAGACACGTAGTTCAAATTACAGGATTCACCATTAGAGGTATTTTTAGTTTTATTCATTGTAGCCTATTTTTTGAATTGTTTACTCTTGCATTGGAGAAGTATATATTATCAAGAGTTATGAATACACATGGCAAGGGTTAAATATGTTGGTTATGACTATGTGTCTAGGTTAACCTATAAGGGACCTGAGATTGGTGACACTCAGCTAAGGCCTATAAATTTAGTTGAATTGCGAAACAAATTTAAACAACCTAACCTTCCACCCATCATTTAGAGAGTAGTAAATAGTGGGTTGATTGAGGATGATGCATTTCCAATAGTAGTGTAATGTCCCAAACTACTATTGGAATGCATCAGACATTACAACTCACATACACAAGAGATTAGAATAGAAGATAAAAGGAATATTCTAAAAATCCAAAGGTCTACCTTTGTGTCATGTTTGAAGACTCTAGAAAGGGAGGAATATTCACGAATGGACATGACCAATTCTCATATCGAGTTCACTACCAAGAAATGGGTTTATAGGAATGTGATAGAAAAGAACTGGTTAGTCAAACTAAATAAAGGAAAGTCCCAATTGCCTCACAGCCTGCACAGGAACCATTCAATAAATGAAGTGGCCAACATTTTTGTGTTGTTGCATAGGGTTAGGGGTAGTGAAAATATTCACAGTTTCAAAGAGTGGATGCAGTTCTTCATCCAAATCATATTGAGTAGAGAACAATTTCTAGATTGGGCTAAGATTATTAGTGATAGTGTACATGAGTTGATGCCACTCTTCACTCTGAATTTTTTTTCATCATATTTAATATATAATTTTGCAAGCACTTGACCCTAGCCCAGATCAAGGCCAAGTGATTTACCACTAGGGAAAGTGCTAATTTATGACTACTTTGGTAAGCTCCAACTTACAAAATCTTCTTTCATTTAAGGAGAATTGCTGACACTTTTACCATGAGAATGGTCAGGGAATTGCAAGGGCATCCAACACTGAGGTTGTATCTAGAGGCCATACAGTTTATTGATTTCTATGGTTGTCATTTTATCCAATTTTAGAGTTTTTCATATATAATAGTGGGCGGATATGTAGGTTTTCTTATTAAATTTCCTAACTACCCTGAAGATAAATGGGTGATTATTGAAGTCAATAGGAAATTCACTTATGTTAATAGATTGTGCCAAGGTAGAAAGAGACTTACAGTTAGCTTTACATTTGGATTCGGTGCATATCATTGCCAATCTATGTCTAATGCTTTGAATATTGAGGCAGAATTGTCCAAGTATAATATTCCCTCATATGATGAGCGTGTTACTTTTGACCTAAAGGACTATATTAAGAACAACCTAAAATTGGGTCCTTCTTTCAATCACCAACCCAACCTTGAGGATTATTAGGCTAATTGCTTCAATGATGAATATGAGGTAAGGAGGAGAAGTTGGATGGGATTAACAATGGAGAAATTTTTATTTATGATTTGAAGTGGGATTTGTGAGATGTTATTGAAGATGGGTTTGACATGGTTGACCAAGTATATACTAAACTCATAGAGAGCTGACCCATTCCTATCATGGATTGGAAATTTAAAGAAAAAGAAACTATTGAATGGGTGACTAAGAAGAAAACTAAGGAATCTCACCCTTGTACTAGATCAAAGGATTCACAAGCTATTAAAGGTACTTCCTAAGTCTATTCTAGTAGGCAATCAAGTAGTAATGTCCATTAGTCTTCATCAACAAGTGCCCAAGGAAGCGGTGATGGGGATCCACTAGAAAGAAATGTGTACTCACAAACCTGTGGGGATGATATTTTCAATTTACCTATTTTGGAGAAGTATAATGAAGGAGAAGAAGAAGAGGAAGGATTACAAAGTTTGAATTTTGATTCCCCTCCCTCTCAAAATAAATCACCTATCAAAGAGGTAAACCCCTCTCAGGAGCAAGGAATAACTGCACCAGTAGGAGATACTCCTCCAGTCACTTGGACGCTATTTGGGTCCCCAGGTTTCAAGGAAACTAAGGTCACAACAACCCCAACCTATCTAGAAGATTCACTTAGAAAAAAAAATCCATACAATCAAGCTTTCCTAAGCAAGACATGGTAAGTCAGTTGATATGAAGAACTTCAACTCCTAAACCTAAGAAGTTGAAGACCACCGCTAGGCTTATAGATGCCACATAATTAGGGACACTCTAATTGGAAATTTCACACTTGTCTGTGCAGAAAGATGCTTCTCAAGTAGGAGCAAGTGGATTTGAAGTGAATAGGGTCGACCTCAGTCCTCTTGCTAGGGACGGGGATGTTCATATTTTTTAGGTATCAGCAACCAAGATGGTTGAGAGATCAAAGAAAGATAAAGAAAGAAAGGATGAATTAAAAGCTTAGGTTCAAAACTTAACTGCTTATTTAAAAAATATTTTTGAGGTTATCCCACAACCTATCTCTCAAGTAGATGCTTCTGTTGAATCTCTCATTGTGGTTGGAAAGGAAGCCCTAACTAAAATCAAAAGTAGTCAAAGTTTATGTCAGTTTGTAGATGACTAGAATGAATCCCTTATCAAGAAGGGAAGCCTTGTTATTTCTGAATCTTTTAAACATTTCCATGAGGAAAATACTCTAAAAGTTTCCTTAGGGGATGAGATCATTGCCGTTGAGAAAAAAGAGAAATTGTGGGTTAATTATTTGACTAAATTGAAGTTTTTGATGAGCTCAAATATGGAAAATATAGCCACAAATCAAATCATACCTTTAATGCTTTAGATACTCACTACCTATCATGGGATAAAGGAGTAGAATGGAAATTGTAGGTTTCTAAATAAAGGCTACAAAAGCTTAAAGAGGTCATTAATGAATGTGATGCCATTTCAGATAAAGCATTGAACACCTTGATAACTCTTGGTCTGCTACAGGATAAAAATGGAATTAAAGATAACATAGATACTGTAGACACACAAAATATGCATACAGGTCAATCCAATGGTTTAATCAAATAATAAAATTTCATCTCTCATATATCATTCAACCTTTATCTTGCACCATCCATTTAATTAAATAAATCAAGACTTTATTTAATTGAAATCCAATTCATATTTCTCCTTTTCTGATTTAAATGAATTAAATATTTAAGTCAAAAATGTCAAACATCCTAATCATCATTAAGTTAATCTAAACTTGATTAATCTAATCTAGTGCATGTCACATCCTCTAGATAATCCCACTTGCACAAATAAATCAATTTATTGATTTATTTAAATCAACATTTTCACTCAACATGGCATCCATGAGGAATATTCCATCAGGTTTGAATTCAAAAGGCAAGTGGACATGTACTTCCAACAAGTCATTTATGATCTCTTACAAGTCCCTTGCACAAGTAAAACTCAACATTTATATCACAAATTTGAATTCAAATTTCCCCCCTCTTGGGCACATTTCCCAAATCTTGTACATGCATCAACCACCCACATGATTACAAGTGACCTCTCCCCATTGGATTATCTTTATTCCCACATTTCTCTCCCATAAGAATTCTTTCAACTTGAGAATCTTCAAATAGAGGCTTCATCCTCAAGCAAATCCTTCACAAATCCACAATCCTCATGCAAGGTCACTCTCCTTGAGAATTGATTTTGTTCATCCACTCCACAACTCCACAATATCCACAATTTGATCCTCAAATCATATGCAAATTCACTCTCCTTGAGAACTTATTTTGCTCATCCATATCATTCTTCATAGCAATTTCATCACTTGCTTATCTTGAGCAAGGATTGGGAAAGGGCTATTTTCTACAATAGCGCCAATCCACTATGGAATAGATTATTCACCATGTTTCTTAGGATTTTAACTAGTTTGTTTTGTTATATTTGAAGAGCATAAGTGATTATTTCATAAAGAATACCTCTTGGTTTGCTTTCTTTTAACTAACTTCATGCTGATATTCCATGAAATAGGATAAAGATGTAGATATGTGGTGTTACAGATACTAGAAGCCTAACCGCATATTTCTAGAAAATGGTTAAAGAAGATCTTGACATACCCACTCCTAATGCTGAACACTTATAAACTAAGTGAATTACACTTGGTATCATCTCAGGAAATGTATCTTTTGAAAGCTTGCGAGCAGCGCATGAAAATAGATAAAGACCTTCATCTGACATGGAAGGTGAGGATGAAAAATGTAGCTATTCCTCAACATAAAGACCTGATGCATATCATAATTACTTTCCAGGCATGGTGAAAGATACCTTTGGTGATCTAGGAAGCTGGAAATGAAGTGACACCATCATAGTGGCATGGCTCTTCTTTGTTTCTTTTACGTGTCTTTTGTTTAATTGGCTATGGACATGAAGAGGTGGAACTCATCTACTTATTTAAATTGTATCTATTTTCATATGTTCCCTCTAGACATTATTGTACAAGTTTTTGCTTAGTACTATTGATGAATGAAATTACCATTTTGTTTGTGTCCAATTTGGAGTTAATCTATTTTCTTAAAACTTTGTGTTTAAGAATATCTTATGCAAGTCTTATCTTGGTATGAGGAGTGCAATTCTTACATTAGTTTTATTTCTCATATGGTATTGAGTGGATATTTCATTTTTGATGATTAATTAGTCTTTGTGCTAAATATTTTCTATTTGCTACTCAAGCACCTGATACTTGAAATTTTCCAATATCGGGTATACCTTTTTTTCTTTTTGGTTAAAAGAATATATGATGTTTTATTTTCCTTGTTCTTTCAATTCATTGCAAATATTGTGAGGGAGTTGTACTTCAGAAAATTCAGAGAATATTAATCTTGTTCAAAGATAAATATTCAAAGTTGTTGGCTAATCCCTTGCACCTTGTAAGTGTTTAATTGTAAATTCTCAAAGGTGTAAAATTTGTTAACCAAAACTCTTCTTCAACTTGAACAATATGTGCACTCCCTTGGCTTGTTGTAGGATTCTCTAGAAACTCATAATATCTATGACCATATTTATTAAATTTAAAATATTTTCCTAAAAACCATCTATTTTTTCCTCTTAGGTAAGGTTTTCTACCTCTAAAAGAATCATTATCTCTTGGAAATTAATTATGTGATTTGTTGGCATCTTCCTTATAAACTTGTAGCTAAAATCTACCAGTTTTTGGTTCCCCATCCCTAAAAGTTCTACCTTTACTTATTGGATTTTGTGTTGTTTTTTGGTATAATTTTTCCTTAACTTTGAGAGCACACTGATATTATTCTTTAATTTTTCTTGGGGACAAAATATTAATTTCATTTTGGATATTGAATTTCAATCCATTGAGATATTGAGCCACATTATTAGGGTCTTCTTTAATATGACCAACTCTAATGGTCAACCTGCAAAAATATTTTGTATAATCATTTGCTGACATTTCCTTTTTTCTAAGATTTTGCATTTTCTTGAAAAGACTAATTTGATAATCTTTAAAGGCATGAACTTACCTTTCAATTTAGCCACCATCCTATCTTAGCTCTTGACCTTGCACTTTCCTTTCTTTTCTCTTTCATCTTGTACTGCATCTCACTAAAGGGGTACATGACCCTTTAGTCTAGTTAGTACTACAAGAAGTATTTATCCATGGAAATGATCCAATAAATCAACTCTTCAAAATTTAGGCTACCTTCATACATGGGTACCTCTAATTTTGGTTTGGAACTTTCTCCCAAAATTTCTCTATCAACTAGATTACTTCATCTCCTTCTACTTCAAGCTCTACCTCTTCTTCTTGAGGTTATTCTTCTCTATCACTAACATCTCCCATGGAAACTCCTATTCTTTTTGCAAGCTTCATTGCATACAATTGTGCTTGAATATTACTCATCTCTTTCAAAAAAAAATCATTTATATTTAGCCTTCATCAAACTCATCCTCTTCGATGGACTTCAAATTCCATATCTTGGTAGATAAAGTATTCTCTTGCACTTACATGAATTGTTTCCTTCTTTAATACCAATAATGGTATAGGGCCATGGAACAATTTTCTACTCATATGCAAATTTTAATTCCCAATAGAATCAAATTGGAATTTTTACCAGTGGTTGATGAATTACTTGCAAAAAATATTCCTTGATATGAAAAATATATAAAATCACAATTTATAAAAATTACCAACTTTAATTTTAATTTATAATTGCAAAAAAAAAGTTCTTAAATGGAATATTATGTAGATCATGCTCTACAAAACCCATTACATTTCTTCATCTAATGGCTCACTCATCAAAATGAAATTTCTTGAATGATTTCTAGGTTTTATTCTCTTGGTTTCAAGTTTCTCATAATATTTTAAATTTTTTTATTTCACTAAGAAACAAGAATGTTATGAGCATTTTCCTAAGACTAGTTTTTGAGTTTTGATACAAAAAGAATATAGGGTAGATAATGCTAAATGAGAGTCTTATTCATCACACAAACACATATTATTAATTACACATGGATAACTCTCAATAGTAGAATTTTCCAAATAAATCAACTATGTGACAAAAGTTTAGTCATGATAGCTAAAAATAACTAAATTCTAGTCATTTTTTCCAACACAACTATAAATGACTAAATAAATAACTAATTTGATTGTTGGGTAAAATCACAACCATAAATGACTAAATAATTGAATAAATGAATGACTAAATAATTAGTCACACAAATAAAAATTAGACAATGTGATATTAAAGTGGGCAATTAAAAAAAATGAACTTTTGGGAAATTATTAGTGGGAGTGGCTTGTATTATGTATAGGGATAATAGTGAATTGGGAAATTGTTGGTAGTAGTGGGGAGTAGAGTAGAGTATGGAATTTGGTAGAGGACAACTACTTGCATGGGTGATAAAGCTTGTTTGGAGAGGACCTGAAGACTTCTGAAAAGGCGGGAAAGAAATTTAGAGTTTGCTGTAATGAATTTGATATCGATGAGGCCTTATGCAGCAAAGTGAAATTTGGGGCTGCCCTTTGCATCAAATTCAAAGGTAATTTGAAACCATCATTACATTAAACAATTATTGTATGGCTCCTTGTGAAGTTCATGAATGACTGTAAATTTGAATGTGCCAAGTATGAGTGTTTGTAGGTCTTGCTTGAGAATCAATGCATCCATTATCTATATAAATCATCTTTATTTATTTAGTTATTATTTTTTTTCTCATGTTGAATGTTACAGCCATAGAAAAAGGTAATCCCTATGTGTGATTTTGTAATGAAATTGCTGTAAAGCTTTGTGTGTATAAAATGGAGTCATTAGGGTCCTCATAGGCTCTCTTGGTTAGGAGGTAATGGTTAGAGCCATAAGGGCTTGATGACCCATTAACGGTTGGGTGGAAATAGGCCTACTCTCCCTTTCTTTTGTGTTTTATTTTCTTTGTGAATAAGTTTCAAAATTTAGTTGGAGTTTCTCCTTTAAATGTACTTGATAAATTTTGTATAGTAGGAAATACTAGTTTCTTCCCATCATTGCAAAAATATGTATAAAATAACTCTATTCATAGGATTGTGTATACCCCAAGTGTTCGAGGGTTCAAATGAGATATTTTTGAAAAAGGGTGAAAATTAGCTATCTGCTTCAAATGGAAATTCTAAAATCATATGTATAAATGAATGTTATATCAAAGGCTTTCTATGTTGGGTTGAACATTGAATTTGGGTTAAGTTCCTCTTTATGCTAATTTATTTCTGGGTTATTCCAGTTGAAATGTTGAAAGAGTGCTTGTAAAAATATTTATAGGTCCTAAAAATATAAATCAAAGCCATAGATAGCTAGGAAGAAATAAATCCTAGTGTATTGTATTGGGACACAAAGAAATATACTTCCTTGTGTATTATAAGAGATGAGTTACATAAATAGGAGGGTATCTTTTCATAGGATATTGAATACCATGTATTAATTTGGAGTTCTTGAAATTGTGAAAGAATTGGATGCTATTATTCATTGTATAATCAATACAATGTAGTGACCATATCTTGAAGTTGTATATTTGTGTTCCATGTTATCATGCATGGGTATGGTATTAATTTCTAATTTTGTTACCAATTCACCAACCTAATCTCTGAGGCTCCTTTTCACTAAGTCTTCATGGCATGGGTAGTTAATGTACATCATAATTAGTTTCTTTATTGGTTGGTGTAACTTATAGTAGTTACATAGGAAACTAAGTACTAGAACCATATAGGCAATTCTAATTTTAGAAAACTATTTTTTCATTATTTTCCTCTATGCATTTTGGAGCATATGGGAATTAAACTTGTAACATGCATCCTAATTTTAATTCCTTTGATCACTTTTCCATTAAACCATGGGCTCATTTCCCTAGCCTAGATATCAATGCTTGGGTAATGTTGTGTGCAAGCCTAATCTATTAATTACATGGAATCCTAGAAGATGTCTCATTTAGCATAGTTGAGAGTTATGCTAGTTCATCAAATCAATGTGGTCACCAATCTATTTTAATTGATACTATATGTACACACATGGGAGTATATCAATTGTTATAATAAGTCATCTTATCTCAACATGTTAATAATTTATGCTAGTAAGTAATGTTCAAAGTTACAACAAATAATTCATTAGCCTATTTGTTGGTGTTTGTGTACTCAATAACATTGAAAAGATTGCCATATGTTTAAATTCTCATGGTTCATCAATAGAACAAGCATAAATTCTCTGTTCCATTCCTAAAGAATTTATTTAATTATCATCTAGACAAGGAAGGCCCTCAATAAAACATGGATAAAAATAACATTTTTTTATTTCTAGTAATCATGGTCTTCTTTTATGCACATTGTAGATGACATGCAAATTAAATATAAGTCTACATGATCAACAAGAATTTCAGAATTAAAGTGTGCTCCTATGAATGCAAACAAATAGTATACAAACACCATTGTATTACAATTTGACAATTATTGTTTTTTTTTTAACTGCAACAAATATTTTTTATATTAGAAATATAAATGGCAAGGTGCCAGACATAAATAATTTACAAAATATACTTTTAATCTCTTCCTCTTGCACATGGGAAATAAAATGAGGGTATAGTAGTTGTTATTTTTCTTGATAATTAGCCATTAATAACTAAGAATCCTACAAGTAAAAATTGCACAAAATTGACCATAGAGATTTATGTAGAGGTAGAGCATCTGATTCTATAGGGTGATGCCCAACTGTATTTCTTGAATTTGAGTTGTTGTAGAGTGCTGAAGAGAATGAGTTTACATGCATTAGATCCTGAGTAAGTTGAGTTTTTTAGATTTCTATTTTTTTCTTGAAATAGGAAACTAAATTAATACTGGAATGTAGAACATTATAGATGGATCAATACCATGCATATGATGAGAGAATAGTCAATGAGATGAAAATGGACAAATATCCATGTCCATGTAGGGTGATCCCACAATACTGGTTTACAATTTCTGGGAGATCCTAATTTTTGTTGAAATCACATATTTTTAGAAAATATAATGATTTAAACCTTGAAAATTTCCATTTAAAGGATTCCAATTGAAGAGAGTTTGATCCAACCACCTTAGATCAATACCCCCTTGGATAGAACCCCGCTTGTTTAAAACCATACCTATGACAGAGTCTCCTCTACACCTATCTAAATGCTAATAAAAAAACACTTTTGATTTACCTTTTGTGGGATCAAATGAATTCATTTTATTTTTTTTAAAGTATGTAGTCCTTATTATAAGCTTCCCAAAAAGTAAAAATTTAAATAAATTTAATTTAATTATTATATTTATTTTTTTATTTCTTGTGAATGTAGGTTTTTCACCAAAAATCAAGCTCTCTATTCTACACATGTGGAAAAATAGTAGATTATAAAAAAAAAATGAAAAATATTAGTGCACTAGATATTGAAGTCCTTGATTCAACAAAAAAAATTGAATTTCGATATATACAAAAAAGTTATGTTGTATACAATCCGCTTATGTCTAAATTGTAATTGGTTTGACTTTGAAACTTGATTAAGGTAAAAATATTCAATAAAACACTATCAAACCAAATGAAAGAACTAGATATTGTAGTTACAAATCTAAATTAAAAAAAGAAAGAATTTTATCCTTCATGGAAAAAGAATTATGTTGTATACGGTGAGCATCACTCCTTAAAAATGGTGTTTACTGAAAAAATCTAGTTTTCGAAGGAGATGGAAAAAGAAGTACAATATAATTCCAAAAATAAAATAAAATATATATTTAGAATCTATAGAAAAAATTTCATAGATCACTAGTTTGCTCCATCTTCAAAGTTCTCACATTTTAGCCGCTATAGGTGCCCAAAAGTGAAGATTTAGTTAGAAAAAATCAGTTCTGTGTTCAGTTTGGCCAAAAATTATAAACTAGTATTGTGGGATCACCCTGTAATGACTTTCTTGGTGGAAAGCTAAAAAAAATGTGATTTATTGAACATGATAAGATATGGGAATAGTGGTATAAGACCTAGGGATTACAATTAATATGAAGATATGATAGAATTACAGAGTGTGAGAGATGAAGAAGCAACAAGCATAGATGAAGAGGCAACAATGTTAGATGAAGGGTTTGAAGTTGATAGAATGTTGAATGAGGATCTAAATGATGATTGTGCCAAGTTGATGGAGGATGCTTTAAAGCTTATGTATGCTAATTACAAGTTAAGTTGTTTGACAACAATCCCTCAAATTCTTAACTTGCAAGTGGTGTTTGGTTGGACAAATGTGAGTAATGTAAAAATAAAATCACTAATCTCATCTTAGGGTATGAAAAATTCCACACACGTGTGAATGGTTGTGTATTATTTCACAATAATCCTGCAAGTGAGAGTGAATGCTTGAAATTTCATGAAGTGAGGTATAGGAAAGGGTTGAAAATAGTTGTGGTTCCTAGAAAGGTTCTTAGCCACTTTTTGATAATCCCATGATTACTCCAAATGTATAGGTGTAGAGACATTGTTGAACTTATGGAATGGCATGCCCAAAATAAGAGCACCAATGGAAAATAATGACATGTTCATGATTCTAAGAAGTGGATGGAATTTGATAATAGATGGATTGATTTTTCTTAAGATCCTCATAATATAAGGTTGGGTTTGGCTCTAGATGGGTTGAACCCATTCTCAAATCAAAGTAATAAATGGTCAACTTCACCTGGAGTGCTTTTAATAAACTATAACTTGTCTCCATGGTTAGAAACTATTTTTTTTTTCTTAATGCTATCATTGATTATACCAAGAAAGAAAAGTGTGACTTTAGATATAATTGATGCTTATCTAGAGCCATTATATGATGAGCCAATGGAATTTTGGAAAGGAATTAAAGCAATTTAATCTTTAAGGGATGGCCATTCAATCAAATTCACTTTAAGATCTTCTTTATTGTTTATGATTCATGATCTTCCTACATATGACATGACATTGTCTGGTCTCACTATTCATGGATACCATGGATGTTTTTCTTGCAATTTTAATGATTTTTTGAGGCACTCAAGAATTTTGTGTAAGTGTATTTATTGTGGATATCGTGCTTACCTTAAAATGGATCATCCATATCATCAAAGAAAACCACGTTTCAATGGTCAAGAAGAGTATCGTGAAGCACCATTGCTAATAACAAGTGTTTACATGATTGATAATGGACAAAAAAGAATGTTTTTAATAATTGAAAATGATGGGATTTCTAGTAGTAGATATGATCCATGTAATGAAAGTAGTGTAAAAAGTTGTGTATATTCTATAAGTTGCCATACATTAAGGATATAGCCATTAGGAATACTATTCACTTTATGTATACAGAGAAAAATATTGCCCATACTATTATAGAAACTCTTTTTGGTGCTTTCGATACTATTTCATCATGTGAAGACTTTTGAGAATTAAACATTTTTTGAAATATTTGGCTTGGAAAATATAGAAAACCTAGTGCTCCTTATGTCTAGACAAAGGAACAACATGCACAGTTATTACAGTTGATCTATCTTAGAATCTCTTTCCCACTGAATATTTAAGTAGTAGTATTAGAAGCCAAATTGACATTAATAGCTTAAGAGGCCTCAAGACCCATGACTATCATGTCATAATAAGGAATATTTTACCTATTGTGGTAAATATATCAAGTTTGGAAAAGGGGCCAAGATTGGAAATTATAAGGTTGGTCCTAATATTAAAGAGAATGTGTTTACATGTATTAGATATTTCAAAATTTGATAGTTTGAGGGAGGAGGTTGTTGAAGTCCTTTGTCTATTGGAACAGAAATTTCCACCAATAATCTTTAACATTTCTATGCATCTTTTCATACACATAGAATATGAACTAGAGCATTGTGGCCTGGTAAGAATGAGATGGATGTATCCTATAAAATGATATATGAAGGTTTTGAAAATAATTATCCATACTAGGGAAAAATTGGAAGGTAGCATGTCTGAGGGATATTCAATGCAAGAGGCCATGGGATTTTGCATAGAATATATGAAGAATTTTAAAAATGTCAATCGACATGTATGGGATGATGATGAAGATGAGAGAGTTGCAGGTGAAGTATTAGAAGGAAATGGATGTTAGGTTAAGCTATCACATCAAGAAGTGAGAAACATGCCTATATTCTTCGAAACACATCTTTGTTTGATAAGTGGCATAGGTAAAATAAATTATGAAATAATTTATTTACTCAATTACATTTACACATTTTTATTATTAATCTTACTATTTGTACATTAATATTCTATGTAGAAAATATTAAGAAGAGAATCAAACTTGGATGCAACATTGACTTCAAAAGCGCAAACATCATGATTTGATTGAAGGTGATTCATTTGGAAAATTTGAAGAATGGATTGCTAATGCAGTCAGTGATGCAAAAGAAGGTCAAGATATAACAATGAATGTAAGTGAGCTTTCACAATCTCCACATTAATGGTCTATGAATTTTAGTGGAATGTGGGCCTATGGTAGTCATTTAAGAGTGGAAAAAAAAGACAAAGGAAAGACAAATTGTGATTGTATTGTTAGTGCTAAATTTCTTCACAAAATTGAGAAGAAATTTAATGTTGGATTATTAAAAAATATTATTCAAGTGGATTTTAGTGAAAATAGTCCTATATTATTACAATGTAAGTGGATCCGAACATCCACAATACAATTTGATGAGTATGTATTTGTAAGTACAAATACATGACAATTTTTATTGGAGATGAATGAGCCATATGTTTCCCCTCTTCAAATTAACCAATCATTTCCAGTTGATGATTTAAGAATCCCAAGATGGTTGTATGCCATTCAAATAGAGTCTCGTTTGAAATAAAAAATCATCGAAGTTGTTGATATAATTCTTGATGGTAAATATGTTAATTTACAAGAAAAATTCAAAGAAGTAGATGAAGATGATTATGGAGTTTTTGAAGAAGTGATTTTTATTACCAATGAAGGGATTGGGAGAGAGAATACATGTATTGCATGTCACATATGAGGATGAGGAAGAAAATCAAGCAGATGTAGACACAAGTGATTAGGATTTAGATCTTGTTGGCAATGTAGATGATTATGATGATGTTTTGTCACCTTAACTAGCTTTCCGCCTTAACTTGTAAGCTTGTCACATAAATTTTGGTTATATGTATGGTGTAATTTATTATTGAATGTAAAAAAGATCTGAGTATAGGTATGCTTATTCACTATTATTTTATTGATATATTTTTGAATGTAATCATCATTTTTCTTCTTGTACATTGTATACGAAACCTGAGATGTTCACTATTGATTTGAAGTGCATTTAAAGTTAGGTTCGATCATTCTTCTTAGTTTTCTTACTTTGGTTGAAATTAATTTTGTTTAGTTAGAATATAATTTCTTGTATGTCCTATATTTTTTCTAGATGCTAGACTTTTCTAACTTCTCGAGAACTACTAGATATGAAAAGAAACAAGCAAGGTCTAAAGGTATCAAATAATGCAACAAGATACTTGTGAAAGTAAACAACTCTTAAAATATTGGCAATAAATTGTAGTCATTTCTCTGATATTTGGATAGCTCTAGTTTGTAATACAACTTATAGCCTCCACATGCATTTGAATATGCTTGTGTGAAGGAAACAATAATGAACATCTATGATTTAATAATACATATAGATATCTTAAAATTAGGTTTAACTAACATTAAAAATCCCCACATGTTCCAAATATTTAAGAAATCATCATATATTATTAAATAAGATGTGTCTAGTGCCTTTACATTCATACAAATATATTACCACACCCCCACAGGAGTAGTTTTTCAGTTATAAGGGCCCTCGATGGTATGGCACGGTGGAAAATGAGATGTAATCATATATCTCTATGCTATGGTAGTCATAAAAGATGTGTGTGGGATAGTAGTGATAGGTCTCTTGAGTATAGAAGTATATTGTTACCCTGTGGAAAGCAATGACTATATAAAATGAAAATTGTAGTATGGTGGTATGATATGAACTTAATTATTGAAGGTTAACCCACTATCCCATAGTCAAAAAACAATGGCATTAATATAAAATGCACTATGGTAGTGTTAAGTAATGCAACCCGCTATCCCATGATTAGCAATCTGTAAAGCAAATGTAATTGTGCGCTATGACAATATGAATCTATATAACCCACTACCCCATGATATACATATTTTAAAATTAAAAGGGACTTTTGGTATGGTAGTATAAGTATGTATAACTCACCGTCCCATAGTAAACAAACTACAACATAAAATAAGTGTGTGGTATGGTCATATGAGTAGTCTTGCAATAGAAAAGTGATAATATAAATAAATCCTATGGTATAACGGGAAAGTCAACATGAGTATATTACATGACATCACCATCCATCAAAAGTTAAGAGAAGTGAAGAAGGTAGTGTAGTATAAGTTGGAAAAAGCATTTATGTCAACTGTGTTAAAAGGCACAGGACAACTGAGAGGGGGGTGAATCATTTGTCACCAAATTCAAACAAAAAACTTTAAACACTTATCAACTTCACAATCACACTATTCTGTTATTAAGTATGAACATGAAATGTAGATAACAAAAAGAAAAATCAACACAAGGAACACCAGATTTTACATGGAAAACCTAATAAGGGAAAAACCATGGTGAGGATTAACTCACAATATAAAGTAATTCTAAAACTAAATAAATAAGGCTCACTGCTAAAGGGATCACTGCCCAAAATAGGACTCACTGTTTGGATGTAAAAGCTCACTACTTACACAAGGAGGCTCACTTCCTACAAAAAGGATTACAAAATTCTTTTGGATTTACAACTGAAATGAACCAATGAGAGTGTACCTAACAAGTGCTGATACAGTTCTAGTGATACTCAATAGACTAACTTAACACACTTCATCATTTTCACACTTCTTCACATTCACATCAATGCCATTCCTCACTCTCTCTCTCTACAATCTTCAAAAATGTGTGACATATATATCTGACCTATTCACAAGCATCAATTAGGTCAACCTAATTAGATGCAATCCTTGTTTACCAAAAATACCAATTGTCAGCCTCAAGTATTCACAAAGTCTTTCCAAACAATAAATTAAAACATGTAGCACACTAAATCATGTCAACATAGACCTAAGATAGGTCACACATATATCTGCATAACAAAATTAATTCACCATACCATCAATTATCCATGAAGTTTACTAGAGTTAGGCTTAATAGAAAAATACAATCAATAGAATAATGTCGGTACACCATACAAGCACTAGAGCATGAGAGATTCTAAACATACATGCTTTCAATATCCATATTACTATTTCCCAAAACTGAAAGAAGCAACTATCTACCGTAGAGGATTGTAGACTAAAATATAGGAGGATGTAAACTGTATACAGGTTCATATACCATGAACCAAAAATATTGAATCAAACAATGAATTAGACTTGCAGTCACAATAGGTACAACATGGTGACATCAATGACAACACAAAACTGTATAGTTATCCATTCTTCATTCTTCCAACAATCTCCCCCTTTTTCATTGATGGCAACTTGTGTCAAAAATTTGCAAAACAACATTCAAAATTCTTTCCCTTTATCATCATTGTCCTTTCCCTTTTTACTCCTTTCTCCTTGTTGATATCAATGGAAAAGGTTGACCAAAAATAGGATGTGTATGTACATGGTAATGTTGTATATATAACAGAATTATAACTCCCCATTTCAAAAATTCAAGTGAAAATGACACTTTTCACATTAATTTTTTTTTTGCACCTATCTCTTATGATCAAAAGAATCATTTTCCAAGAAAGTACAACCAAATTCATTCTTGCACTCATACCATCCAATAAAGACAACTGCACAAAAAATGATGTATGGTCTGAAGACAGACATTGTTGTTTGAAATCTTCTACATCAAAGAGTATTCTGGGGAGATGATCCAACTGAACCTCAAAAATTTCTTTAACCAACTAGAAGCTTTTAACCATGTCTTCTCTTTGTCTCTAAGCAATAAAAAAAATACACTTGCAATTCACCAACTCTTATTCTTTGTTTTCCATTCTTTTCTTTCAATAAATAGCAAATCTTTCCAATACAATTCATCTCAGATTCAATGGCTTCATTTCTACTTCTAAAATTGTCAACATCTGCCAGCCACTAGAGACAATACCTGTAAATGTCATATATTTCATTGATGCATTCTTTTTTCTCATTAATGTGTTTAGTTAACACTTGTTTTGATGTAGTACACCTTCTCTTAATGATAGCTTTGAACTTATGAACTTCAGGTCCTTCCAATAGTGTTCTCTCTTCAATAAACTCTACAAGATCATCTAGTAATGAATTAGACACATCTAAAACTGAGATACCCTTGTTGAGCAAATAATCAACTAGTACATAATCAATTTTAAGTCTCTCAATTGAAGAGTATGCACTCCAAATTTCACCAACCTTCTTCATGTCAAATTTATCTAACATCATCCATATATCTTCTGGATCAAAGGAGTTATATCCAGACAGAAATTCTTCTTCATTCTTCTTTTCTTCCAAGATAGTGATAACATATTTTGTGATAGTTTTTCTCCTTTTAGATTCCGAAGGGGACTCATCATTGATAACTTCCAACTCTTTCTTAGCAGAGGATGAACCCACTTCAAACTAACTAGGAATTTACATACTAGAGCATAGATTCATCTTCAGGGACGCAAAATAGGTTATGCAAAAACTTGCATTATCCACCAATGATTCAAATACTTCTAAAAAAAAATTCAATAGGAATATTGGATTCCCACTCAACATTCTCTCTTCTCGGTAGTGAGCTCAAAAAGTAAAATGTCAAACATATTAGTAAAGACCCAAACTGAAAAGGATGACCCTTGACCAAAGACATTCTAACATTCTCAATTAGGTTTTCAAGTAATAGACTACACAAATCAAATTGCTTGTTTTCTTTAACCATCAAGATATGCAACAATAGCTGAAGTCGAATTTTCACGATTTCTAAAATAGATTTTATAAGAGATGTAGTATGCAACATACCTTACAACAAATTCCAGAATAGTATTTATCAATAGAGCTCGAGGGTCTTTTTCAATACCAGTAAGTTCCTCCACATCTCTATATTTCACGATTTTCTTCCCAAGGAGGTCCCCAACCCTACATGAACTAGTAATAGCTTCAATTTCCTCCTTTGTGATCACATAGGGTTTGTCCAACATAATGATGCCATTTTTAATTGACTTAACAAAAACAAGATAGATTCTTTGTCTATAAACTAGGAAAATTCTCCCCATAAATCCTTACCTAAGGTTTTTACATTCTACAATTCATTTGTCTTTGACCCTAGTTCCATTTTCTTCATTTTCCTATGATCGAATTCTTCCAATTCAACACCCTTCAAATTTAGTGGAATATTGCCACTCGATCCTCTGTCCATCGTTGTGCTTATTTTTCTTGAATTCGTTTTTGTTCAATTGAAACTTCTTCCTTTTCCCTTTTTCCTCTTTTTAATATGAGAGATAACTCCTAATTATCTGTAATAATTCCTCAAAATTGTTTCCAATTACTTCGAGATTGCTTCAAGATTGCTCTAAGTCTTCTTTCAAACTCTTCATGTTTCCAGGTGATCAAAAAGACTTATGAAGTTTAATTAACACACCATCAATTTTCCCTAATTCACATTAAATGCAACAGAATTCAAAAAGCTAATAAAAACCTTATTTCTTTGAACTGTAAACCCTAAATCGATCTGCAAAAGAACGTTTTTGTGACTTTTCTTCTGGTTTCTTTTCCATAACGTCTGTTTACTCATTCTTTACAATATATCCTCATGTCAAAGTCTAATGCACCATTCATCTAAGGGGGTTTGAATAGTTTTATATTAATGCTCCCCCTAAGACCATGCTAGGTCTAATTCCTGGAGGAATTGTCTATAATGGATGAGGGAACATATACACATCTATTGTCTTTGGCTCTTCTTCTTTCTCCCTCCATATCTTATTCATCTCTTGATTCACCTCATCTTTGTCAATTTTCTTCATTGGCTTGTTCTTCTCTACCAAAATAGACTACTTTCCCTTCTTACTTCTACAAACTTTTGAGATATGTTAGGGTTTGTTGCAGTTATAGTAGAAAACATTTTCTGACTTGTCTGACTTCCATTAATCCTTGATCTACACTTATTTGCTTTGTGTCCAAATTTGTTACAAGTATACCAATAGCCATTGAAGGATTTATTCATTTTTCCTCCATTAAACCTATTCCTCATCACAAGTTGACTAATCATTCTTGCTTGACATCTACATTTAGTGGCTTTATGTCCAAATTTCTTGCATGAAAAACATTGTCCAGACAAGGAACCATAAAACCAATTCATTTTACTTCTACACTTAGTTTCCATGTGACCAAATTTGCTACAAGAAAAGAAAACACCATTGAAAGAGGGATACCTTTGTGCATTAGGCTATCTCATAGGCGGTCTTCTAGAAAATTTTCTTGAATTTCTTTTTTACTTCCCTTTGTCTCGAGTCTTCTGATTGTCCTTTGAGCTTTCACCTATTTCATTTCCCAAGCCACCTTTGTCTTTACTTGGTTGTTTTACTACAATCAACTCATCAAGCTTTTTCGAGCTAGATTTGAAATTATTTTCATAGAGTTTTTTTTTCCAGTTCTACTTTCAAGTTCACTACCACTTTTTCAAGTCTAGTGCATTCATCAGACTTGCTCTGCACCATTGTATTCAGACATTCTTCAATTCTCTTCTTTTCTTTTACTAGCACTTTCAATCCGATGATCTCTTATTTTTGCTGCTCACTCACTTCTCTATGTGGGCATGTGCAGGATCATGATGGGCCAGAAAGTGGCGATATAATGTGTATATGTAGGGTATGTGGCTAACAACTTTTTTTTACCCAAAATTGATGAAACAAAAAGGGTTTTTAAAGGAGATTCTCAAATTTCCACCAATATAAATTATGTTTTAATTTGAATTTAATAAATAATTATTATTCATTTTCTATTTGAATTACGACTAAAGTCCTAATTGATAGGCTAATTGAAAAACATCTATAGATTCCAAACAGTATCACATTTTTTGAATCTGAAACATGCATCACATTCTATGCTTCATATACTATATGATTTTTTTAAAAAAAAATGAATTTCATGAAGTTTTGACCAAGTTAAGGTGGTTAGAGGTACAAGTTTTTATATTTTTTAAAAGTTGCAATAAAAAATTCATAATTAATTATTTACTCAGAAAAAAATTACAAAAAAATATGCATCACATCCCGACATGAGTACTCTACTTATATCTAAAATATTATAAAAAAATATTATCATTTTATTGTGGTTAGGGTGGTCAGACAGACACCTACTTCTTATTTTTTCCCTAAAATTTAAGTATTATTGCATTGAAATTTCAAATTTTCACTAAATAGATTAGAAAAAAAAAACCTAGTAGTTTAGAAACTACATTCAATCTACTACAGATTTTATTTTATATATTTTTGAAATAATATTGATAACATATTCAAATTTTTACGTCAAGTTGCCTAACTCTGATTTTTCTTAATTTTTTGCCACTTAAGGGCCTATTATTTCCATAATGATCCTGCACATACCCATGCCTTTCTTTGAATTTCTTCAAATTCTCTTTCAATTCTCTTAGACATTCATTTTCCCCATCTAGCTTTTCTTTTAGGTCTCTATTTTCATTTTTAGCTTTATCAAGATCTTCAAGTGCAACCCAAAGTTCTTCTTTATCATCCATTTGATCAACCTTCAGGATCCTCCTGAAGCGGTTAAGCTCTTCACCAAGGAACCAAAGCTCTAATACCAATTGTTAAAAGGCATAGGACAACTCAAAGAGGGGGTGAATCATTTTTCACCAAATTCAAACACAAAACTTCAAACACTTATCAACTTCATAATCACACTATTCTATTATTAAGTATGAACATGAAATGAAGATAGCATAAAGCAAAATCAACACAATGAACAACATATTTTACATGGAAAAACCAATAAGGGAAAAACCACAGTGAAGATTAACTCACAATATAAAGTAATTCTAAAACTGAATATATAAGGTTCATTGCCAAAGGGCTCACTGCCCAAAATATGACTCACTATACAGATACAAAACCTCACTGCTTACACAAGGAGGCTCACTACCTACAAAAGGATTACAAAACAAAATTGGCTTTACAGTCGAAATGAACTAATGAGAGTGCACCTAACAAGTGTTGATATGGTTCCAGTGATACTCAATAGACTGACTTAACACACTTCACCATTTTCGCACTTCACATTCACATCAATGGCATTCCTTGCTCTCTCTCTTTGCTATCTTCAAAAAAGTTTGACATATGTATCTAACCTATTCACAAGCATCAATTGCGTCGACCTAATTAGATGTAATCCTTATTTACCAAAAATACCAACTGTTAGCCTTGAACATTCACAAATTCTTTTTGAACAATAAATTAAAACATGTAGCACAATACATCGTATCAACATAGACCTAAGATAGGTCACACATATATCCTCATAACAAAATTAATTCACCATACCATCAATTATCCATGAAGTTGGCCAGAGATAGGATTAATCACAAAATGCAATCAACAAAATAATGTTGATACACCATACAAGCACTAGAGCATGAGAGATTCTGAACATACATGCTTTCAATATCCATAAACTATTTCTCAACCACAAGCAACAACTATCAATCATGGAGGATTATAGACCAAGATACCAGAGGATGTAAACTATATACCAGTTCAGATATCGAACCAAAATCCCTAATCAAACAATGAATTAGACTCACAGTTACAACAAGTATAACATCGTGACATCAATGAAAACACAAAATTGTATAGTTAGCCATTCTTCTTCATTCTTCCAACAAACTATGACAGTAATCATTTGATATCATGAGCCATTTGATCTTCTAATATCTATGATGTATATTCAATATCAAAATTGGTACAGATTATGAGTTATTTTGAATGAAGTAGACATTTATGAACATTGAAATCACTGAGTTTAGAAGAAATTATATCTACAATTTGATGCCATTTTTTGGAATCATTTGCAAAAGGATCATCATGCCAAGAGCTAAGGATTTTGAGGAAGAAAATCTCTACAACTACTGTATCACTGGGTAAGTGCACAAACACTCTTCATAAGAAATTCTAAAGCATTTGGTTTACAAGGATTTTCAATTAAGCATTTAGAAAATTCAAAAGGAAGTACAATTTTTACACCATGCCACCTAAGAAGAGTGAACCTGTGAGTAAGAAGGAAGAACCCAATGTGAAGAAAAGGAAAAGTTGCATCAATCCATACTAGACATTTTACTTAATTCAATAGATAGAGGATCCTAAAGTTCACTCCAAATACATTGAAGCAACAACTAAAACTAGGCAAATCAAGGAGGTGGAACATGTAACCTGAGAGTCAAACTTCTCTGATGCTAAAAAGACAAAGACATTTCTTATGGAAGAAAGACTTCTAGATTCTCATCCACTAATAAATGTTCATATGATCATGAATCAACTATATTTTAAATTATCTTAGACCTACTTTAAACATGCTTATGTGCAAAGTCCAAAAATAGTGAAAATGAACTATTTATACATTTTTATTTTTATTTTATTTTTATAAAGGGTGAAACGGGTTTTATAGGGACTTGAAACCACAAAGTTTACAACAAAAAGATTGGAAAGAAAATTCCATCAAAAGCAACCAGCTACACAAAAGGTAAAAACCAAAACAAGCAATAACCATCCACAAAAGACCAAAAAGGTCAAACTAAAAAAGCAGTAGTAAGACCAACAAAAAAATGGCCACAATTAAACCAAAGTCTTCAGGACAGACTCTATCTCAACCTCCGGATTCTGCATATCATGAACACCCTTCTTAAAAGTTTGAATCATTTGTGGAATGGGGGGAGCCTTCCTCTTAAAATTGGCCTTGGTTCTCTTAGAAATGCCAACATCCTCCTCCTAGTTTCTTTCATTGGTTTCCTCCAGATCAACCACCAAAGACCCCTATTAGGCTTTGTCCAATTTCTCGGTCATGGAATTGATGATGATGTCATTGTTTCTGGCCATATGATTGTTTTTCTCAACAATAATTTTGATAGTATTTTTCATTTTCTCCACCTTGATTTCAAAATTTTAGTTCTTGCTAGCATGGTGTTGAGAATCTTTGCTAAGATCGTAATCTCTTCATTCCACCTCTTTCTTTTCAATTGCCGCAACCTTGGCTCCCAACTCTTCCAGTTTACTTTGAAGGGCCCAAGTTTGAAATGGATATCAGCATTATTTCTAGATAAATTCAAAACATCCATAGAGGGATCCCTATCAGTGTTGAAACCAGTGTTAGCAGGATCAGGAGTAATAGGGGATCGAGTTTTAGCAATTCTATCCAACGACTGGTCAGCAGAGGGCTCAGTATTGTTAGCACTAGACGCTTTAGAGTCAGGGGAATCTTTAGAGTATGAGATAAGGTTTTTAGCTTGAGGATTCTTATCAACAAAACTGGTTTTGAGGGAGGGAGTATTTATACATTGTTACTTGTAGAAATTATTGTGATTTTAGCTTTATTGATTTTCCTTGTTCTGTAGGTTCTTGAGATTATAAATTTGGTCACTTTCCCAAACATTTTTTATGCAATCAAGTGGCAAATGGATTTTTCAGTCACTATGATTGTCCTTGTATTGCACAATTGTACGAGAAAGTTGGTTTATATATGTGTGCACTTCAAGTAGGTGATTCATTGGGATGCATTTAGTCTTTAACTTAGACCTGATGTCAAGTATGAAGCATTGTTTTTGTTAATTATTGTGTAAATCTTTAAATTTTCTATATATTTCCTTATTTCAAATGGTTTCTTAGGAAGTATTTTGTTCATCACTAATATTGTAAATTTTGGGTACAATACTATACAAAGTTGCCCAATATTAAACATGAAATTGTCAATGCCCATGCTATCGAGCCACAGGTCTATGAAACATGATGTACTCTTGAAATTGAATACAAACTACTAATTCCCTTAATGATTACAATATTTCTCAATCCCTTGTTGAGTTCTTTGGGACCCTTTCTAGAGAGTGGGTGTTGGAGTGCATGGAAGATCTTCTTGTCATCCTGAGAGGAAATCTCCAAATAATTGTCTAGGTAAAAATTATGCACCTTTTATTTATTTCAAATTAATAATGTTTTTGATAAAAGGGGGATAAACGGGTTTTACAAGGACCCGAAACCATAAAGTAACATTACAAGCAAAGACCAAAACAGAGGTCCAAAAGATAAAAAAGGCTGCCAGAAAGAAAAAAACCAGCAAAAGCAGATAGCCATAAAAAGCCACAAAAAAACCATTAAACGGCCAGCAAATAGACAAAGCTAGGCCCAGCCACAGCTAATCCATAGATTTCAGAAGCTTGTCTGCAACCTCTTCTAGGTCCACCATATCCTGGACCCCCTCCATAAAGATTTGAGTCATATTTGGGGTGGTCAGGGCTTTTCTTTTTGTGCTTGATTTGGTTTCTTTAGAGATCCCTGCTTCCTCATCCTGGTCTTTCTCCTGATCAAGGTCAACAATCAAAGCTCTCTTCTAGGTTTTCTCCAATCTTTCAGACATGGCTTTGATGATAACAGCATTATGTCTGGCAATTCTACAGTTTTGATCAACAATTTTTTTCAAGGTTCCTTTCATTTTTTCAATATCATTTTCAATAGTGCTATCCTTTTGAGTGTTATCCTTCACATTGGTATTCTTCTCCGCTTTGAGCTGAATTAGCCCCGCAACTTTGTCTTCAATTTCCCCCAACTTACTATGAAGAAATAGACTTTTTTGTTTTCAACTCACTGATTTCATGGAATAACCATTTGGTAGAATTGAACTAGTCCACAGAACAACTCTTGGCAGTTCCAATGAAGTGAAAGGGGGGTCACTTTCATAATTGACCCCAAAAATCACCGACTCTGCACCTCTAGGAGGGCTATAGTTCTCTTGTTGAATATTTTGAGGGATTTGGGGATCCTCAAGACTAACCCTGGCCGCTTTAGCAGAAAAAACAAGGGAGTCATGAGGGTAGGAGACTAACTTATTAACTGGAGAGCTAGAGCCCGCCACTTTAGTGTTAGGGTTAGTGCGGCTAGAGATGGGAACAGTGCAGGCACCAGAAGGCTAGGGGGAATGGCTAGAGGTAGAAGGGGGGCAGAGGAGGTGAAGGGCTCATGACACGACCGGGGGAAACTTTAGTATCATATATGCTAGGCTTAGTATCATCCTCATCAAGCTCTAAAGGGGCTAAAGGGTTTGGAAGGGCAGGCATCTTCTAAAAGTGCTCATAAATGAGCCTTAAAAGGCCCGTGTGAAGAATCAGGTATCTTTTAGGGCTTCTACTATGGTCAGAAAAGCTATTTCTCAGGGAATAGAGCAACAAGAAAGGGATAGAAACACGCACCTTATGCCGGAAGTGATTGAGCAGCACGAAGTGGTATCCATAAACCCTAGTGAAGCAGTCGTTGAGAGTGATGTACTCCATGATAACCCTTAGCACTTTTCTCCATAAAGCTTTTATAGTGTCCACTTCATAGTAATTGTTTGCCATCTTGACAAGTTTTTGCTTCTCCATTTCAGACTTAGGGAACCTCATCACAGCTTCATCAGAGAAGTTCTTGTCTCTAAAAAATTTATGCTCTTCCATTGGAATGCTAGTAAGCTCCGCTATCAAAGCTTCATCAATCTGAAATTTTCTCCCAAAGAGGAGAACCTCCCCATTATTCCAATTTTTCTCAAAAAAAATTTAATCTCCTCCTTAGGGCCATGGAGTTTCTCGATAAATGGAAGTAAGCCACCCCTTCTTATTTTGCTCCACGCTTTAGTGTTCTTGGTATGTGACTCAAAGCTAGTAGGTTCAACCCTCTTCCATTCCCCACCCATTTTTGAGATCTTAGTTCAAGTATTGTTGCAAACAGAAAACGTGTTTCAGATAGTTCCTTTGCTTCGCAGGACCCACAAAGCATGCCAAAGTAAATAATTTATCTGTTGGATCCTCTTGGCCCCATTATAGCTTCTAATTTTGTTATTCATGACTCGTACCTTCCTCATTATTACAAGATGCCGCCTCTTTTCCATTCACCACGTCGAGCTCCAATAAATTTTGAACATCGAAGTGGAGGTTAGTCTTTTTGTGCCACGTGAGGATTTTGTCACTCTTAACTCCCTCATTGACAAAAAAATCTACAACCGCGTTCACCTCACGGTAAGCATGAGTAATTTTTATTCTATTGAACTTACTAAGTAGAACCTTAACATCTTCTATCCAATTTTTAATCGACCATGTGGGCTGGGATCTACCACAAAGGCTATCAATTATATTTTTTGAATCACTTTCAAGCCATAAATTTTACATTTAATTCCCACAGCAAGGTTTATTATGTAATAAGCCCCCACTACTTCCGTGATGTGATTAGTTTGGACCCCCAGAGGAGTCGCAACAGCTCTCATAAAGTTACCTGTTGAATCCCTTAGGACCCCACCACACCTAGCCTTCCCCAGATTTCCTTTGGCTGCACCATTGAAGTTGGCTTTGGCCCAGCCTTCCATAGGAAAACTCTAGAAAACTCCATCCCTAGATTTTTTGGTAGTATTAGGGGCATTGGAAATATCCCATTTAATTCTCCATTCCCTAGCAATCAGGCTATCAAAAGGAGAGAAAACCACAGTCTCAACCTTGTCCTCCCTGAAGGGAACAATAGAGAAGGTTTCTTTAATCATCTTAAGAATTATTTCAAACACAATTTCCTCTGACAAATCCTTATCCCTAAAGATCCGGTTGTTTCTCTCTTTCCAAATTCCCCTAGTCACATGGGGGAACGAGAAAGCCCACAATTTTTTAATAAAGGGGTTGGAAGAAGGGGCTTTCCATTGAACAAAAAAATCCTCAACCGACTTCGGGGGGACCCAAAAAAAATGCTAGCATTTCAAAAGATTTTCCCAAACCATGGAGGAGAAAGGATAGTGGATAAAGAGGTGGTTAACCGATTCAGCATTGATTTTACATAGGTAGCATCTATTGGGGAGTAGAACACCTCTTTTGCTAAGATTATCCATAGTTAGAACTTTATTTTGCAGTAGAGACCAGAAAAATATGTTAACCTTAGGTAAGAGATGCTTAGTGTAGGCTTACGACCATAGAGGGGGAGGGTTAGGAGCATGTGAAATCCGAGCAAAGGTAGATGAGATAGAAAAGCACCCAGAAGGCTCATACTTCCAAATAAGACTATCCTCCTAATTTAAGCATAGTCTAACAGCATTCAAGGAGGAGTAAACAGAGACTAAAGTAGGGTTTATCAAGGAAAGATTGATCTACTTACCATCCCACAAATAGTCTTTAAGAAAAAGGCCAAAAGTATCTTTGCAAAACTTAGCCCATCTACTGAGATTCCCATCCTGAGACAGAGGTTCATTACGTAGCCAATAGTCATCCCAAAATCTAATCTGGTTACCATTGCGAACCTGCCATTTCAATCCCAATTTCACCACATTTATCCCATCAATCATATAGTTCCAGCAACTTGATTTTTTCATGAGGTTGGGTTCTCAATAAGGTTTTTGAGGGAATTGTTCTACAAATACTTGCTTTTAATTATTTCACTCCATTCCCCAGAGGAAAAGAAAAGTCTCCATATTTGTTTAGCTAGGAGTGACTTGTTCAATAGTCTAATTTTTCTTAGCCCAAGGCCTCCATCCTTTTTAGATCTGCAAACCAAATCCCATCCAACAAGAGGCATTATTTTTCTTTCTTTGACTCCAGACCAAAGGAATCTCTTTTGAATCTTCTCAATGGTTTCAGCATATTTGGATGGGATTTTAAAAAGATTGAGAGCATAGATAGGGAGGTTCTGCAAAGAAGCTTTAAAAAATTGGAGTTTTTTGGCTTGGCTTAGGCGAGCTCCTTTCTAGCCAGAGAGTTTTTTCCCAAACCTATCAACCAGAGAGATCCAAAAAGTATCTGGACGTTTTAAACATAGATGCAATCCTAGATAAGTAGTAGGAAGGGACTCTATCTTGCAACCAAGAATTCTAGCTATCTTTCTTTGTCTATGCAAAGGTGTGTTAAAGAAATACAACAAGCTTTTTTGCTTATTTATCACCTAACTAGAAGCTCTACCATAGGTATCCAAAAGTTTCTTCATCTCTTTAGCTTCTGAGACAACATATCTTCCCATCAACAAAGTGTCATCCACGAACTATTGATGAGAGCATATCAAATTGTTTGATGATGGTTTGAGCCCCATAATAGATCTTTGAGTAACCAATTTACTCATATTCCTACCAAAACTCTCAGCCATAATCATGAAGAGGATAGGAGAAATGGGATCTCATTGTCTTAACCCTCTAGAGCTACAGAAAAAAGTGGAAGGGGATCCATTAATAAGAACCGCCACAGAAGCAGAAGTAATGAGTTGTTCGATAAGCTGCAATACCCTTTCATTGAAACCAAAAGACTTTAAGATCTTAAACAGAAAGTTCTAGTCCATCCTGTCATAAGCCTTCAAAATGTCAAGCTTAAGAAGAAATCTTTCTGATTTGGAGACTGAGAGGGAGTGAACATTCTCATGAGCATGGACAATAGAGTCAAGAATTTTTCTTTCAGGCACAAAAACATTCTATTCAGGAGCAATAATAGAGGGAAAAATGAGAAGCATCCTAGAGGTAAGCACCTTCAAAATAATTTTATAGAAGGAATTACAGAGGCTGATGGGTCTGAAGCCTTCAAAATCCTGTACTCTAGGTTTTTTGGGGATAAGAACCAAGAAAGTGGCATTTAACTCCTTCAAAAGGTTTCTAGAGCAGAAAAAATCTTTCACCACCTTCTCAACATCCTCCCCAACAATGTCCTAGAACCAATGAAGAAAAGTCAAGGGAAGCCATCAGGACCAGGCGCTTTGCTTCCTTCAAAAAAGAAAACAACTTTTTTAATTTCCTCACTATTGGGTATATCTATCAACATTTCATTGTCTCTAGAGTTAACAATCTTGGGGATAGCCTCCAATAACTGATTTTGATCCTCCAAGTTAATACCCTCTTTCTTAGACAGGAGGTTCTTAAAGAATAGGACAACTTCTCTTCTAATGTCCTCTTCCTCCTCATAAGTTTTGCCATCAACCACAATCACAGAGATTTTGTTATCTACCCTGTATTTAGATGTTGAAAGATGAAAATATCTGGTATTTTTGTCTCTAGCCTTTAGCTAGAGAGCTCTGGATCTTTGCCTCCAAAATTCCTTTTCTCTAGCAATTATCTCATGAAGTTTTGAGAGAATCTCGTTTTCCTTTTCCTTAGTTTCATTCAAGTAGCCTTCCTTCTGAATTTTGCTTTGGATTTTAGACAGCCTAAATTGAAGATCAAATTTGATTTGAAAGATATTGCCAAAAGACTCTTTTTTCCACTTTCTGAGATTCATTTTAACTTCTCTTAGTTTTTTAGCAATTGTAAATAAGACAGTAACCTTAATTTTAATATTCCACCATTTCCTTATTTCCTCTTGGAGGAGAGGATGGGAAAGCCACATCTTCTCAAAGCGAAAGGGAGTATTCCTCTTAATTTTTAAGGGGTGAGGAACAAAACTAATAGGGAAATGGTCAGATCCAATCCTAGGGAGGGTTTTCAAATAGCAGCAATAATTTAAGAACCAAATATCATAAACAAGGGTTCTATCAAGTCTCACCTAGATCAGATCAGACAGAACTCTTCGATTCGACTATGTGTAAGAGCTCCCTTACAAGTCCAGGTCGATCAAAGCCTGATTGTTGATGAAATCCAAGAGATCTTCTTTGCTTTCTTCATTGATCTGAGAGCCACCAAACTTCTCACCCTGAAGGAGAGGTGAGTTAAAATCTCCCAAGACAACCTAGAGGTCATTTTGAAATATATTCTGAAAAGCAGCCAGCTCTTTCCAAAAATATTTCTGAGCTTTTTTGCGGTTAGAAGCATAAATATTAGATTGGATCCAGCTGAAGTTGTCCCTTATATGAGTAAATCTAGTAGCAACATGATTAGGATGAGAAAAAAGAGGATCACCTCTTATGACCTTACAGTTCCAAAAAGTCGCAACCCCACCTGAGGCACCAGCAGAATCACTTCCCTGGGTGGAATAGTACTGGAACAAAGAAATCTTTTCCACCTTTTCACTTAACATTTTGGTTTCTTGAATGAGGAGAATATCTAACTTTTGGTCCCAGGAAAAATTGTGTAAAATATCCTACTTGTGGGGGTTATTTAGTCCCCTTATATTCCAAGACAATAACTTCATGGGAATTTAGGAGAGAGAAGGAGCTCCGGGATGGTTTTTTGGAAGCCATCCACAATATCTTGAAAACTATGGTGCTCTCTTATCAAATTTTTGGGTCTTCTACCTTTGGCCAAAGATATTGCCCCACAGTCCGCTTTTGCTCTCGATCTTGTTGAAATCCCACAAGGGGTGATTTTGATTTTGATTTTTGATTTTTTCTTCTTTTTCTTTGATAGCACCTCTTCTCTACCTGTATCATCTTGACTATTTGATTCTTTGCTAGATTCCCATTCTTTTTCAGAGAAGAATTTATGCTCCCAGGGGAGGGTATCCATGAGCCCATTCCCACAAGGTAGGGAGTTACTTCTTGCAAGAAGGCTTGCCTAGCTAGGATCCAAATAAGTGTCTTTAACGACATCAAAAGAAGCCACATCTAAGTAGGAATCAACATCTAGGTTATTTTTCCTGACCAGAGACACAATCAGGGGAATGCCTACCTCCAGAGAAAGACCCTGAATAGGAATATCGTCCAGCCCTGGCGTCACGGGGTCCCGAAAGGTGGGGCACATCTCCGAGGTAGTAGAATCATCCGACTTGCTTAGGGCTAATTTTCTAGCTTCCCATTCCACACTTTCCTCTTTGTCCTGAGAATCAAAGATAAGATCCGGAACCAAAATTTGGGAGGTCTGGATGGAAGAGCCTTCATTTCCAGCATCATTAGAGATATTATATTGAGAAACATCCGCCTTGCTTAGAGCCAAGTTCCTAACATTACAATCCATTCCTTGTCCTTTGTCCTGAGAACCAGACTTAATCTCAGGGACAAGAGCTTGGGGGACCTAGATGGTGGAGCCATCATTTCCAACGTCACCCGAGAGATTAACAGGGGTTTTTGCAACCTTTCCCAATGGATCCATTACAAATTTCTCCTCCTGCTTCTTTTTCCATACCACTTTTGAGGCCCTTTTAGGGTTTTCCTTTTCTTTTACTGCCTTAAGGGGGAAATTCTTTGCCCAATGGCTAGATTTTCTACAGTTGAAGCAGGAAAAAGGGATGGTCTCAAACTCAATAGCCTGCGACCATGAGCCAAGTTTCGAGTGGATCTCGACATAGGATGGAAGATCCGCTTCCTGAGAAACACCTACACATATTTTGGCAAACACTAGTCTTCTTCTTGTTGCTGTCATAGGGTCAATCGATAATAGCTCCCCAAAGGAGCTAGCTATTCCCCTGAAAACATCCTTGTTCCAATATTCCAGAGGGAGACCATGAAGCCTAACCCATACTGGGGCAGTCTCAAAGATGGAGTCCATTAAATCTAAGTTTGAAGACCATTTTTTAAGTGCGAGAGTTGATTTCCCAATAACCCATGGTCCTCCACATCTAATAGCCTTAATGTCTTCTTTGTTCGAGAACTCAAAAGCAAAGAAGCCTTTTGGGAGAGCCGCAACAGAGACACTACCATTTGTTCTCCATTTTTTTCTGATGAAATCCCTAACAATCTCAATATTTGGCCTTTGGCCCATGAATTTGCCAACTAGGGAATTTTCCATTATAGCAATATTAGATCAATGATCTCATCTGGAATAGAATTTGCAAATTTACCAACTGTAGGGTAGGAAATGTTGTGCACAGGGGGAAAAAAAGACTTGCCATTAGGTTTAACCCCAAACAGTGAGGCCCACTTCTTACGATGCCCGCCATTCATGTCACCAGACCCTACTACACCTTTGAGGTTATCTTTAGAGCAATTTCTGATAGGTTTAATAGGGGGAGGAACCAGAATATTCTTCCCTCCTGGATCATTTGCATGCTTTTTTGGGCAATCCTCTCGTTCTGGTTCCTCCACGCTTTTCTTCTTACTCGAGGTAGACCTGTGACCCACCTGGGCCTTCGCAGATCCATCGCGATCACCCTGCTCAGTACTAGAAGATTCAAAACACCCATTTTCCTGCCCAGCACTCTGCTCCCGCCCACGCTCCATCATACAATTTTCTAAACTATGACTCAATTAACAATGTTGTCTCTAGATGACATTGACAATTGCTCCCTTATTTTTGATGTTAACTTCTTTCATGTCACATATAGGCTGCCAAGGAATATTCTCAAAAAGAAGGTGGAGAGTCATGCATCAAGTTGTTTGAACATTTCAAGTCTTATGAAGGGCTATATTTCTTGTTGGGTGCATATTTGAGCTGCAAGTGATTTGAATTTGGATTGTCACTTGTATCATTTTGTCACTAATATTCATTGATCTATTTGAGGAGGAAAATTTGTAGTATCTTGGGAACCTTGAACTTATATGGTAAATTGTGTTTTCAATGTCATTGGTAGTGAGGATCTTGACATTCACTTCAAATGCATTGAAGAAGTAGCCAAAACTGAACAAATCGAGGAGGTGTAACATGTAACTAGAGAGTCAAACTTCTATGATGAGGAGTATCAAAGGATGACAGTGGTGTTAGTTGCACAAGCTAGAAATACTCACAATTTGAGGAATAGAATTGTAAATTGTGGCCAAGGAAAGCGAAGAAGTATGTTCATAAAAGAGAAAAACAAAAGAAATTAAGGAACTAAGTCTAATGGTAAAGGAGAAATCAAAGCCAAGGAGAGTAAAGGACCTAAGATTTGGGCTAAAAAAGATAATACAACTAAGAAAAATGATGAGGGTTTTTCTTGATTTGTCAAAACAAAGAATCAAAATTCTAATACAAATCAAGAAAAGAAACAAGAAAGGAAAGAGGTTGGAAAGAAATGTGAACAAAAAAAGGTCCAAATTGAGGAACATAGTGTATTTCCTTATGAACTACCAATATATAATATAGTTGACATGTTTTAGCCGCTCTCTCAAGTCAAGGTGACAATCACATTAATAGAGATGATGATAGTCTCATTAATTTGGTACAAATTTCCTTATATCAAATGGTTTCTTAGGAAATATTTTTTTCATCACTAATATTGTAAATTTTGGGTACAACACTATACAAACTTTCCTGATATTTAATGTGTCATTGTCAACACCCAAGCTATCGAGCAACTGATCTATGAACCATGATGTGCTCTTGAAATTGAATACAAACTACCAATTACCTTATTGATTACAATATTTCTCAGGCCGTTGTTGAGTTCTTTGGGATCCTTTCTAGAGAGTGGGAATTGGAGTGCATGAAAGATATCCTTCTTGTAAACGTGAGGGGAAATCTCCAAATAATTGTTTGGGTAAAAATTTTGCACCCTTTTTATTTTTCAAATTAATAATGTTGGCTTTGAATGACATTGACAATTGCTCTCTTATTTTTTATGTTAACTTCTTTGTTGTCACATAGGTTGCCAAGGAATATTCTAAACAATTGGGTGTAGGTTCATGCATCAAGTTGGTTGAATAGTTTAAGTCTTATGAAGGGATATATTTCTTCTTGCGTGCATATTTGAACTGCAGGTGATTTGACTTTGGATTTTCACTTGTATCATTTTTCACTAACATTCATTGATCTATTTGAGGAGGTAATTTTGTAGTAGTTTGGGAACCTTGTACTTCTATGGTAAACTACATTTTTAATGTCATTGGTAGTGAGGATCTCAACATTCACTTCAAATACTTTGAAGTAGCAACCAAAACTGGACAAATCAAGGAGGTGGGACATGTAACTAGAGAGTCAAGCTTCTATGATGCTGAAAAGACAAAGAATAACTATCTCCTCTTCCCACATTAAGTTGTTTCCTATAGAATGTTTTCAAATATATTTTAAGAGAACCTAGTTTTCCTTGTGTCAAATTCTTAGAATGGTTGCTCAAGAGAATATGCCAATTGGCCTAATGATGATGACCCTTCTTGAGTTCTTTGGGACCCTTTCTAGAGAGTGGGTGTTGGAGTGCACAAAATATCTCCTTCTTGTCAACCTGAGGGGAAATCTCCACATAATTGTCTAGGTAAAAATTATGCAACTTTTATTTATTTCAAATTAATAATGTTGGCTCTAGATGACATTGAAAATTGCTCTCTTATTGTTGATGTTAACTTCTTTCATCTCACACAAGCTACCAAAGAATATTCTAGAAAATTGGGTGTAGATTGATGCATCAGGTTGTTTAAACACTTCAAGTCTTATGAAGGGCTATATTTCTTCTTGGGTGCATATTTGAGCTCTAGGCGATTTGACTTTGGATTGTCACTTGTATCATTTTTTTACTGATATTCATTGATCTATTTGAGGAGGTAATATTGTAGTAGCTTGGGAGCCTTGTACTTATATGGTAAACTATATTTTCAATGTCATTGGTAGTGATGATCCCAAAATCACTTCAAATACATTGAAGCAGCAGGAAAAACTAGATAAATCAAGGAGGTGGAACATGTAACTAGAGTCAAACTTCTATGATGCTAAAAAGACAAAGAACTTTCTTATGGAAGAAAGACTTCCAAATGCTCGTCCCTTGATAAATGTTTGTGATCAGTTTGGATTTGTACTAGATATTACCCATTACTTATATTCAAATAATATGTTGTGATACATTGAATGCCATGTCCAAAATGTAGGTCCTTGTTAGAAATTGCATGCAGAAAATATCAATTAAATGCAAACAAAGATTAAACAGAGGAATGAAAAATATAGAAATAATAATAGCAAGAGATAATTTTTAACATGGTTCACCCAAACTTGAGCTACATCCACCAACAGAGAGTCCAATATTATTATCCAACAAATCAAACTGATTACAACTCACAATCCTTGCAACTCAATACTGCTGCAAATCCTGCAATACAATGTCAACTAAAACCCTAACCCTTAGCCTTTTATCAAGACTTATGTTGGTTACAGAATAGGGTTTTTTTATGTTGGCCATAAAAGAAAAAACCTCCCAACATATTTATAAAATAATAAAAATCATGAGAGATTTTGGGGGTGTTTCCCCTCTACCTTGCCCTATATTACAATGGGGAGCGTGCCAGGGGTGCTACCCCTAGACCCCGCAAGGGGCACTGCCCCTTGACCTCATCTTGGGGGAACTGCCACCAAACCCCCATTAAATAATTTAGGGGGAAACTGCACCAATAAAAGTGGGGAAAATTTAACCTTTTAGTCTGATTAAGCTCCACATAACAATAGCCCTCATATTGAACACTTCTTTTTTAGTCGATGTTTTATGCTAGATAAGACCTTATGTACCTTCAAGTTGTAGGTCACTCATTTCAAAGATCTTTAGTTTCTAAAAAGAGTTCTATAAAATGACCATATTTATAATGTTACTAATAATGTCTTAAAGACTACCATGTGTATTAAAATATTTTATGCATGCTAGGGGAAATTTATTGTTGGTACCATGTCTTTTTAATAATGGAGAAGTAATATAAACTTAAAGGACATTCTTATTTATTGGAAAATGACTAATGTAATAGATATTGGTTACAATATCAGCCTTTATCATTTTTATTTAGTGGGTTCTACACATGCATTTAAATGACTAAATTATTTACTCTTTTTCTGATTATTGATTAGGTAAATCCAAGCAATGCTCCTTTAGTTGTTAGTTAGTTGCTTGATGATGGTTGTCCTAAGGACTTTATCAATGGTCTTATTATTTTTGTTCATTGCCTCCTTCCTATTGAACCACTTGAAGAATGCAAGAAAAAGGTAATGTATAAAATCTCCAAATCTATTTTTCAATTTTCATAAGGTTTATATTAAGCTAGCAGTTCTTGTTTTGTCTTTGTTTTCTCCAAGAACCGGTTTCGATTGTTGACAAATTTTTTAGAGAATCTTGTGAGTGAAGTTAAGATGTACATGTACACAATGCATTGGGTAAAATCATTATTAATACAAATAATAATCCAGAGAACCTCCTTACTACAAATCCCTACAATGATTCTCGGGTGGTGGGTAAATGCTGTGAGAAAATGGATTCAACTCTAGCAATTGTTGCATATAGGTAGGGAGAATGTGATGAAGAGCTTATTAATGTTTCCCTATTTTTCAATATGAGAACTTAGTCAATTTTAATTCCTATATGATCTCCAATGCTTGGGATGAGATATAAGACCTATAGGCTTCATTTTTCAAATACTTATTTCATGTTTTGGAGATGTATAAGAAAAAAGAAAAGAAAAGAAAGGAGCATTGTAACTCAGTTTTCTTAGTCACAACATTGAGAAACACACTTTGTAACACATTTTTCAAAGAAAAAAAACATATTTAAGTCTTGTATCCATTGTAAGAACACCTTTTATCAATAAAATTTTAGTATTTTTCATTCTTAGTAGTTGTTTGATTATGTACAAATGCATGATTGATTATGTTTTTTGTGTTTTATGTTAAATCCTCAAAAACAATGTCTCATTTCTAACACTTTTAGGCAGAAACCAATGAACAAAAATAATTAAATAAACTACCAATTGACCAAATGTACTAACAATTGACAGAAATCAGTGAATAAATATTTGTCCAAATCCAAAACATATTTGTCCAAATCCTCCTTCCTCCTAGACTTAGGCTAAAAAAATAGATTTAGTTTATTTGTTGTCTCATTACAAGGATTATTCAGAGGTTATTCCTGCTTTATTTGGCAAAATCAAAACCACTTCAAAAATTATTCTTACCACCTAGACTTAGGTGAATAGATTTAGTTTATATTTTGGCTCAAAAATATTCAAAGATTATAAATAAATAAATGAGCCTAGAAATATCTAGAACCTAGAATAATAAATTAATAAAAATACACAAATAATGTGATGCGGGTGCATACATTTGTTCACAAAAAGTTATAATATAAAAATTAATATAATCATGTCAAACATAACTACAATAGAAATGATGATTGAGTGTAATAATGTGAAGGTGTTAGTGGGTGGATGGGTGCGTGCCTCTCCACACACTTTGTCTTGGAGAGGCCATTGACATGGCGTTTGATAGATGGGAAGGGTTATGTCTTGGTGGCTGCTTGTCTAGATATTCATCATGAATCTTTGTGCTAGGGTAAGTGCCTTAAGTGAAATGAAATTTACATGTGTGCTCCATATCTTGGCTTACACTAGGCGGATGGTGGCAGTATGTTTAATAATGCATGGAGTACTATCCATAGTTTATGCGGAAGTAATGAGTCATTTGCTTGAGTGACTGGGAGATAGGTATAGTTTAAAAACATTCATCACTGCTCATTCCTTCATGGCGATGTTCAGTATTCATGTCTCTGCAAGTGAAATGGCGTGTGATGGCAGAGATACTCTAGTGCAATTGTTGAGCTCCAAAAGGAGAATGGCCTTTCTTGGCCTGGTGACGTCTCTGAGGCTTTTAAACGTATGATCCGTCACCCTGATTTTCTCATCCTCTCAGCAGTAAAGTTTCTAGTAGGGAAGGGCTTTTTGGAAGGTGGTGAGGGTTATCATCTAGATTCTTACATCTCATCCCAGGTTCTGGCCATTTTGCTCGATGTGGGTGTGGTGAAAATAGAGGTGGATGTGATCATGGTCAAGTTGTTCAGAAAGGACTTATTGGTCGGTCTGGATGAAACCCTGGCAGCTGCATCTCTGAGTTTTGGTTGCCCTCTCCCACGAAATTTGGGTATGCATGAAGTTTATGGGGCAACAGTGAAATATTATCCATTCCTATTGGACATTCTTGGTGCGGATCTCTTTGCTCATTGCAAGTTGACGGAGGTGGCCATGGATTTCCTCAAGCTCAGGTTTGGCATTACACAGATGAGGAATGCAAACTGGAGTTATAAATTTTATGTCTTCGCTTAACAAAACCTATGGTAATGGGGCTCTTCTGGTAATCAAGGTCTTCGGTTTGTTCCTTGGTGTCTTTGGGGGTTACAGATAGTCACATAAAATGTCATTTGTAGCACTCTGTTGGCTTTTGATAATGTCGAGGAAATTTTTTGCATAGCATATGGGTCTCTATAATCAGGTTGGTCTGGGTAAGTTTTTTGTTATGGTTTGGTGGTGTCTGGCCTCAAGTGTTACCCTAGCTTTGTTTTGGTTGTCCCGTCTGAAACATATTGGCCCTGGTAGTATGCCGACATTGTATGCCTTGGGAAAATTTTGTAAACTTTCATATATTATCAATAGAAATCTCTTACCTTTATCAAAAGAAAAAATGTGAAGGTGTTAAAAAAATATAAACATAGTTTACATATATATTTAAAATATATAAAATAATCTTTATGTAAATGAAAGAAATTGAAAGAACTCTAAATATAAATACATAATTCTAAAATAAATAAAAATAAATCTTCAAATCAAAATAATATAAGCAATCCTAATGAAAAAAAATAGTTCTTAAATAATTCATAAAAAAAACCTTTTAAATAGTTCTATAAAAAAATGGAAGTGAAGTAAATTAATTTTTACATAATTCAAAAGTAAAATAAAATCATTTATAAATCATTTATAAATAAATAAAAATATAAAATTAATATTTTATGTTTTTAGATAAATATGCTAAAAATATCTATATTAATTTTATTGATAATATAATAAAATAATCTATAAAAAATCGTTTGAATGAAAAAATATATTAAAGAAATATATTTCTCATTTCTCTACTTCCGAATATTATTATTTTATTATATTAATTTATAATTTTAACATAGTTTTAAAAATAGATATTAATCACTATGATATTTATTTTACTTTTATATTCTTTTAATTCATCACTCTCTCAATTTTATTACAAGCTTGGAAAAATATGTAATAGAGATATGGATGAAATGGAAAAAAATAGTAGAACTTCATATACAGAGGTAGGGAAGAGGGACCTATAGTGGAGCACCCTAACTTCACGTTTCTCAAAATCCTATGTGGAAATTTCAAATCACTCCCAATTCTTTACAATAGTTTATCTAGCAACTCATGTGCTTCTATATTTCATTTTAGGGTCATATCATCAATTTGATGCCACATCAACAAGCTTTTTGTTGAGGTATCCAAAAAGGCCCCAAAAAAAGTGAGACTGATAGTGGTGCACTAAGTCATGTTTTATTGGTGCGCTAATGTGGCATCACATAATTTGTCACTTTGCATACTTTATGGATAAAAAATGTTTTGCAATTGGATATTAAAATGCTCCACTGTGGGGCCCATTGAGGACTACTTTTGTCCCCACTATTGAATCCTACTCCATTATGGGCACCTCTCCCCTAATGATGAACATAAATGTCTATCTCCTTGAGCTTTGTATATCGGGTAGGTGAATGAGATCTTAATATACAAAAATTTAATTGTTGAATTGTGATAAATAGTGCATTTTTAAATGAAAGCTTTTGATTTAATAATCATTATTTTAGTGTTCTACATTAACCCTCTAATTTTAAACTAGAAGAATAGTTCAAACCCATTCAAGATATCTATTAACAGAGTGCAAATTTTTAGCATAGCACCCATTGGGAATGTGATAGGTGAAAAAAGTCATTACACCATGCAAAGGTTTTCAAAGTAGGGAAATAAGCATAGCCATCCTTTTCATTTATGATATGATTGAATTTTCATATATCCCACTCAAATACAACTAACACTCTTCAATGCCAAATAGTTGCTTTAAGAATAGTCACTTAGGGCTTGGTATAACAAAAGCACCCATAATCTTGTAAAATGTTATTTAGATTCAGATTTTGTTTATTTATGCATGTGATGTAATTCAAGGATTGGCTACTAATGGCTTCATTAGATAGCAACAATGAAAGAAAATAGGGTAACTTGTGTTCTCGTATATCTTTCTTTAGATGATTTTTTTTATATTACTTTATTTTCTCATGTTTTAGCACTTGTGTGAATGATGTGATGATGGTAATTTTTTCAATCTTTTTAGTGCATGCAACTGGTGAACAATTTCATGTTGATATTTTTGAAACATTGGTGTGTTATTCATTTGTACATAGTTCTTAGTAATATTTCTAATGAAAGAAGTTGGTTTTCTTTGTTTTAAATTCATGTGATAATTTTGGATAGATTGGTTAATATTATTTTTAAGAGTTTCCTTTAATTTTTGAAAACAATTATATTTTCCTTTCATAAAATTCAATAATCCCCAAAGTATAACTTTACTTTTAAAAGCCTATTTAGTCCATTTTAGTGCATATCTAGGAAATGCCATAAACAATGTATATTAATATCACACAACATAATTTTTTTTTATAAGTCTATCACATTAAGGATCCAAAATTGTGATTAACTTTGATACTGGTTTTATAGGTTTCAACAACACATGTCCTATTACTCTACAAGTACATAAAATAGTATAACCACTAAATCACTTATAATTAATAATACAATGGGTCAACAAATTTACCCATAAATTATAATTATATTTTTAGATCAATGAGAAAAAATTTCACATATATAATAGTGGTGTAACTCAAAATTATGTGCTATAATTACACAAAACTAAGAATTTACAAGATTATCTTCTAAAAGGGCCTAAAATAAATACCCTTAGAGTATCCAAAATAGGACCGACAAGATAAGGTTGATTATAAAGTAAAGTAAAGTTTATAATAGAAACCATCATTACATCAACTACCAAAGGATTTAAAGGAGATGTGAATCACAAAGAGAAAGGTAATGAAAAAATTCTAAAAACACCCACATGGTTACTCCCATAAAATAAGAATACAATATACTAAAAAGGGAACCCTCTATAGAAAGTGTTTAGATAGAAAGAGATAATATAAAAGCCTCCAAAACTAGCTAATAGAAATACATCTAAAATAATTCATGGATATGCATGGTTTCATATTCCCTTTATCTACTTTAACCAACTTTATAAACATCATATTCTAGATGTTGCTACTTTCACTCATGAAACTTTGCACTCTATGGAAAAAAGTAACACCTCTAGCATGGTTTTTAAACAAAATATATCCAAAGATTATGATAAGGTGACCTAACACATCCTTTTCCAAAAATTTCTTGTTTTTGGCTTCAATGAAATGTTCCTCAACCTTATAAAGGAATGCCTGATAATAGTGAAGTACTTGATACTTGTCAGTGAAGTGCTTAGAGGATTCTTTAATGTTATTGGATTCTTTTGATAAGTCTTATTTGTCATTAGATATTATCTTAAGTCATTTAATTCTTGTGTCTTAGGGTATGTGCAGGATCATCATAGAAAAACAGGCCCTTAAGTGGCAAAAAATTCAGAAAAATCAAAGTTAGGAAAATTGATGTAAAAATTTGAATAAGTTATCTATATTATTTCAAAAATATGTAAGAATAGAATCTGTAGAAAATTGAATGTAGTTTCTAAACTACTAGGTTTATTTTTAAAAAAATAATCTATTTGTGAAAATTTGAAATTTCAACGCAGTAGTACTTCAATTTTAGGGAAAAAATAAGAAATAGGTGTCTGTCTAACCACCCTAACTAGAATAAAATGACAATATTTTTTTATAATATTTTAGACATAAGAAGAGGACTCATGTACAGATTTGATGCATATCTTTTTGTAATTTTTTTCCAAGTAAATAATTAATTATGATTTTTTTATTACAACTTTTAAAAATATAAAACTCATATGTTAACTCAATCTTTAACTTGGTCAAAACTTATGAAATTCCATTTTTCTTTTTTAATCCTATAGTATAATGAAAACATAAAATGTGAGAGCTGATATTTGACACTGATTTAATTAATAGAAAATGAATAATAATTATTTATTAAATTCAAAGTAAAGCATAATTTATATTGGTGGAAAGCTGAGAATCTCCTTTAAAACCTCTTTTCATTTCATCAATTTTGGTAAAAAAAAATTTTATCAACCACATACCCTACAAATACCCATCATATTGCCACTTTTTGGCCCATCATGATCCTGCACATACCCCTTAGGTAATTTTTTTTTTTTTTTGTCTCATGTATAAGATTAAGATACTTGCCATAATGTTGTCAAATTTTATCTCTCAACCTTTCCTATTTATGCAATGTATCATATGTATACTTTGTATATTATACAGATATGCACATCATTAATTTAATTTAATTTAATTTAATATATTTTAGATCCATTATTGGAAAATTTATTCTCTTATTTTCTCTTGCAAAAGGATGTTGTGGTTTTGTAGGAAATCCTAGGAGCTTAAGTCCCTGAGTGACTATGTGTTTGTGTGTGTTTAAATGGTAAAAAATGTATCTAACTCATACCAACTATAATAGCAACCACAAGTTACTATCTCATCCAATGTATTTATACCTCAAATTGGGGTATATAATCCAACATAGGTAGAACTCCAAGCCATCAACATGTAGACCAAAAAAATTACAATCAAGTCCATATATATCTAACATACTACAAAATTAATCTCAAAGGTAGAAACACACATAGATATGCAACAAAAAAACCTCTTAATCATTGTTACATTGTTGTAAAGTGTAAAAAATCCAAGAGAGGGGTCCCTCTCATACATTTCAAAAATCCTACTTTATGGGTAATTTTAAATCTAAAACCTAGATCAAGAAATTAACAATCCAACTTGTTGCACTCACATTGAGGATGTGACTGATTCTCCTATATCACATAGTGTCAAGGAAACATGTGTTGCTGTGAAAAATACATCATTATAAAATATATATCTCATTTCCAATCTTAAAAAAACTCTCCAAATTCCTCCAGACAAATTAAAAAAGAGATCAAGGACCTACCAAACAACTTCGAAAAAATACTGAAGTATAAATAACAACACTTCACTTCATACAAACCTAAATTTATAGGCATAAGAACCTTTAGAAAGAAGGCCATAAATGAGGGAGGAGAGATCCTACAAATCAAACCATCATCTTGCACCAACATTAATATGTGCAAAGCTATATAATGTATGATCTCCCCTAAAATTTGAAAACTAAAAGGATATCAATATCTAACCATTCAACTTAAAGTGAAAACATGATAGAAATAGATGCAAACTTCTTAGATTAAAGGTATATCAAATAAACCAATCAATCCCAAGAAAAAAGAGAATATGCCCAAAATTGTAAACCACTAAACAATTCCTTAGAAATATTACCTTAGATCAAGACCAAAAAAAAAGGATACCAACACAAATTCATAAACATGCATCTTTTACTTAACAAGCACTCAAAACTAACAAAGATCAAGAACAATAAACATAATCTTAAGACAAGATATAAATAAAGCACAAATATTAAAATTAAGTGGGAAACAGCTCTTTAATCATTCATCTACCAAGTATATTAGGTAATGTAAATTACCATCTCTCTATCTCACTGTAATAAACACACCAATGCAACAAGGTGACCAAGAAATTTCAAACAAATAGAATTTGCATGAGATAATTTACAATATCTACAGACATGTAAAATATCAAAGGATAGAATTATGAATAGTGATGGAGTCTCAAATAACTAAAAAATTAGATTTAACACCAAATCAATAACATGTAGAACAAAGGAAACCAAATATAACATGTAGATTTCCTAGACGCTAACACTATGTCAATACTATATCCAGTTTACCAAATAAATCCACACTAGAGTAACCATAGTTAAGGAATCTAGCAAATTAAATGCAAAATTTATTTGTTTCAATCCAAAATACCCCTAAACATAGTATTTTCACAAATATGCAAACTACATATTTTCATTAACATGTAAAACCTACAAAACCATCTATACAAATATAAATCCACTAAAACACATGGATGGCCATAAATATGTTGTCTCAAATTATGAAATATCATAGGTCTACAAACCCATAACCTTTTGAAATAGGAAAATATAAAGCCTACATATCCAAAATAACATGGATATGATAAATGAAGAACTAAGTTGTTTGAGAGTGTCTTCTCATTACCAAAGTTTGGATTGCCTCTTAGAATGTGAAATATCATCACAAATGCATCCCAAAAGTATTTATTCTCATTCTACCAATTTACCTCTTAGAATGTGAAATATCATCACAAATGCATCCCAAAACTCTTTATTCCCATTCTCCCAATTTACCAACCTGCATAATGACCTCCTTTGTTAGCACATCACCTCTTATGATTGTTTGCATCCACTTGATATTCAGGGAGAGACTGTGGAGGAATTCTTGCAAACTCTTTTCATTGCCAAACCAACTTATCTTCCTCGTCCTGAAATAACTCCCAGATAACAATACCAGCCTGGTTTGGCAATTTATATGGGTTAACGGTCACCAAACTAAGTACATAGTGTAGAACAATTTTGAGTGGAACGAATGAGGAAAAGAGTGTCCGGGGGATCCCTAAGAGGTCCCCACCACTAGTATGAACAATTCACATGCAACCATAGATCAAACATTCACATTCTCATCTTTCAAAAGTTTGAAGATGGTTTGGGGGGGGGGGGGTCAGGAGTAAGGGAGATACGGTAACAGGGTTAATTAGATATTGTAACAAGGTTAATGAAGCCATCTTGGATATTGTAACCCACGATGGTCTTAGGAAACATTCCCATCCAGAAAAGAACACCATTTCACTCAACCATTTCATGATCTAATATATTAGTCCATGTTTCCCTTGCAAACTGAGACAAAATCATCCATGAATCTTTAAAATAGTGGTAGATTTGGAAGGAAAAATCATTAGATTTCGATCGCACTACCAAATAGGGCTCTCCATTTGTTCCCTATACAAGATGGATTACTTTGTCATTCACATCTATTTCTCTCTCTGCATAAGATCTCATAAGGGGATTGCAAACACATAATTGTGGAGTGGTTCCTTGAAAGAGCATTAACCCCTGTGCTACACTTAATAAAACTCTGTTAGATACTGTAAAAGGGAAAAAATATTTTCCCTCATTGTGTGACAATTATCTTTTCTCCCACACGACTTGGGAGAAAAGAGAGATATGGTCCTCCATTCTTGTGTGAAAAAGCAGTAGGGCATACAATACCAGTTGCCATCATTTTCTTGACCTCAAATAAGAAGCCATGGATTTTGAGTGGTCAATGAAAATAGAAAGCTATGCGAGAACAAAATAGAGTTCCATTCCTTGAAGACTATGTGACAAATGTATAGATTCATTGAAATGGAAGCTTTCCAAATATCAATTCCTTCATAGATTGAGGCAGCTTCGATATACCACGCTGATCTCCATCTCTTTCAACCGCTGTAGTTGATTCTCGCTCCATTTCTTTCGATTCTATCCCGCTCCCAAGCTTCCCAACTAATGGCTTGTATTCTTGGAACCCTGGATTAATTATATTTAGCCGATAGGCTTCTATAGTGGACTTGTTAGTTTACAAATGACTTGAAAATCTGTCTCACCCCTGCAATAAGAAGACATGTTTCAATTGTTATTTAATGATAATAGTTTTCAAAAATATAAGGTGAAAGGCTCCAAATTATCTAAAAGCTAGATAAATATAGATTTCTCAACTGGATTCTGGATGAAAACATTTTTTTTCATTTGAAATGATTTTTGCTAATTGAATGACAATTTTTCTTTTTAATTTGTATTAATTTATGTCTTAAATCTCCATACAAATATTTCAGATAATACCAGATGTATTTAAGAAAAAAACTCTGCATTTCTCTAAGTTTATTTTATTGACCGAAAACCTCTCTCATACCACTAAAGTATTGACGCTTAGAAAATCTGTTAAAGAACTATTAAAAAACTTTTAGCTTCTGCTAAATCATATTGATATCTTTAATAAATATATAGACAATTCGAACCACCCTTAGAACAAATGAATCCAATTAGACTAGACAACCAATCTAGTCGAGATCTCTCTTTGTGTATGTATCTATTTAACGTCACAGAACCAAATTAGTTAGCCTACCTCCATTAAGTCAAAAGAACAGAAGCGTTAAGTAAAACAACAGAAAGAGAAAAAGCATCCATATAAAAAAGGAAAGACTTGCTTGATTCCATTCGAGGGAGCTGCACCAGCAAGTGGGTGAGATTCATTGAAAATTGTGAAGGTTGGATTATTTGTTAAGGTATTTCAGATTTACCTGAAATTTAAAGCTGAAAAGAAGATTTATTCTACCTTATGCATTTCCTGTTCTGAGCTTTGCTCTGTTTTTCACCTTAAAAAAAAAAAAAAATTGTTTAAGAGAAGAAAGATAAGATTATTTGTTTGTTTGAAAATCACAAATGGAGTGATTATTAAATGAGTCAATAGTTCAATGGTTTTTTCATGAATCAGTTAGGAGAGTCAATAGTTCAATGGTTTTTTCATGAATCAGTTAGGAGTTCAATCTAAGATTATCCATAATTTGAATATCATCATAAATTTTTTTCGTAAATCCTTCGGGAGTTGAGTTTGAGACCATTATTGTTGGGATGTTCTATCACTGAATTACTAACCACTTAATAATTAGTCTATCTATGATTTCTGTATATCTCATTTTGCAACAGTGATAACTTTAAAAAGACCCTCAAAAACATATAAAAAACTGGAGAATCTTCTCTTTTTTTTTGGAAAAATATTAATTTTAAAATTTTGGTGAATCAGGAAAATGATCAATCAAGATGGGAATCCATCCAATTTAAAATAAAATTTCATGGAAAAGAAGGGTCCCAAGGATGAAAATTAAAGGTTTAAAAGATAGACAAATATTTATTTGCCAATTGATGGCTTCTCATGGGGCTCAAAATTGATCTAATGACCCTCATTGTACTCACATCCAATAATGCTCATAAAACCCAAAATTGTAGGCCTCATGAGCATTATAGATCGTGGGTACATTTTACCTCATGCTCATAAAACCCAAAATTGTGGGCCTCATGAGCATTAGAGATCGTGGTACATTTTACTCTGCAATACAACAAGGACCGTTATATTATAAAATAAATCAACGGTAGAAAGTAAAGATTAAAAATATCGCCCTAAAATGGTGAATTAATACAGATTTCTACTATAATTTATAAGATTTAATTAGTATTGAATATTGTTGTGGTGAATTTTTTAGTTAAATTTTTTGATTATAATAGTTTTTTTTTTTAAATATGGTGATTTAAATTATGTTATAAGTTCAAACTATTAACCAATTTTAAATTCTCAAATTTCAACTATTAATCAATTTGCAACCAATGGTACCTATATTTCATAATTATAAATTATTCCTAGTTTTTTTTAATGGCTTGTTTATAATTTTTATATTTTTTAAGATTTATTGGACTACAAAAAAAACAATATAGCTTGTCTGAAAGAAATCAATAACTATTCTAAAGAGATTGATCAGTATGATGTTGGGAGGGTAGATTCTTTTTGACTTGAAGGTAGGTAAATGGTTTCCTAAGCTCTATTTTCATTTTGAAAGATTAAAGCAATAGTGACTATTTTGTCTTCATTAATCTTTTGCAGGTCCCTCATAAGGAGCATAAAATTAAGAAGTTTGGAAAACATGTGAATTTCTCTGTACATCTTCCATCCATTTAATTTTTTTTATTATTAAAAATGATTAGATATATATTTTATAATATTAATAAAAGATTTAAAATCTTTAAATTTAGGTATGCGAGGAAATGGATCATATAATTGGATATTATTATTTTTTAAGTTAAGTAATTTATTTATTAATTAAACTTTAATAGTTAATATTATTTTAACTATTAGTATAAAAAATCAAAATTTTAATTATAATAATGTTTAATATTTTTTATTAAGAATAAAATTAAATTTTAAAATTATTTAAATTAATTTATTATTTTAAATAGTATTATGATTGTTATTAATATTTATTATTAGTATTTATCTTTTAGAGAAATATTATTGTAATGAGAAATATTAAATAATTATTATTAATTGTCTCGGAATAAATGAAAAGTTAGTATTTTTCACTCTAAATAAATATTTATCTTTTGTAAAGTCAAGACGTAAATTTCTAAATAAAATTATTTTAAAATTTTTATTAACAATAACAATAAACTAAAATTGATATAATATAACTTCCCAAAATTCTTTTTATTATAATATATGTGGATTACATTAAAAAAAGAAAAAAATGTCTACTCCGAAAACTCTCGCATTTGCTTCGACTGCAGGCAAGCCTCACTCTACGAATGGCTTTTGCGAAGGTGGCTTTAGGGAGGAAATGCTCACAAAGGTGTTAGCCATTTCTGGCTCTTCCCCAAATGTGACCATGTGTGAACTAGTGTGTGGCGGGGAAGACATTCCTGTGTGAAACCCTAAGTTTCCATTGGTTGAAAGGCTGAGTCTGAAAGATGGTAGTGTTTATTTTGTTAAGCATGCAATGGATGGTGCACTAGATTCGTGCCATGATGACGGAGGCTGCAAGCGGAAAAGCTTCATATATGCCCTTGCTGCCCACCCTTCCTCTCCATGTAAGGGTCCTCATAGGCTGAGGTTTTCTCTAGGCGTGCAGTTTACCAATATATCCCCTAACAAGCAAGAATTTGAGCCTCTTAAGCTCCACGACGGGGCCTCCTTGCATCCTCCATTTGCCGTGCGGCAATCTTCTGCCCTTGAGATCAGTTTAGACAATGTTGTTTGTGATAGAGAAGGCTACTTGCAAGATCATGCACTGATTTGTAGATTTACTAAGGTCTTGCCTAAATTATGTGACCTCCATTCTTGGATTAAAGCAAACTAGAAGGAATACCTAGAAGACAAAATTGACATTTACCCGTGTGTGAAAGGGTTTTTTGTCCTAGAATTCAAATCTATGGATGATAAGGAAATGGTGTTAAAAATGGGGCCCTGGTTCTTCCAAGGGGATTTTTTGTACATGAAACCTTGGTCCCCTTCATTTGATCCACACACAGAGTCTTTTTCATTAGCATTTTTATGGGTTTTTTTACCTTACCTCCCATTAGAGTTTTGGGAAATTAACTATCTGAAAGCAATTGGAAACACATTGGGGAAATACCATGGTCTCTCAGATAAAATAATTAACTATGAAAACTCAACTTTTTCTCACTTATGTGTAGAAATGGATGTTTCAAATGGCCTCCCAACATAAATCTTTCTCAAAGTTGGAAAAAGAAGGTGGCACCAACCGATAGATTATGAAAATATTTCATTTAGATGTCAAATTTTCTTTGCTACAGAACATGCTACTGCACAGTGTGGTAAAAAATGTTTTGGGGAGAATGCCAGTGTTGCCCCAAACAACAATCCCTCATGGTGGGTTGGGGTTGAATCCAGACATTATGATGTTTCACCTTCTGTAAAGAATGCTAGTGCCTCCACTCCCTCACTACAGGAAACTACTCTGGCTTTGGTCCCTTCCCACTTGGCTATGGAAGACTACAATGTTCAGGTGACCGCACCTTATTCAAAACAAGATGATGCTTACATTACTTTTCCATCTTTGGTGGTCTCCAAGTCTGTCTCTTCTTCACTTTCAGTGGCTACTACCACAGATTGCAACCCTAGTTCTTCCTTGCTGGCGGTTTCGTGCGTGGGCCAACATCCTTCATCAGTTGACCAACATGCTTGGACAGAGGTGAAGAAAAATAAATCTCCACCTTCAAAACATAAACATCCAACGTCACTAAGATCCTTAAAGAAAGAAGGAATTATGAAGGTATAATTTGTGGTCACACCCATTTTCGAGTTGTTGCATGCTCTACTAGGTAAAATTACATTTGTGTTGGTGCACCCCTGGTGGATAGGGTATGCATTTTTTTATTGTATTTTTTGGGATTTTTCCCCTTGACAACACTTACCTATAAAAAAAAAAAAACTAAAATGAACAACTAACAAACCTTCAGTGAGCTCTGCGTGCACCTTTTGCATTTTCAAAAATTTTCTTTGATCCTTCGGCCATGGCGATGTCAGGACGGGGGGGCCAATGGGTGTCCCCTTCCAAGACTTTTTCTTCTTTTCAGCTATCTTCATTGGTAATTCTTCCTCTTTTTCTAGTTCCTCGAGGACTAAATTCAAAAAGACTTTGTTGTCTCATAGTGCTATGTGTCAAGATGGTGGAATTGATAGCTAATCTCCCCCTATTAGTTCTAAATCCCTTTTTGTGGAGGAGAATCTAGTTTCATATGAAAACAAATTGGACAGGGCTCAGGGTCCCTTTTCAAAAAGGAATCTTTTATCCCATGTCACTTTAAAAACATGTTGTATTACAGATGGTCTAGGTGTGGATATTCTAGATGAAATTAAGGATGATTCCATTGCGAGTCTTTAGCTCTCCCTTGTAGGAAAGTTCTTATCTTTCAGACCCGATATTGACTAGGTATGCAAATGGATTAAATCTAACTAGTCTTTGAAAGGAGAGGTAAATGTTAATGCTATGTCAAATGGCATTTTTCTTTTCAGTTTCTTTAACTAAGAGGATATGATTAAGGTTATTGATTGTGGCCCATGGGATCCTGACAAGAATTTCAAAAATTTCCCCTCCAAGGCTATGTACATGCAAACCCTATCTGGACCCTATTATTGATCTCGGTTAAGCGGCTTCCTAGTCTTCCCCTTGAATTATGGATCCAAAAAAAATTTCAAGGTATTTCCAACTCTATTTTAGCCTCTTAGCAATTGATAAGGTTACTACCCAAAATTCTAGGCTTGTTTTTACAAGAATCTATGTTAGTGTGGATGTTAATAAAGTTATGCCTTCCTCTATAACCTTGAAATCAAAATATGGGGTATGGACACAAGCTATTGAGTATGAGAAGGTTGGCCTTTTTTATCAGCTTTGTGGTAAATTTGACCATCTTAGTCATACCTATAAGAAATAGCAAAACCAAAAAGATAAAATTGTCCCCATGTCAGCTACTCCTCCATCTTTTGGTGAGTTGTCAAATGGGTATCAAAAGATTGGGTCAAATATCTTCATCTAGGTAAACTGTCTGGAGTTGTTGAACCAAAAGCTTTACATGTTGAAGGTAAGGATATTGGCTTTGTGGAGAATGTCTTGCATGAAACCCCTTTATTTCCTCCTCCACAACCCCAAAGTAAGGATGTTTTTCATGGAAAAACTAATGACGGGCCAGTGGACTCTCTCCTACTATCCCCAAGAAGCTTTGAGTCAAATATTAGTGAGAACCTATGTGTCTCTTTGGATAAGGATGATACTATTTCCAAGGATGTATTTCATAAGAGGATGCCCCAAAGTAAACATCAATTTTTAAAAATGTTGATTACTAGAAAAAATAAGTTATTAAAAATTACATAAAATTATTCACAATTTTTTTTTTTAATTTTTTTTTTTAAATGTAATTAGAATCTACACAAAATATCTAACAAATAACTAGTTTGATTCATCTTCAAATTCTTAATGGTTTAGCTACTATAGGTGTAAGAAAGTGAATATCTGGTGAAAAATCCTGATTTTAATGTCAAGTTTGGCCAAAAATTGTAACCCATTATTGTGGGATCACCCAAAGTTCTTTTTTTTTTAAAAAGGTGCAACACACCCATATTATTAGTGGTAAACTCTTTTGACCAGAGCTATGAACCAGGTACAAGAAACCATAAGAAACTACCAAACCCATGAGCCCATTATCCCAACAGAGGAACAAGGCTTGCGAGCACTATAGCCCAATGAGGGTTTGATCTCTGGTGGCCATCACTACAACCAAGCGACTTGACCACCAAACCATGTCCTTATCAGAATAAAATTAATAAAGTTTAATGTTCAAGAATGGAATAAAATTTATTTTGGAAACATCTTCCATATGAAAAATAACTTCCTTTCTAACTTCATATATATTCAACTGAAAATGGAAATGGGTGAGGTCGATGATGACATTTCAAAAAGAGAAAGGGAATTTAGGGAAGAGTGATTTCTTACAACCAAGAAGGAGGAAATCTTCTGGAAATAAAAATCCCATGTACAATGGCTTCGGGAAGGAGACAAGAACACAAAATTATTCCATCAATGAACTCTAAACCATAGAAGAAGGAATAAAATAATTTTCCTTGTTAATGAGAATGGAGATTTACTTACTAGTGAAGAAGACCTTGTTGTTGGGGCCATCTCTTTTTTCTTTAAATGTAGGAGGAGCTCAAGACACTTCTTCTCATGAGTTTGAGCCCCTCCTTGAAGTCATTCTAAAGGTGGTTTCTGACAATGAATTAGAGGAGCTTAGAAATGTGGTTACTCTAGGAAGTGAAGATTATTATTTTTTCTTTGGAGTATTTAAAGCACTTGGCCAAATGGCTCCCCTCTTGCTTTTTTTCAAGACTTCTAGGACATCCTTTCATTAGGCATGCTAAATGTAGCAAAATATTTTTCAGGTTAGGAAGCATTCTCTTCCAAATCAATGCTACCTATTTTATCCTTGTACTCAAGAAAGAGGATGCTTCTTCAATGTCTGACTACCTCCCTACAAGTCTATGTAATACGGTGTATTTAATTTTTTTCTAAAATTATTGGTAATAACTTGAAGGATGTGCTTGACAAAATGATCTTGAGAAATCAAAAAGGTTTTGCAATAGGAAGACAAATTTTGGATGCTACTATTGTTTCTTATGAATATATCCACTCTATGGAATACTCTAAGAAATTAGGAATGGTTCTTAAGTTAGACATTTTGAAGGCTTATGATAGAGTGTCTTGGAGTCTTCAATTTTCTATTTTGGAAACATACATATGATGTGAGTGGAAATTTTTTAAAATTAATCAAAGAATATGTTTCCACTACATTTTTTTGTATTTTTCTTAATGGCATCCCAAAAGATATTTCTCTTGTGGGAAGGGATTGAGGTACAGGAGCTCCCTCTCCCTTATTTATTCATAATAGTTTATTAATTCCTGGGTCATAACCTTCAGAGAAGTCTGGATAGAGGATTTCTTAAAGGAATCAGAGTTGCTTCCTCCCTCCCTCCTACTTCCCATCAATAGTTTGTTGATGATACAATTCTCTTTGGTGCTACCTCTATTGTTGAAGCAAATAATTGGAAATCTATCTTGTAGGACTATACTGAATTTTCTCGCCAACATATTAATTACACTAAAGTAAGATGTATTTCTTCAACTCCAACCAACTGTTGAAGGACTAGCTTTTAAGAATCCTTGAATGTTAGGAGGCTTCTCTTCCAGATGTGTATCTTGGCCTCGCTTTAAGTATTGAAAAGCCTCCAAATTTCATTTGGTGTGGAATAATTGAGAGAATTCAAAATAATATTGTTGGTTAGAAAGGTAAATTGATGAGTTGGGATGGTAAGGTTCAATTGTTGAAGTCTTCCTTTCAAAAAATTACTATGTACTTAGTTTCCCTTTCTAGGATGTCAGTTTTTATTATTAATAAAATTGAGAAAATTGAAAGGAACTTCCTCTGTACAAGGACAAAAGAAAGAGCTAGGATAGATTCGGTTAGTTGGGATAAGTTTTGTGTACCTAAGAAAGTTGGGGGCCTGGGGATTCAAAGGTTGAATATGTTTAATAAAGGTCTTCTTTAAAAAATTGGCTAGTTTTTTATTCAAAGGAGAAAGGATTGGGTTAATATTCTAAAAGCTAAATATATGGGGAATGAAGACCCCTATTGTTTTTTTTATTCCCATGACTAGCCTAAAGGATTGGCCATTTGGAATAACAATGTGTTCAGAAACAAGGGGTACTTTGAAGCAAGGTACTAGAAGAAGAGTTAGGAATGGAAGACCTATTAGATTTTGGAATGATACTTGAAGAAATGGTCATGTTCATTCCTCAGTTTTCTAATTGAATCTAATTAAATAAGAACTCGTAAGGATATATGGGACCTTCTTATATTATTATGTTGATTGGGGTGGATGAACACCTAAATGGAAAAAATCTAGACAAGAAGTGCTTGAATTGAGAGCCATGAGGGGTGGTAGTCAACCTCAGTGCTATGAATCATTTTCCATCTTTGATTCTCTTATGGGAGACTATCTTTTTTTTCCCACAATGGTGAAGATTTGTGGGTTTGGACTGATAACCTTTCTAGAGATTTTCGGTTAAAGCTACTTATACTAAATTGGAACAATCATCTCACACCCTTCAAAATTTTAATTGGAGGAAATTATGGAATGCAAAGTTAATTCCAAAGATAAATTACGTAGGCAATAGTACACAGTAAAATTATTATTATTGATGTCCTTAACAGGAAGGGTTTTCCATTTGTAAATAGATGCCCTCTTTGTTTGGAAGATGTTGAAAGTATAATTCATCTATTGTTTTAATGCCCCTTTGCAAGGGAGGTTTGGTCATTGGTCCTAGATATTTCGTTAACTAATTGGGTGTTTCCCCTTGATCTTAAGGACATTATTGATAAATGGAACTTTTATCCTTTATCACATCTAATCATTGTAGGGTTATGGCATAAAATCCCTCCATTTGTTTAAAGAAAGAAACAACAAAATATTTAGAGAGTTGTGGAGACATAGTATAGGATTTTTCCTAAGTATGAAACAATAAATTCAAGAGAATATTAACTAAAAAATATTTGGCCTCTCTAAGGTAATGTCGATCTATAATGACCTAATAATAATAGAGATCTAGGGAATTAAACAAGACCTCACTAAAATAAAATAGGCCAATATTTTAAGTGGAAGATTAATTTTTTGAACTCCTCCTTTAGAAGGATGGATTAAGTTAAACTTTGATGGTTTCTCAAAGGGAAACCAAAGAGTTGTTTTAGGTGGATTGTTAAGAGACCATAGGGGTAAATATATTGAAGGCTATGCAAATACTTAGGGATTACCACTAGTAATGAGGCAGAAGCAGCTATAACATAGTGAGGATTGAAGAGGTTAAAAAAAATCATCTTTTAAAAAGTCACCATTGAAGGTGACTCCGAGTTGATTATATTGAATCACTTAAAGGTATAGTGGAATCCCCCATTGAAGATTAAGAGAATGATTGATGTTTCAAAAAGGATGATAAAATATTCGATTAGTATATATTGCAACATACCTTTAGGGAGGGGAATAAAGTGGTAGACACTACTTCTAATGTAGGTTTAACCTATTTTTAGTGGAAAATTTGGAATTTTGAGGACCTTCCCCTATGAATTAAAGTTTTTTTCTCAAATGATCAATGTCAAATTAACACTTTCAAGTTCAATCATCTAAGGAGAAATGAATGAAACAAATAATCCTATTTTTTGGGGCTATGGCTTTCCCTTTTGTGAAGTTATGGTTTAAGTTTTTTTTATTGTTTTTGAATTTAAATTTTCTTGCTCATAGGATGTTGTGCCAAAAACAAATAGGGAACAAGGCGCAAATGGGTGTCTTTTCCCAAGCTAGGCCTTAAAAAAATTTAGACCACATGTTGCTTTATTTAATCATATGTTGGTCCTTTGGAATAATTTGCACGATAAGGAGGAAAGCCTAGGAAGGACATTGGATTTAAATAAAAAAAATTATAGGGGGGCTAAATTTAATGAGAGGGTGTACATTAAAGAAGGGGACGGTTTCAATAGGGCTAAGCACACCAGAAATAATAATCTTAGGCACGTAATCATTCTAAGGTAGTGTATAGTAAAGATGGGGATGGTATTTATTTAACTAAGTATATAAGTAATATTATTTTCAAAAACATGTGTATAAAATATTTTATCATCTATGGCTTGTGGCATAACAAAAAGGAGGCCAACTGAATGATTAATATGATATCTATAAAGGGGTGTCACATTATTTATCTTCGTAATGAAAGATCAAATTTAAAAGCCTTAATTTAATTTCAAGATGTGAGTACACCTCACACGAGCTTTGGGTCTTGTCTAAAGATCAAGATGATCAAGATTAAGATTCAAATGGCCTCGATTTTGGATGATTGAATTATTAAAAATAATGGGTGAGCTTTCTAGAAGGGTAATGATAAACTAGCTTTCTTAAGCATTATATTTTTCTAAAAGACGTATTTCATTTCCAAAGCTTTTGGAGAATGTTCTTTCAATATAGGTGCGAGTAATTGTGAGTGTGTAGTCGAAAAAGTTGAGGTAGATTGGCAAAGAAATCCTAAAGATTATAGAATGGAGATGGGTGGCCTAGAAAGAGATTGAAACTATTGTCTTACATGCCTTTGAGATAGAATGTGGAACTCTATAAACTCTTTGAAGAGGTAGGAATGACTTCTTTTTTCTTGGAAATGAAAGTGTAGAGAAGGGGGATTCTCTACTCACAAGTCTCTTTATTATCAAGAGAATCCTAGGGAGTGTGAACTACCCTAAACTACCTTAAGGAATAATGCGAGAGTCTCAGAATCAGAAAGAGCAAGTCACAGTTTTTTTGGATAGACTAGCAAGCTTTCAGGCAAAGGATGTTAGCACAACAAATAGACAATAGTGCGGTGCACTAGAGTCCCAAAGGAACATTAGCATCTCATACGGACTAAAAGATGAGAATATCATAGAAAAAAATAGAGCGACTACTAACAATCTAATTACTAAGGACTTCCAGAATGTGGGAGAATAATAGAGTATAACAGAACTAAAGTAAAGTAAGATAAACTAAGTAATATATAGATTAAATGCTGATAAAATAAAAGAAGGAGAAGGAAGATCTCACAACCAACCAAGAAATGAAGCCTCTAGCAAGTAGATATTTGAATAATACCTACACACAAAATACTGAGGGAAAAATGTTGGGGCTATTTAGGGACTTGTCGTAGTGAAACCCTTGTTTTGGTGTTCCCACCTCCATGGATAGCTAGATAGATAGAGAGAAATAATAAGCAGATATGAAATGAACGCAAGAGTGATAAAAGTGATCCCCACTCAAGGAGGAGAACCTACATCATGAAATAGAGATGCAATGGATGGGGTATGTGAGAAATCCCAAGATGCTCAAAGATACAAGGCACAAGATAGATATCACCTGCAAGGCTTGAGGAATCAAAGGAGATTCAAAGTTGTGAGAGCTAAGAGAGTTGCAAAGAGTGTTGTAAGAATGTGAGAGCTTAAGTATTATAGAAAGCTATAGAGAACTATGCAAGCAAGAGAGTAAGAGATAAGAGAGTGTATCCAACAGAGAAAAACCAAGAATCTCAAGAGAAGCTAGAAGAAGGCCAAATGAATTGAAAAGATTGCATTTAAAGAGAGAAGAGGAGGGAAGAGAAGCTTCCTGAGCTGTTACAAGGAATATCGGGTTGTTACCACTGAAAAATGTAGCTAACAAGTGGCAAAGCACTCAAAAATGATCATTTGAACATTAAAATATCACAAGATGCTAGTGTAGTGCATAGATATGCATGCAACATGCTAGTGTCCAGACACATCATACTACAAAATGATGAGAACAAGAAAAGCTCATGGTTTGATGAAAAGCTGATGCACGAAGGTAGCTGCTAAAAAGGCATCCTTGAGCATCCTAAGAGGGGAAAAAGGCTGATGCAAGTGATAAAAAGAACCTACACAAATTCTAAGGGTTTGGACACTAAAGTGGATACAAGAATGTATGTGAAATTACAAGGGGTGTAATTTTATGACATTACATTTTTCCTCTACTTTAGTGGGCATATGAATCTATGCTAATATACATGCTAAAAGAAATCTACTAAACATAAATAACATCATGATGCTAAAAGGATATTGTAGAGGAAGTAGACAACTCTTCAAACCAAGGAAGCATGCCCCTAGGCTAAAGACCTACAAAAAAAACACATTAGATAAGAAAGATCTTCACAAGAAAACAATGTTAGAACATGAAAAACTATTACATAATGGGTTTAGAACATATAAAACACACAAACAAAAGCACATAGAAAACTAAAGGATTTGAGTTAGCAAAGTGAAAGAGACCTTGATGTAAAATATTTTCTCAATACTATGCATCATCCCCAAATTAAGAAATAACACATAGAAGAATTCTTAAATGGAGAGAAGAATGTAAGGATTGATTGGTTCAAGAGAAGAATGAATACAAAAGATGGGGAAGCAACCAATGTTGAATTTAGAAAGAGCATATACCAAGGATAAAGAAAATTTAGATCTTCGATCTGGTATATACAATTGAGAAGAGAAAAGGGTGTGTGTAGGATCATCATGGAAAAAATAGGCCCTTAAGTGGCAAAAAATTTAAAAAAATAAAACTTAGGCAACTTGACATAAAAATTTGAATAAGTTATCTATATTATTTCAAAAATATGTAAGAATAGAATCTATAGAAAATTAAATGTAGTTTCTAAACTACTAGGTTTATTAAATTTTAAAAGAAAATCTATTTGGTAAAAATTTGAAATTTCAATGTAGTAGTACTTAAATTTCAAGGAAAAAATAAGAAGTAGGTGTTTGTTTGACCACCCTAACCACAATAAAATGATAATATTTTTGTAAGATTTTAGATATAAGTAGAGGACTCATGTCCCGATGTGATGCATAATTTTTGTAATTCTTTCCAAGTAAATAATTAATTATGAATTTTTATTACAACTTTTAAAAATATAAAAATTGTATGTCCTGACCACCTTAGCTTGGTCAAAACTTCATGAAATTCTTTTTTTTTAATCCTATAGTAAATGAAGCATAAAATGTGATGCATGTTTCAATTAAAAAATGTGATACCATTTGAAAGCTATAGATGTTTTTCAATCAGCCTATCAATCAAGACTTTAGTCGTAATTCAAATAGAAAATGAATAATAATTATTTATTAAATTCAAAGTAAAGCATAATTTATATTTATGGAAATTTGTGAATCTCTTTTAAAAACCATTTTTGTTTCATGAATTTTGGGTTAAAAGAAAGTCGCCAGCCACATACCCATCATATCGCCACTTTTTGGCCCATCATGATCCTGCACATACCTAAGAGAGAGATGGCTCCACAGGTACTTGGTTCTATAAATATTTGAACAAAATCATTGTAGGGCCTCAAACCTACAAAAAGGTGAACAAAAGGGCTTGCAGGTGCTCAATCTTATAGAGTTGAACAAAGAGATCCTATAGGATGAAAGAACTTTACAAGTCCTTGGACTTGCAAAGGAGGTACCCCAGGTGCTCAGTCCTAAGGGAAGCCTGATGTGAAAAGGCTCCATAGAGTTTGATTGGTCCTCACAAGTGCTTGGTTCTACAAGGAAAGCTTGATACAAAGGAGCTCTATAGGTTCTCGGTCCTACAAAATACTAATCAGATAAGCATGTGGCTACTACAAGTTGCATTGCAAGACAATCACAAAAAGGATAGGTCTAGTCAAGTTGCCCCCAAACTAGACACCAAGATATAAAAAAAGTCTACTCGAGCTTCCCCCAAGCTAGACACCATAGAATTAATTTTAGAAAAACTCTTTCAAAGGGGGTTGTTTCAATAGGGAACCCTTCAAGACACAAAGGGGCCCATTCAAAGGAACACAAAAATTAAAAGATAGAGATAAGAGAGGGGGTCCTTAAGAAGGATGCACATCTCTGGAACAAGTTATCACTGCCCCCAACATATAGGGGAGGAGAACCATGCAAGATACTATAGAAGGGAGGTGTGAGAATCTCATGAGAAAATGCTTAGAAGAGACATGATAGAGGCAGGCCTCGATATCACTTATCATTTGAAGAAGAGGTAGATGCATCAACAAACGAGAGTTTGATGGCACTAGAATCACAAAGTTATATTTTATCCTTCAAGGCCTTACAATCACTAGTGGAACGACCAAACACTCGATGGTATGCATAAAAAGAAAGATTCATTTAATCATACTTATGAGATTTCTTATGTATAGGAGGAGGATGAGAAATTAAGTGGGCTTTAACTAGCCTCAACAAGATACACTCTTGCTTAGATAGAGGATGAGGAGTAAGAAGCAACCCTTTCTCTTGTGGAGAAAATCTTGACTTCTCACAAGAAGACATGAAGATAGAAGATAATGGAAAATGAATAAATCTGAGAGCAAGGTTGAGTAGAAATCATGTCAACATTAAGGTGTGGTTTTTGTTTAGATTGTTCATTTGAGCAACCAAGCCCCAAATTACATTTATGAGATGCACATTCTATAGGGACCTGAATTCCTTGTTCGTTACACCCACAACCTTTACGGCCATAGCCATATTTAGAGGAGAGTTTGTAACTAGGGTTATAATGTGTTTGCAAATCTTGAGAAATAGGAGGGTATTCATAGAGAGCATTCCACAAATAACAAGAGAAGAAGCAACTAGAGATGAAGAATCAATATTAATCTTAGGCAATAGATCAATGTTGCATACATTAAGTGTTGAGCCAACATCAATGAGAGTACGTCTAATGCCAATTTTATTAATGTTGACTATAATCATTAGAGGGTTCACTTGCTTCTGTACTTTTGGGGGTGGGAGTTCTTGCAGATAGAATGTAATATTTAGTGAATCTACATGAATATGAGCTATCAACATATTGACATTCTCCAGCCTAGCAGAAGAAGGAAAGAGGATCTTTTACAAGGCTTCCTAAAGCATACATTGATAAACCAAAGAAAATTGAAGCAAGTCCCATAGTGAGATCTTGGCCAGAGTAATGTGGAGTTGCTTGAAAAGATCATAATCATTGGGTGCTTTAATTGTAGGCTTAGGTGCTAAAGGAAGACTTGGTTGAGAAGGTGGTAATGGAGTAGGTTGATTAACATTTTGTTTATTCCTTCTACTATTATAACCATGGGCTATTGCTCTATAAGAGGTAGCCTTACAAAGATCAGGAGAAACATTGTTAAATTGAACACCATTAATAGAAAAAATCCTTGTAGAAGGACTAGTCAGGGTCAAATAAATGATCTGTCTCTTAGGCCTCTTTGGGGTAGCAGAGACATAGATGATATTTACAGATTCCTTACAACTTATGGAGGAATCATTTGAAGAAATATACTCAACATCCATCCTTGGAGGATCCAGTGTGAGAGGAACTTCATCATTCACTAATGCATCATTTCTAGAAGAGAGTGCATTGGAATGGAGAGAATCATCATTCACTAATGCATCATCTCTAGAAGAGAGTGCATTGGAATGAAGAGAAGGTAGAGTAATATTAAGAAAAGTATCAATTATTTAAGATCTTTCAACAAAATATCGTTCGAAGTGAGGAATTTCATGAGAAGGATCAAGATACAGAGTGACATGGGCAAAGCCAAGTCACCGTCACATGCACGAAATGGAACATCATTAACACTTTGAATAAAATTAGATACTAAACTGATAAAAGAGAATATTAAATTCATTTTGAATATAGTTATAAGTTAAATATAATAATGAATGCATAAACAAGCCGGGTGAAGGCCAACACATCACGTCAAATTCACCAAAGTGTACAGAAGAGGGATTTACTACTCACAAATCTCTTTATTCTCAAGAGAAGCACAGGGGGTGAATTTCCCTAAACTACCTCAAGGAACAATGCAAGAGTCTTAGAATCAAAAAGAGCAAGTCATAGATTTTTTGGATAGACTAGCGAGCTTTCAGCCAAAGGACGTCAATGTGGTGAATGGATGACAGTGCAACATGCTTGAGTCCCAAAGGAGCATTGGAGTATCATATGGAATAAAAGCTAAGAATATCATAGAAAATAGTAGAGTGACTACAAACAATTTGATTCCTAAGGACTTCCAGAATGTGGGAGAATAACAGAGTATAACAAAACTGAAGTAAAGTAAGATAAACTAGGTAATATATAGATTAAATGATGATAAAATGAAAGAAGCGGAAGAAAGTGCTCACAACCAACCAAGAAATGAAGCCTCCAGTAAGTAGATATCATCAAAACCTACACACATAAGACTGAGGAAGAAATCTTGGGCTTTTTTAGGGGTTTTTTGCAGTAAAACCCCCATTTTGATGTTCCCACCTCCACAGATAGCCAGATAGAAAGAGAGAAGTAATAATAAAAAATGAAATGAATGCAAGAATGATAAAAGAAATCCATACTCAAGGAGGATAACTTGTATCACGAAATAGAGATGCAATGGATGGGGGATGTGAGAATCTGAAGATGCTTAAAGATACAAGACACAAGATAGATATCACCTGAAAAGATTGATGAAGCCAAGGAGAGAGACAAAGCTATAAGAGCCAAGAGAGTTGCAAAGAGCATTGTAAGAATGTGAAAGATTGAGTGTTGTAGAAATTTGTAGAGAGCTATGCAAGCAAGAGAGCAAGAGAGGAGAGAGTGTACCCAAGAGATAAAACTAAGAAGCTCAAAGAAGCTAGAAGAAGGCCAAATGAATTGAAAATATAGAATTTAAAGAGAGAATAAGAGAGAAAAGAATCTTCTCGAGTTGTTAAAAGGATCCTCAGGCTATTACCACTAATAAAATTAGCTAACAAGTGGAAAAGCACTTATAAATTTTGTTTGAATGTTGATATGTCATACGACTCTAGCACAACGTGCGATTGTTCATGTAGTGCACTAGTGTCCAAACATCACACTACAAAATGATAAGAATGAGAAAATATCAAGGTTTGATGAAAAGCTAATGCACAAAGGTAGCTACTAAAAAGGGGTCCCTATGCATCCTGAGGGGGGAAAAAGGTTGATGCAAGGGATAAAATGAACCTACACAAATTCTAAGGGAGTGAACACTAAAGTGGATACAAGAATGTATGTAAAATTAAAAGGTTTGTAATTTTATGACATTGTAGAAAGGTTTAATGAGGACCTGACATCCAAATTCTTCAATTCATGGTGGGAGGATAGAGTAAATATTGGTAGCATCATCTTAATAGTTACCCCAAAGTTAATTTTTGAAGCTACGAGTTTGGAGTGTCATGGCTTGAAAGTTTCCAAATCTAAGAATGGCAACTATCAACATTTCATTGTTAGCTTTCTAGAAGGGGATAAGAAGGTATAAATATGCTAGAATGATTATGACCATGAGAAACTCTCAATACTATATGGCCTGGTAAGCGTCCACATCATGAGTACTAAATACTTTGGAAGGTAGATACACAATTGTGCATTTCTATCATTTTCTATTTTTAAACCATATTAGGAGAAAAGAGAGAATCAACATCTCATTATTTTTGCTCTCTTCATTGAAACAATGGAAGGCTAAAGACCTGGATCTCCCCCTCTTCATCAAGGATCGATTCAAAGACTCTATAATCATGTTTATGCCCTTACTCTTTTGTTGGGCCTCGTGAATGCTATGGAACCCCTTCATATTAACATTTATTTTTGGTTGGATTTTGATAGTTGATTGAATGTTACCTTCATTATCTTGTCCTCACTCTAGGTATATATCTTTCAAATACTTTTAATCCCAAAGGGATCTGATTATTCTTCTAATTTGAAAACATAGTCTTATTCCATATAAAATTTATCCCTAGAACATCTTCAAAGGACTAAACATAAATTTATTTTCATTGAAAAATTTGTAAGTTCTATTTGAACTTCTACCATTTGACTATGCTCTAACTGAGCCATTGTCTGAATAATGTGTTTTATATCCAATCTTTTTCTTTGCAATCCTCTTTCATGGAATTTTATTCAAATTATTGGTGGTTTCATTTTTGTCATAACCTTAGACACTCTAAGGTTTTTTCGCTTTCTTTTGTCATTTTCGAGTCTTGTCTCCAAATTGACCATGCCCTTTCAAGATGATGGGATTAGGTTACCTTCCATCTTCACCTCTATGAGTTTTTAATTTTTCTAACCCATTTAGGTCTTTGACCTTTATTCTAAGGTACCATCTTTCACTCTTGATTTTGATTATCATTGCAAGATTTTAATCTTATTTGAACCAATATCATTGTCAGAAGGTTATCCTACCTCCCAGATACCTCTCTAGTTGGTTTTGGTTCACAATATGTTGAATTTCTTCTTCACTTGAAGTTTCTAATTTATACTAACAATTAGTTCTTTTTCTAATAAAGCATTTGTATGAATAGATATATAAACCATATTCATAGATTCAAAGTATTCTTATTTAATCCATAATCCTTGACTCTTTGCAACTACAGGTTTCTATTAAAAAGAGGGTTCAATTTAGTTCTTTCTCACCCTCAGAGTCATTTAACAAATTTTATAGGGTAGAGGTACTGATAGGTAATCCTCCATAAACTTCCTACTGGACCCTATTTCATAACTTCCACAATCCAAGGGTGTCTCTTAATGAGTTGTTGGCTTAGGAGTTTCAACCTCCAGGGATGATTCTTCCTAGCCCTAAATTTAGATAAGTGTTTGGAAAATTTGACTTTCTTACTATTTCATTTGTTCTTCCTTTCCCTTTCATCCTAGCATGAGAATATTTCAAACACTATCAACTGATAATGTTTTGCATAACACTTACATAATGATCTCATTGGTTCCAAAGATGGACTCGGTAGCTCTAATGTACCAGATGTAATATGCCCAATGTTTTAGCTATTGTTTTCACCTACGTTTTAACCCACATGTGATCACTTATTTAAGTTTACCAACACAGTAATAAAAAATTCCAATATAATAGCAAATATGCATATTTGAAATAATCTCATTTCAAATTTGCATTGCACAAATAAAGTAATGTTACTTAATCCCATGTAATGGTTACATCTTTCAAATAACATTACATAATCCCATGTAATAAATTTAATTTTGAAATACATTTTTTTGTAAAATGAAAGTACATGATTACATACATAGCTTCCAAGAGTTCCATTAAATGGAGTACAAATGGTTCAAATTTCCCTTCCTAGACATACATCCCCAAATTTTGGTTTCCAACTACATAAGGGAAAGTATCACCCAAGAACTTTTCTACCAACCACAGACTTACAGTAGTCCCCCACACATCTACCTATCTAGTAAGATGGCCCTCCTTTCAATGAAGAGATTGGTTTGGCAACCCTCATAATAATAGCCTTCCTAAGAATGGTGTTGTGTCCTAAATAACTAGAGCTACCATACAGTGGATACCTGCCTACATGCATGACATTCTTAGCCTAGTTATGCAAACATAGCTAACAGTGAACTAGCAAGTGTAATTACTGGCAACTTACACTACTTTGGCAAAAAAAATGATAATTACATATCAAAATCACTTCATAAGAAATGGAGTCTCACTTCTATGAAGTGGTAGTCATATGTTTATCCACCCCTTAGCTCGATTTAGTAAATGACCATAATACTCTTGACAAGCTATACATAACATAATTCTAACCCAAAAAGGTGATATACACTTAAGTGATCTAATTGACTGGCTAGATTAGTCTGATCCATGGATTATCTAAATCCTAGGAACAACCACATTACCCTTACAGGTTCTCGTAACATCATAAATTGATAATTTCAATATAACACTTCAATACAATATCATTTCCCATACCTCATGATCCATTCCAAAATTATAATCCACACACAACATTAAATGACTCCATTTCAAAGTATAATCTCAGCAATCAAGTGTTCAAATTGACCATATAGGTTAATCCTAACCTATTCCTTCAATCAAAAAGTAATGCAACAATCAAGTGATCATAAACAATCATAAAACCTATCTTTTAATATGATTCAAATATTCAAATGCTTACAATGTGCACTAAATTCATATCTAATATGGAGGATATTTATCAGCTTGAGAGTAGTTTGTGCTTTTGCACTTTTAATCCTCTCATATTATGGCTTTGAGTTTCTAGATTGTAAGTCCTCTTCTAGAATTATGTGAATAGGAATAAACTCTTAGTTGGGTATAAGACAATAGCATAATCAAAAATATTTTTTTCAACCCTAATGTTGAATATCAATATATAACAATCAAGTGTACACCCTAACCCTAGGGAAAAGACTATCTTCATACTTTCAAAGAAATATGAGTAACCATTCAAGGATAAACTATAAGCATGGCTTGCACAACATCATGTCTTCTTAATGATGGCATACTTATCATGTCATTCCAATTGAAATACTAACATCATAGCTCATGCAATAAAATAAATAATATGCAATCATCTTGGTATCATATACATATACCTTCTAAATAGTTTAATATAACTACGTCATATAGTCATCATAACCTTGCTATTTATATATAAGTATCATACCAAAAACTTATTTATAATGTAGCCATATGCATGCAACTTTTCTTAATAATTATGGTAAATAATTAAAACTTGCTCAAGCACTTACATTCATTAAATAAAATCATAGATACTAAAATAGAAGAATAATGAGTAAGAAAGACTAGCATGCTTGGAACTTAAATTCTGATGAAGAATTGGCTCTCAAGCTCAATACCAAAACTCTGCTTGCTCCTTTTTCTTTCAACTTTCTCACCAATCTAACTCTATTTCCAAATCCTCCAACTATACAAGAAAACCCTCTAACTCTCTAACTCACACCTCACCACAACACTCAAGAACTCATCTTTTGCATAGTAAAATCTATAGCAAAATGGATTGGAATTATGAAATAAACAAATTCCAAAACCTAATTTAGATTGACTTCTTAGATTTATACAAAACGTTGAGATTCTTAATGCTATAATTTAGTTCTCAAATCAACCACCTTTTACATCTAAATGTCACCTCTAGGACTACAATTTAAAACTAGAAAAAACTTCTCTTCTTAATAGGCCGACTAAGAAAATTTAAGTGCAATGTGGTTGCTAAAATAATTAGAATACAATCATATATACAGTCATAGCAAAATCAGCTACTCAAACATAGCTAAGTTTCCTCTAAGAAGTATCATCAATCGTTATTTTACTAAGTCAAAACAAGGAAATGGTTACCTAAAGGTTTGCTTCCTCCATCATGGCTTTTGCAACCTTCCACCACTTGCTTACGACACCTCAAAAAGGAGGCAACCTGTAAAACTCAATACAAATTCTTTTATCTTGCAGCTAGCTTATGACTTTGACCAAGTCTAATATTTTTATCTTCTTGTACATGGTCTTTCAAACACTAACTTTAATTTTAAATGAATCTCTATAATTTAATTAATAGAATAAATAAGTGCTTTATTTAGCTTATCGAATACCAATTAAAATTCATTCTATGCACTTTGTAAACCTCTTCATATTATAGTTGTAGTGTAGGAAAATGCATACCCTTGAATTTTCACACTTGTTTGGGCCCACCTTGCTTTATTTATCCCTATTTATGTCTTAATTGATCCTATTTTGCATCCACAAGCCTAAGGAATTATATCTTTTTATGGCTAATCCTGACAAACATCAAAGGGGAAATGATAATTTAATGATTCTAGTTGTGTGTCCCTAATTTTTTGGTTGGGACTAAGACGCCACCTAGGGTGTCTTTATCCTCCAAAGGTCTTGGGACCCTGATTTCATAGGCACCTTAAATGGGGCCCTTTTTGGAGTCTACACCTCGAGTTTCATGCCTTAGGACTAAAATTCCACCTACGACGTCTTAGTCCCCCTTAAGGTATTTTTGGGATTTAATTTCAAATATTGGCAGGATTTGGCCTCCTTTAATTAATGAATTCATATGTCAGCTTGTTTCACAATGTAATTTCAGGATATTAAGCATGGATAAGTATAAATACAAGGTTCCTTCATTAATTTTCAATCAAGACTTTAGTGAGAGCATTCCTAATAGCATAATTGAGTTCACAAGAGAATTCAAGAGAAATTCATCAAGAATTTGGAGCCATCATCAAGATTCAAGCATCATATCAAGGATATTCTTGAATCATGTGTGTTTTTGAGCTAACATTTGTGATGTAGGGTTTTGATTCAAGCAAGCAATTCAAGTCAACATCTATCAAGCATTCCTTTGATTCAAGATCTACATTCAAGAGCTAGCCATTTCACAAAAGTTTGTAGACTTCATAAGAAGGGTTTGGTGAGTTGTAACATTACATGTTGTTCATTCATCATTTCCTTTAATCATTCTATTTCATTTCAAGGTTTAATTACCAACAAGGGGTTTGACCAAGGAAAACTCCCATTTACTAATAATGAACAATTTTTTCCCCTCTTGCATGCTTGTGTTTATAGATTTAGGTTGAAGACTTGAACATCATTTGAAGTGCAAAGTCGTAAAGTTGCAAAGCATTGAATTTTTTTCATTTTCATGGAAACTCACCTACAGGCTAGATCTGAAAGTTTCAGAACCTGAGATCAGAGAAGAAGAAAGTACATACATTGAGCCTTAGGATCACATTTGGAGATTTCAAAAATCTAGATTGGGACTAAGTCGCCACCTAGGGCATCTTAGTCCTCTATGTGGAATTTTGTAGAGATTCTTTCAAATTCTATTTCGACATCTAAAGATTCTACATTTCCCTCAAAAATAGTAGTGGGACTAAGACAATAGTAAGGGAATCTTAGTCCTCCCTAGTATATTTTAACATCATTTTTGCATTTCTAGAATCCTCATCACATTTCCAAACTTCCCAGGTACACATATAGTAGCTTCTTCTTGATTAATTTCATCATTTGGAATGCATTAGTATGTTTTATGAGTTGAACTTTAAAGTGTCTTTTCCAAGATTTTTCTTAGTTGTGAACCCCTCAAAGCTTAAAGAACCCCCTCCTAGGTCTTCCTTGTTTAGAATTGACTCACCCTTTGGTTTGATAGTCAATCCAATTTTTGATCCTAGGACATATTTGAGTGAGAATAGGAAAATAGTAGTACAACAAAATCACCCATTTTCCATATTGTTCATTTTCCACCTCCCAACCTACCAAACAAGTTGATACCCAAGTAGCTACTATAAAGAAGAGTAACCCTTATATCTTTGGGGACCTGCAAAGACAATTTACCAATTTGTAGATCTTTGGGGATACAAAACATTGCAAGCATCTTAAAAATTTTGTGTAATACCTCATTGATTCTAATCATATCCAAATTGGAGGTGTGAATGACAAAGGTTATAAATCTATAGCTCCTCCTAACCAAAACCTACAAATCTTTACCAATCCCATACCTAACCATAATATTTTATTTGTTAAGGCTAGTGAAACTAAGGCCGATGTGATAGGTGTTGACACAGATGATGAGAATATGAAGAATAACAAAAAACATCCTATGGATGATGATTAACAGAATCCTATGGATACTAATGACCAAAGTATTATTAGTACAATGATAGGAATGATTGAAATCAAGCCTCGTAAACAACCAACCAAAATTTCTATTGACATTACTTTCTCTTTAGAAGAAACAATCAAACATGCACCTAATGGTCCTCTTTACATAGGTGGAAGAATCAATAACAACCCCACTCCTGGGATTTTAATTGATCTCGTCTTTGGAGAGAATGTGATAATAGAACTCTTACATGTGCATGAACTTACTCAAGATAGATATGTTAAATCAAAAGTATGGATTAAACATTTGCATGATTTTTTTGCTCATGATACGATGGGCTTGATCACACTCGCTTTACAAGGAGGACCGAAGAAATAAAATTTATCATTCTCCATCATCTCTAAATCAGATCAATTTCATGTGAAGTTAGGCTACAAATGGCTTAGTTCCATGAATGCGGTCCATGGAACCTATAAGACCCCGTGAGGACTTCCTTTTCCTATCCTACCTAAAATTTCAAAGAAAAATGCATAGCCAAGTTATCCATTGACAATTTTCCTTCACCGATGATCAAACCTCCACCCCTTGAAGAAAACAATAGTGAGCTTAAAGCCCTCTCGACTATCCATAAAAAATCTCTTACATATTTCCTACAAAAGGCCAAGAGAGAACCAAAAAAATCCTAATCCACCTCCTAAGAAAATTTATAAATCCAAAGAGAAAGTGGTCGAACAACCTCCCATGGCTTCTTTCGTTCTTCCCTCACAAGAAGAAAAGGAACCTATCATTGAAAAACACACTCCTACACAAACACAACTTGAAAAATAGAATAAAAGAAATTGAAATGCTACAGAGCATAGGCATAGATGTCATGCTATTGCTTGAAAGATGACCAACATAGAAAATTAAAACTAAAACTTGACAGAAGGAATAAATGACGAGCCTTCTCCCTTACCAAAACTATAGTACCCCTCCATTTTGCTTATGTTTTCTGTTAGCATGTTTTCACTTTGATTGACCCTGGTACTTTGTTTTGATGAATTGATCGCTGACATTTGAACGATGGTGGATTTATTTTGTGATGTGATGATACATTGTATGGTGGTAATTAATTCTGACATGCTTTGTGTTAGCATAGATGTTTACTTCAGATGTTATTGCTTTATATATGTTTATGGTAGATTAACTGTTATTTATTTTGTCAGTTTGATGTGATGTGTATTGGTGTGGAGAATGGAGTTGCATCACTCGCTTGCGAGTGCCCTATGATTTCTGTGATTTTCTTCGCACGGTGTGTTTGAATCATGGATTATATATATATATATATATATATGTATGTTATTTGCCTGATTGCAGGATTGCAGGTACATGACACTGACTCCCCCTGGTTTCTCAAGTCTGAGCGTGTCAAGACTCAACGAAAATGTTTATTGGGAGGTAGTAACGAGGTTTTTCCTAGTCTAGTCTCAAACCCAGTCTCAGTATGTCGTCAGTTAGGTTTGGTGTGTTTGGTTGTCACGTCTAAGTTTCCTTTGTTATTTATTATGAAAGGTTATTTTTTGTGAATATAATGTTAGATTAATGTTCTTTATAATTTAATGTTTATGTAAATTAATTTTAAATGTTGTAAATAAAAGCTTTATATTTTATTTAATTAATTAAATTAGTTTATTTGGTTAAATAATTTAATCATTGAGATTAAAATTATTTTATTAAATAGATTAATTAATTAATTAAAGTTATTTTTATTGTGTGAATAGATTAAATATAAATTAAATTTTTTGTGAGAAATGGAATTTTAAATTAGAATTAAAAAAAAAAAGAGAAATAATTGATTTTTGAATTTTGAATTCTTTAATTCTTTAAAATAGAATGAATTCAATTCTTGATAAATGAGGAAAGAAGAGAATCTGTGAGTTTGTTAGAAGATATTTTCTTCTTGCCAAGTGTGTTAGTTAAATTGATTGCTTTTTTTTGTTGAGGATTCTCTCGGAGAAGATATTATGTGATTTGGGGAAAACAAGAAATCACTTCACGCGAAATGAAAAGAACAAAATTCTGCTGAAAAAATTGAATTGTGTTAATTTGTGATTTCCTTTGGGTTTTGCTTAATATTTCTTGAAGAGATCCTCGGATAGATATTTGTTCAGAAATTCCATTCTTCTGGAAAGTGGTGGTTTGAAAAGAGCTTTGGAAGTTGCACGCAATAGGCAAAGCTTCTCTTCAACATCTAGACAAATTCTCCAACTTACAGGTTTTTCTTTATTTATTTAATTTATTTTCTTTTGAAAAGATTGTTTGTGAAAAGAATTAGTATTGTGAAGTTTTGTTAAATGCATGATTGCCTGAGGAAATTGTTTGTGATTGAAACTGTTGTTCGTCTTGGCAAAGTATCCTATAGAAAATTTGTTACCTCTCTGTGTGTTTTAACAAAACAAGATTTTTATAATGAAAATAGAGAGCAACCCTAAGGGTTATTATTATTATTATTAAACAATAGAAAAGATTCAAAACAAAATAGAAGAAACCTCTGTAGAATTGTAAATGAACTTTACTGGTTAATTTGAGGAAATGGAAACCTCTATGGAAAACTTTGTAAACTGTTTCCTGTAGAAAATATTTTGACTAATTAAATTGTGAAGGATATTTTCTATTATGGAAAAGAAAATCAAACCCTCTGTGATTGAATTGAAATTTTATGAGAGAAATTGTGTACATTGACAATTTTCTCAATTACCTGTAACAAACCCTGTAGAAAATAATTGCCCAATCTGAGCAATTTTATTTATTAAATGGAATTATATATATATATATATATATATATATATTAATATATGTATATGTACAATTGTAGGATATACATATACATAAACAAATATATATATATAATTTTCTTTGTTGTTAAAGTTTTTGAATCGAATTTTTTTTTAAGATTTCCGTACGTGAATTCATTTTAAAGAATCGTTGGAATGAAATTTTCGTGTTAAAAATTAAAAAATTAAAAAAAAAAAAATTAAAAGAGGAAGAGTCGGGGTCTTACCCCACGACCGACCCCCACGAGGGGAGCCGGCTGTGAGGGCAACGCCCAACGCTGCCTTCACAGCCAGGCCCCTGCCCAATGATATGTGTGTTTAAAGTTTAATTTTTAATTTATAAATTATGTTAAATTTCGTGCTTTTCTTTTATTATAAATATATATATATATAATATCTATAATATATATATATATATATATAATGTATATTATTTATAATATATTATATATATATAATATATATGTATATAATATATATATATAAGAGTGATTTATATTAAAGGAGTTTTTAAATGCATAATTTGATTAAAATATTAATGTGGATAAGTTATATTTATTTAAAATGAATTAATACTGTTGTTAAGTATAATAAAGTTAGAAATAGATATTTTCTTTTATTTAATGAGATGCATTAAGAAAAGAAATTGGATGTATCATTATAATGCATGAAAGTGGAATTGGAAATAATTGTTAGCTTATAGATTCCATATTAATTTAAATGAATTATGTTTTAGTTGATTAATTTCATACTTCAAGTTATGGATTGAATGGATTTAGTAAATCCTAATAATAGATTTTTATTTATGCCTAATGTGTTTCAAGTTGTTTTATATTTTATTGGACAATTTGGGATTATATTAGATCACAAGTCTTCCAGATAAGCTTGTTTGAAGTGTGGGAGTTTTTATTTGTTTAATTACAAATCCTTCGATTTAACTAGGGTTGTGCACATGGTTCCATCTGATTTTAGACACCTGATTATGTGATTAGGTTGTGATGTCTATTGTGATATGTTTGTTGTTTCATGTTCATTTATGTGCACTTTATTTACCCTTAGTTAGTGGAACTAGATTCCTTGTGTTATTTTTAGGGGAGTGGCTCTTAGTAAGGGTTGGTACACAAAGTGGTACCTGGGTAACTCATGTAGAGTTAGTAAGTCAGTGAAAACTAAATCAGCACATTAGGTATTCTAAAATATTTAACTAGATTAATTAAGCCTCACTCATGGAATCAAGGGCTAGTTCAAACTTGGGAATGAGTTGAGAAGGCCTCGAATGGCAAAGTCGATATCTTGTTATTTTTAAAGATATTCGATACCGCAACAGTTTGCATGAGGGGTCAAGTTTCGTAAGAGGTTACCAGGGTAACCCTAGTTTAGGGGCCAGAACCTAGGAAGAAGCACCAAGGTAACCTATGCAACATTGTGATGACACTCCACCTAAAATAACAGTAACCTTGTGAACTTAGCATATTTGATTATCCTAATTTTGGAAGCAATGTAACCAATAAGTTAAGTTTGTACTTGTATAGTTTGTCTATGGTTTTACTTGTGTCTAGGGTTTGTAGGTTATGTCGAGGGAACCTTTTTACTATCTCCTAGCATAGGGGGTGGACCTACGGGTACCACATGGTTGGGTGGAACGTGCACCTTACTCCGTTGGGTCCCCAGTTCTTGTTCGTGGCAACGAGTACGTCATGGATGGAGAGCTCATATGTGGATATATGTACTTTCTTATTTATATAATTGGAAATTTTATATTTGTATCACTCCTCAATTGTTAATGAATGAACATTTGTAATATGTAATTGTAAACACTTATTTGATCTACCTCATTTGGTAAATGAGTATTGTAATGTTATTTCAAATGCAATGTATGAAAGACTCTTATTTGTACTCTATATCTTTAATGATGTAATTTAAATGTTATTCAATGTATGCTTTTAAGCTATGTGAATTAAATACATGCAATGTTAAATACTTAAGTCATCTATGGGATTTTCAAGTAGTGTGTTGTCGCATTACTTAGGGGATGTTTGCAATTAGTAAAGTAAATTTTTATAAATTTAAAAAAAATTATTACACTTTCGTAGACAATGCATCATTCTTTAGGTTACAAGACGGGGCATTACAAGAACTAATAGATCTTATGTCTCCCACACAACAAGGACCAACACCTTCTATGGATATTATTATTTGTCCTCCTGTAGTGGTTAACTTGGATGATGATGAAGAAATTACTAAGATTGATGAGGAAGTGCATAATCAGTTGAATTTTTTGTTCTCCTCTTCCATGAGCTTAAATGATAACAACCATGGTAATCCTCCTTTAAATATTGAGCGATGCACCATGTGTTGAACTTGGTGATTCTCCTAGTTCAATGCTTGATGTTGTCCCTTTCGCTAGTGATCTGCATTATACCTATACTGAACAAGACTGGGATGCGAATGACTTGATGGATGGTTGACTCGCATGTGCTTCACTAGTATTTTTTCTTTCCTTTTTTCTTTCGTATTTTCTTTTTTGATTGCATGTGTGTAATGTGATCCCTCATGATGTTCTATTTGATGCTTCCTCTCTATATGAGTTCTTCTATTTGTACCTTCATTCTTCTATATGTCGTAATTTTTTTTTCCTTTTTCTTTAGTCCTTACCATTCATTTTCATTATCTTTTCTTTCCTTTCATTTTTTTTCTTGTGTTTTACTTTTAGGGATGATGCAACACGTCAAGACACCCTATGTCTCTTCCAAGTTGACCCAAAATATTTTCCATTATCTTTGCTTTCTTTTCATTTTTTTCTTGTGTTTTCCTTTTGGGGATGACGCAAGGCATCAAGACACCCTATGTCTCTTACATGTTGACCCAAAATATTTTTCATTATCTTTGCTTTCTTTTCATTTTTGTCTTGTTTTTTCCTTTTGGGAATGACACAAGGCATTGAGACACCCTATGTCTCTTCCATGTTGTCCCAAAAGTTTTTTCATTTTGTTTTCACTCTCTTTGTGCCATTCTTCCAGTTCTATGTGTATTTGGGGAATGATGGCTGTTTCAAGCTCTCTAATATCATTGCAGCAAAGACAGATACTAACCCCGAATCCATGTGTTTCTAGGGGGAAACCCTCTGTTCTTTTTCATGTTTTGGCCACTTTAAAGCAATTGCTCACAACTTTTAATTAGAAATTTCTTTAAAGAGGGGGTATACATTGGCATTATTTTAGCATGATTTAATTTTGATTTAATTTCCATGTTCCTTGATGTGATTTTCTTACTTTATACAATGTGTTTTTCTCCTTGTGGTGACATTGGGAGTAATTTCCTTCAAGAGTGTGATATATATCTTAGCATATTACATTCCTCTTAGTGGTGATGTGATGAACTATATTCCCTAAGTTGTGAATCTTTTATGCTTTGATTGGTCCTCTCTTGGAGACATTAGGAATGATGTCCTCTAAGATTAAGACCTCAAATGAACTAAGTAAAATCCCTTCAAACATCTCTTTCTCTAGTTTCATTTTTATTTTTGTACCTTATTAAATCCATGGAGGTATGGCTTTGATATGGCCCCCTAGGGCTCACCTAGTGAACAACTAGCTTCACTAGCCCTTGTGAGTGTGTATTTTCTTTTTGTCCTTGTCATAGTCATTGGGGTATGGCTTTGATACAGACCTCTTGGGGCTCACCTAGTGAACAACTAGCTTCACTAGCCCTTGTGAGTGTGCCTTTGTTTACATAGTGGACAACATGTTACACTTATGAACCTCTTTTGGAAAAAAGTCCTAGACTCAGTCCACAACACTTTGGATGGCTAGTCAAAGATTTGTTACATTTTTATTTTTATTTTTTCATTTTCTTTTCTTTGATGGTGTCTATTTGATCTAGTTATGGCTTCATATATCATCCGCAAGCATGTTCCTTTCTGCCTATGTTGGTTTGTCATAACATCTTGATCCTGGGTGCTTGGCCACCCTCTTGATTATTTCCATACTATCTTACTAGCATTTATACATTTGAACCCCTCTTGATTGCGTGGTTGGCTACTTTAGTGTGAGTTTGAAGCAACTTCATCCTCTCACTGAAGTGGGGGCTAAATGTAGTGTAGTAAAATGCATACCCTTGCATTTTCACACATGTTTGGGCTTGCCTTGTTTTATTTATCCCTATTTATGTCTTAATTGGTCCTATTTTGCATCCACAAGCCTAGGGAATTATATTTTTTCATGGCTAATCGTGACAAACATCAAAGGAGAAATGATAATTTAATTTTTTTTGCTGTGTCCCTGATTTTTGGGTTGGGACTAAGATGCCACCTAGGGTGTCTATGTCCTCCAAAGGTCTTGGGACCCTAATTTTAGAGGCACCTTAAATGGGCCCTTTTTGGATTCTATGCCCCGAGCTTCATGCCTTGTGACTAAGATGCCACCTAGGGCGACTTAGTCCCCCTCAAGGTATTTTTGATATTTAATTTCAAATCTTGGTGGGATTTAGCCTCCTTTAATTAATGAATCCATATGTCAACTTATTGTGGTGTAATTTCAGGATATTAAGCATGGATAAGTATAAATGCAAGGTTCATTCATTTTCAATCAAGACTTTTGTGAGAGTATTCCTAATAGCATAATTGAGTTCAGAAGAGCATTCAAGAGAAATTCGTCAAGCATTTGGAACCATCATCAAGATTCAAGTATCATATCAAGGATATTCTTGCATCATGTGTGTTTTTGAGCTAACATTTGTGATATAGGGGTTTGATTCAAGCAAGCAATTCAAGTCAACATCTATCAAGAATTCCTTTGATTCAAGATCTACATTCAAGCTATCCATTTCACACAAGTTTGCAGACTTCATAACAAGGGTTTGGTGAGTTGTAACATTGCATGTTGTTCATTCATCAATTCCCATCATTATTCAATTTCATTTCAAGGTTTAATTACCAACAATGGGTTCGACCAAGGAAAACCCCCATTTACTAACAATCAACAAGATTTTCCCCTCTTGCATGCTTGTGTTTGCAGATTTAGGTTGAAGGATTGAATATCATTTGATGTGCAAAGTCACAAAGTTGCATTGCAAAGTTGTCAACTTCACAAAAACTCACCTATAGGAGAGATCCAGAAGTTTCAGAACCTGAGATCAGAGAAGAAGAAAGTGCACACATTGAGCCTTAGGATCACATTCATAGATTTCAGAAAT
>VDFB02261130.1:0-29174 GCA_007258455.2 Sequoia sempervirens | reverse complement strand
CAATCCATGATCTTCAGCTATCTATGGCCTGGCTGTTATGAACAGCTGCATCTAAACTCAATAAGATCTATTTGATTGTGTCTGTTGTTTTTTCTTTTATTTTAATTGGATTAAAACAATATTAAATTACAAATAGCAGATTACAGCACAGTTAGATAATGCTCAGACAACAAACAATCTGATCTTCAGTTCTTTTAATGTTATGGATTTTTTATGAGCTCTAAATGCAATCAACTAATAACCTGTAATAAATGAAAGGATAACTGATGTTTCCAATAACAACCATTAAACTAATATGAGAATTATTGCATTGGTTGGAAGAGGGGAATATATTAAATAAACAATCAACGTATAACTAATATATAGAAAATTCTTTGAGAAGATTGTTCGAAATTCTCATTATTTAGTTGTTCTTGGAAGGTTCTTTCAACCTGTTCCTTTTCACGTATTTCTAACAAAGTAAAGATGTTAAAACTTATAAAAAATAATTAATTCTTAGAAATTTAGCATTATATGAATCTTTTCGTAATTTTTAAAAGTATTAATATAAAAAATTATTTTAAAAGTTTTTAATTTTTTTAATGTGTGTAAAAGTTGTCTAATGCATATATGTTATATTTTTAATCTTTTTTGTTGATTTTATATTGTTTGTTACAAAGTTCTATTATACTTATAATAAAGAATGTGTTCATGTAAGCCTTTAATTTTGTTAGTTTATTTCTTCATTCTTTCCCTTTTCACCCATATCAAACTACGTTTACGTAGAATCTAGATAAGGAATTGACCTTATAATCCTAGGTTTTGACTCCTAAATTTATATCTCATCTATAAGAGTTTTGTATTTGGTGGTCTTGCATGACACATTTGTTCTAAGCCAACATTTAGATCATCAATATTAATAGATTTACATTTTCTCTAATAAATAATAATTTACTATTGTAAGTGACAAATTTATAGAGAAGTAGAATATACACTTAGTTTGGTTGTATGTGATTTTATTTCAAAACAAAAGTTATCCTTAATTATTTGACTATCTATAGTTAGCTTCAATTTATATCTATTAATGTTGTGCATGATTATGGCATCATTTGCTTACAAAATCCTTCAATATAAGACATTTATATGGTCCTTAAAATTTGTAGTTTGTAGCTAGTACTATGTTATCATTATCATGATAGTTTTTCATTTGTCCCAAAAAATTATTTACTATTGAAAGTGGAAAACTTATATAGAAGTAGAAAATTCAGTTAGTTCGATTGCATGTGATTTTGTTTAAGAATGCATATTCTCCTTTATTTGGTTAAATTTCCTATAGTTGGCCTTAATTTAGGCCCATTATTGTTTTTGATAAAGTGAGTAGCATTTACAGGGTGTTGTATCCTTTACATGTAGAGCCCTCGGGGCCAAAAAAATCTAGTTCAAAATAGGATATGAACTAGAAATAGAAACAGAAACAGGACATGGACAACCAATAGACCGCATGTTGAATGAAGGATGAGGACTAGACAACCCCAAAATCTGAGGGGACAAATCTGACTCCCAAAACCCGAGGCCGCGATTTGGGGATTTCTTTCTTTTTTCTCTACACAACAGACCAAGAAGGCTCAAAACCAAAGTTCACCAAGCGAGGCGAGATGAGTGGTTCCTCAATAACCACCAAGGACAAAGAGTCACCATGTAGTGAAGCCGACAACATAGAAGAGGAGTCAAAAGCATTCAGAGGATTAGCAGAAGTGTTCATCAAGGGACGAGTAGGCTCTGTCGGCACAACAACAATAGTACAGAGCAACACTAGTTCCACGAAAGGGACAGAAGGAGGATCCTAGGGAGACACAACCTCCACGAATGAAACAAACAAGGAAGGGACATCCTCCCCGGAGGGACTATCTAAAGAGGGAGAACCCATCGTGAGATGGTCTAGGAGAGCATCCTTCCACCAAGCAGCAATTCCCTTGCGGCGAATAAGAGGGAAGCCAAAGGCCAAATGACTAGCAAAGAAACATCGAAAAGGGAGCCCCTCATAGTCCAAAAGTTGCTTACAAGGTATGTCCTCCACCATCAAGACAACATCGCCATGGAGAGGTTTGGGGATGTCCAAATCGATTAAAATATGAGCCACCGTAGTATGCCCAAGATCTCGATATGTAGAGTCCACTTTTAGAAAGCAACCAATGGCATTGCCAATAGCTTCAAAACAAGAATCCTCCCAAAACTAGAGAGGGATGTTCGACAGTTGGACCCAAACTGGCCTGGTATTTAGTGGCACCATAAGAGGATTGAAGGAGCGAGACCAAGGCCGAAAGAACAACAAATAAATACCCCACATCCACCCCCTATCCAACACTCTGTTGCGCTCCTCGGAGGAAGCAAAGGTTGCAAAGAAAAAACCTCTAGCATTGGGATAGAGATCAATCTACCCAAAAACAATAGGTTTCTAGGAAATGGAAACCCACTCATGGAGATCAGGAAGGGAGGGCCACAAGCCATTAAAAATACAAGCCACACCCTGACACACATAAAAATCCTCATTTTCAGCAACCTCAGGTCCACAGACCACAATAGGGGATGCACAGGCGCAGGGAAAAGGCCGAACTCGAGTCGGAGGAATCTGGGAATGAATATTTAAAACAACATCAGAGAAGGATTTTCGATGGTAGCTGGAAGCATCAGGGGGAGAGGGAATAGGGCCCTCACCTAAACAATCCCACACAACAACGTTAGTCTGCTCACTGTTCAGAAGATTCTTGTCCACACTAGCCTGAATCACATCCTTCAGAGGACTCAGAGGATTCACCATCCCCCGCAGAGCCCCGTGTCCAAATGAACTCGTGCAACATCATTAACTAGGATTTTTTCCCATTGAATGTCACTGAAACATCTCACTACCAACGCCATTTGAAATTTGTTTTTAGGTCCATTATTGTTATACATGATTGTGATCATCATTTGCTTAGAAAATTGGTCAATCTAAGTCATTTATATAGTCCTTGATATTTGCAATTTGTATCTAGCACTATGTTATTATTGCTAACTATGCTATGTTGTTTGCCAAAACTTACTCGCAATTTTACACATTTAGCCATTATTTAACTCAAACCTCTTTGCATTTTTGCTTGCTTCTCCATTAGCCTTTGAAGATTGACTCATATATAATTTCTCATAAAGAAATTTAATTGAAGAAGGGATTCCTAAGGATATTATTAGGAGTTCCAAGCTTGCTCTACATCTATAGCATACCTAAATTCATATTAAAAAAAATGACTTGTAAATAGTTTAATTCTTTACCATATATTAAAGAAGCCTTGTTTAGAATAGATTATTTATTTTACTTGTAGTTTCTTTGTTAGTGTAGGAATTGTTGGAATAAGAAAGATAACATAGGATCTATGGATTTCGTCATTTCTTTCTTTGTTTCTTGTTTTTATTATACTCATTTCTCTATTATATTTTAGTAAAAAAAACATTTATTTAAAAAAAAATAACTATTTTCAAGATTTTTTTTTAAATCATAAATAGAAGACACTCCTCTTCGCAATATCAAAACCATTCATTATCAAACTCTCAAGAAAGTATTTTGTGAAGGATTTCTTTGGAAAAATCCTTGTAGAAATCCAAAGAAGTAAAAGACATGTCTTCTTTAGGTTCCTTAAAGAGAAAACTTCAATAATTAATCAAATAAAAAGCTTTTGATTAGAAATTATATACTATTTATTCTTAGAATAAGGAAGACTTATTTTTCTATATGTGAAAAAATAACAAGTTAAAATTCTTCTTGTTTGTCGATCCTTTTTTTCCTTATGCATCTATAACATCTTCTATAATTTCTTAAAAAAATTATATATATCTTAACAGAAAACAAAACTTAGGCACATCTCATTGATTAATTTTATATAACTAATGAATTGCACTAGGTTAATAAAAACCATTTCACCCATTAGTGTAATTAATTAGTTATATGTTGGAATCAATTAATTTAGATGAACTCCATTTATTTTGGAAAAATAAAAAAGAGAGGCTTTATTGCATTGTATTTATTGATCCATTTCAAAAAAGATAAATAGTAATTATATTTAGCAAGGATTAAATTAATTTAATTAATTGAAATAATTAAATTAAATTATTTTAACTTCTTTTATTAGATTGATCTATTTTCTCATTAAAACATCAAAGTACTAAAATTGATACATAATCAAGAAATCAAATAAAAACATATACCACATTGCAAGTCAAACTCAAACAAACAAAAAGAATGCAAAGAAAACCTCCTAAGCATCAAATATTCAAAAAAATCTAAAAAATTATCAAGCAACCTTCATGACAAGCATATAAATTTAATATAATGGGACTACAACTAGATTTAAAGTGAGAGAGTTGTAAGAAGAAAATTATCTTATTTCCATTACATTATTCTTTAAACAAATCATTGTCTTAGATGAACAACTAGGAGATAGTTATCTAAGCTAGATTAAACCTCAACCCAAGCAATATGCACCACCTATCTATCGTTTGTTACCACACCGTAAAGAAACCCAAAACCAAACTAACCATTCACTTGCTCACCCACAAAGACTTCTATTTTGTGCCTCTTGTTACCTTAACTACAACCATAGACACCCTAGTCATCAATCCCTATGTGCCACTTTTTGTGCATATAATTCCTTGCATTCATTTATAAGGATTCTTAAGAAAAAAATTAGGAAATATGCAGCTTTGGAGGTCTTAGTAGTGGGACCTATAGTGATTGAAAATTTCGGGAAGTTCTTGTAAACATTCCCAAAGATTCTTGATCCCAAAATATTGTTGCTATAAAAATGATTTGAATTGGAATCTCTTTAAATGTTCCAAGTAAACCTCTATATCAAGTAGCTCTACATGAAGTGCAAATATAATCTTAATGATATGTAGCTCCTTAATAAGACGAATAACTACTACAAAAAATAGCAATATGATATGGTAGTGAATTAGTGATGTAAGAGGTTAGGCACAAACCATTGACATAGTAATATGCATTGATTGTGTTTCTCTTCTATCTCCACCACAAGAAAGGCTCGATTTTAAACCCATTAAATACATTTAAAAGTCTAGACTTGCATCAAAAGATACATCTAAGTTGACTTTGTACCCACTAAGAAATTTGATTAAAGATCGACAATGTGAAAGATAGAGTAGTAGTCACCTCATCTAGCGAAAGAAACATAATGAAGTCAATGGGTGCTAGTTTGATTCTTGAGATAGTTCACATATATACCTCAACACAGTAAAAGATTTCATTTACTACTTCAATAATTTAAATGGCTAAATTGAGATTTTCAATACAAATTATTAACTATCTTTTTATGTACAATGTTTATTCACGTGAGAAACATGCATCAAACAAATTTATTTCTAGCTTTTTGTTTACAACTGAACTTCTCCATATATAATAATATAAATTTCCATAAAATAAGTTGAATATTTTAGAAAACATTTATAAATAGAAAATGTCTCAAAAATTCGAAAGTTAAAAAAACTTAAGATTGATTAGAAAAATATAAACTAATTAAAATTTAAAAATATCAAATAATACACTACATGCAGATACTAATAATATGTCGATAGACATTTATATAAAATCAAATTGGATAGATGGGAAGTGGGGGATGATGATAATCAGGTCACCTTTCTACTTCAATGGTTTATGGCTCCCTTGTGCTTTGATAATATTTGTTGCTTAATTTGGGGCCAAATAATAAATGAGCACGTTGCACATTACGAAACTTTAAGTAATTTTTAATAGCAATAATGTAATAGAAAGTACGTAATGTTTTGGCTTTCTATATAAAAAAAAACAAAGAATGTATAGTTATGCTATCAGAAGATAATGAAATTTTGTTTGAGAGAGATGCATGAAAAGAGTAATTATAACAGCAGACCATGCAAGATGGGTTGTCTACCACCGACGTTCCAACGTAATGGTAATTGGTCGATTTGCCGATGATTCCTCTCAATCATGCAACCCACTGTTTGCTAAAAGGACTGTCCTCATGTTTCTAACACAGTAAATTAACTTGCAAAACAGTGGATAATTGGAATTCATCCAGTAAAGATAAATGGGTATTCCAGTGCCATTTTCATGTCTCCCATAGAAGCATTTGGCACACATTACAAAAGGTCAGGGGAAGGTCAGCATCAGAAAGACTTATGCTTGGTCAGCAAGTCCAACATTAAGAAAGATAGTCGTTTAGACTTTAGCTGTATGTTTGCAGGACTGAAATGACCATTCCAAGAATGCATGTGCTGGTTTGATTTGTCCATGGCACCAACCTTTCTTTTTAACGTTTTATTCCTCATCACCTATTACAAAAGGCCCTTTCACTCCTCGTGGATTCCTAAGTCTTTCATTCTTTCAGTTGGTCTCCAACAGTTCTTGTGACCTGCTTCACTATCTCCATCGGAAGGTCTTTTTCTTTACCTTCTCAACGGTATATGAGCTTCCTGAGTACCTACTCAGACTTAATCTTCATTGCTCTGCCCATTTTTCTTCTGTGATTGTCATCAGTTGTTGTCACTAGTGTGCAGTTGGCCTGCCTTAGTGAATAGGACTTGCTTTCATGTTAGGGTATGTTGTGATGGCATATTGAAATTAATGAATAGGATTCATAAAATTTGGTGATGTTATCATTGCAAGATTTTATTTTTATTTTTAGGAGTGAAGGCTTTAGAGGAGGAGGGAAAACTGGTGCAGGTAGCACTGATGGCTGCGAATTGATACTTATGAATGAAACACTAAGTTGATCATTTTTGTCTACTTATTCAATATTTTCTTAATGTGTAAGGGCTGATAGCTTGATGGGCTTCGGAGAAAGAATGTGTTGATGTTGAAGTTTTAATGCGCTTTGGAAAGGTTGATGATAAATTATATGATGGTTGGAGTTAAAAAGGCAGAAATGTATGAAAGATTAGGGATCTTATATATAGCCCTCTGAGCTTTCATGACTCTAAACAAATAGGAAACTATTCTAATACTGTAGATTATAAAAAATAATTGCTGAGCAAGTAGGATGTTATATTCAATCTCTGTCTTAATATCAGAAATGATTATAGATGGTAGGGACAAGAAGTTTATTATATCAGGCTATTGAAAAATCCAGCAAAGGGAGCTAAATTGTATATATGCATTCAATGTTTTGATTCATTGACATTGTCAGTGCACCAATAAAATCCATCAATGATTCTAGAAGTTAAGAGCAATGTATACCTTTTTATTTCTCTTGCATTGCTGCTGTGTGATATGCACTGCAGAAGAATATCATTTTATATAGAAGCTTTAGAAAAATAAGAGAAAGAAATTATATCAGTTATTCTGTTGGTTTTACATTCACTCTAGCATTGTGATTTTTGTTTTATAGGTTCATTAGTAGAGTGAGGGGGCTCTGGTGAAGATACTGCTCAAAATGTGGCTACTGCTCTTAGCAGTGGTGGTGCCTGCTACCATGGCTGCCTCACCACATAGACCCATAGATGTGCCATTTCAAAATAACTATGTCCCTACTTGGGCTACTGATCATATAAAGTACTTTGATGGTGGAAAGGAAGTTACACTTTCTCTGGACAAATGGACAGGTAATGCCCTCTGGCTCTGATACTGCCACGCCCATCACCATTTGCAGATTTATGTTAATTTGTGTTTGAATTCAGATACCTGGTTCTTTTGTAATATCTTATCTTTTGAGGTGGTGCAGGCACTGGGTTCCAATCCAAGGGCACATACCTGTTTGGGCACTTCAGTATGCAGATAAAGATGGTTCCTGGTGACTCTGCAGGCACTGTCACTGCTTTCTATGTAATTACTATTAATCACACAACCATGTTCTATACTTCTCAATGCTTTCTTCTGCTCCACAACATGTATAGCATGACAATTCAATTGTGTTTTTGTGAGTTGCAGCTGTCATCACAGAACTCAGAGCATGATGAGATAGACTTTGAGTTCTTAGGAAACAGATCTGGGCAGCCATACATTCTGCAAACCAATGTGTTCAGCGGAGGGAAAGGAGACAGAGAACAGCGCATATACCTCTGGTTTGACCCCACAACAGAGTACCATTCTTACTCTGTTCTCTGGAACATGCATCAAATTGTGTAAGTTTATGTTCCTTCATTGATCAAATTCCACCACCACCCCAAATTAATTGATCTTGTGTTAAACTGTTCGAATTTAGCTCATATTTTATTTGCTAAAACATAAACATTTGCATTCAGGTTCTTTGTAGATGATGTTCCACTTAGAGTATTCAAGAACAGCCATGACTTGGGGGTAAGGTATCCATTCAATCAGCCCATGAAGATCTACTCAAGCCTGTGGAATGCAGATGACTGGGCCACAAGAGGGGGGCTTGAGAAGACAGACTGGAGCAAAGCACCATTTGTTGCAGCTTACAGGGGATTCCACGTTGATGGGTGTGAGGCATCTGCACCTAGTTCACAGTGCCCCACACTGGGCAGGAGGTGGTGGGATCAGAAGGAATTTGATGATTTGGATGGATTACAGTGGAGAAAGCTCAGAGGAGTGAGAGACAAGTATACAATCTACAACTATTGCAGTGACAGAGTAAGATATCCAGTCATGTCTCCTGAGTGTACTAGAGACCGTGACATCTAGAAGTTCTTTCTTTTGCTCTCGGAAGCTTATATAGCTAAATGGATTATAAGGATTATGATATTATCCAAGCTACAATAAACATTTATATGTCTAATGGATTATAAGGGATTGTGATATTATTCAAGCTACAATAAACATTTTTATGTTTAACAGATTATAGGGATTGTGATTTTATCCAAGCTACAATAAACATTTATATGTCTGATGGATTATAGGGATTATAGGGATTGTGATATTATGCAAGCTATAATAAACATTTATATGTGTAATGGATCATAGGGATTATGATTCTATCTGAGCTACAATACACATTTATATTTTTATTCTATTTTTATAATATATGCTTCTTTATATTGATGGCCATTGTCACTACTCAGCAAATCGCTTATTTTTATTAAGTTCATTTTGAAGAATTGAAAGAGCATTTTGTGGATGAGATATGTTTTAAGTTGCACTGATTTTCCTCTGTAATGGAGATTATTAATTAATTGAATAAATAGCCAAATATTTTCATTAAACTCAGTTTTGTTAAATTTCAGTTTGTTGATAAATAGTTTTGTATGTTACTACTTTGTTTCTTTCTACATTTCAATTTTTTATGTTACTTATTCAAACTTTGACTCCAAATTCAACATTTAAAATGAGATAAATAAATTAAAAAACAAATATTATGTTGTAATTGATATTTATTTTTTAATTTAATGTTTAAATGTTGGATTGACTTGTTTTTATTTGTTTCAATAGATTTTGGGTGAGGAATTTCTAATTACAAAGCATCCATATTGGGTGAATATGGACATTTCTTCCATTTTCATAGCAATATTATTAGATATAGGTGAAGAGAAAGAAATGGTCCATGTTATGGCTAAAAGTATTGGAAAAAAAACATGTGATTGTGGCTAGACTAGGTTTAGCTTTTCTTGGAAATGGCGGTGCTTCCTCATGCAATGGCTTCTTTTTTTTGGTTTGGAAGCCATTTATTATTACTAGCAACACAATGTTGTTTAGGGGCGATTCAAGGTTAAAAAGGGCATGGATTTCCAAAAGGAAATCATGGGTTTGAGCAAGGAGGTAGGGATAAAGTGGATGCTCTCCTTGCTGATTGATAGCTCCGACAAAGAAGATGAATAGTGCACTAGTACTGTTTAAAAATAGTTAGTAGTTGTATTGTTATATAGATTGAATTATGAAGGTCTATGTATGTGTTTAGAGCATTTTGGTCATATGCTTCGGATGAATGTATGAAATTTAGGGGGATTGGAATCGAGATGGGGTATTTTGTTTATAAACCTTAAAGATGAACTAGTTTGAAATTTTCAAATAATCCAAGCATCAACTCTTAATTTTATTTATAATTTTTAATGAAAGGGAGTAGTCCCTCAAATCATCTTTATCTAGCAAAGATAAGGTGTAATTTGTATCATTACAATAAAGGCGCAACTCAAGTATCATTTATTTATTTGATGTAAATATTAATGATAAAAATTTCACTTGTAAGCCCCTATACTTTATATTGTGAAAAGGGTTCCAATCTTTGAAGCATATGTAGAAGAAAAATTAGACTTTATAAATAATGAATTTTTGACCAAGGAACTATCAATAACTTAATTGAAAGATTATTATTGGAAAATAGTTGTAAAATTTAACTACTCATTTAAATATAACCTTGATCAAATTCTTAATAGCAACCATCAAAGATATGCTCTTTCACAACAATACAATTTTTACAACAATTTTTGTGCAACTTGAAACTTGAAACAGTAATACAAAAGCACAATTTAAAGGCTAAGTGCTAGAATTATTGATAATGCAATCAAAATAATTGAGTGAATCTAATGTCACAACAAAGGCAAATGATTTTGGAGTAGAGAGTAATTCTAGAGTGATGATACTTAGGAAATCACTAGGTGATCCTGCAATGTCCCACTTTTTGGTCAAAGTGGGTCATTGAAATCAACATTTTAAACCAAACTTTTACCTTTTATCACCTATAACAACTAAATTGTTAAAAAAATTGAAGATGATGTAAACTAGTGAGTTTTGAGATTTCATGTGAAGATTCTAAATCTATATTTTTAAAAATTAGAAAAATTATTTGTGATTTTTTTTTTTTATGTAAAGTTTTAATAACTTATTTTTAATTAAACATTGATATTTATTCCATAACACATTACATTTTTACAAAAAATGATAACATTATATATTCTTAATCATAGATTGGTACCATCAATAACTAGTGCACATATATTTTTCATAATTATTTGTTCTTATTTTTATGTAAGATTATTTATATAATTTGGATTGAGTTTTATTTTATTATGCATAATTCTTTTTTTATATATCTAAATCAACTTTTTTTTGGTTGAAAGAAGGATATCAATATGTAGGGCATAGATAATTTTTGTTTTAAATCTCTATTTTCTATTTTTCCATGTGTGTGGAACAAATACATTCATGTTTGGTAAAAAAAATTGATCACTAAAAAATATAATAATTAAATTAAATATACTCAAAATTGTACTTTATGGAAAGCTTACTCAAGGGCTACCATCCTACAAATTATCATATCATGTTGATTCCATTTTTTGGTCCAACAAAAAATTTGAAACCAAAAACTGAGAAAAATCTGAGAGCCAAGGTGAAAAGGCACATCCAAATTGTTGGGTTTGGTGAAGCCCAAATTGGCAAGTTGCTCAAACAAACTAGATAAGGATGCCTTTGCCTCTATTGGCAAGTTTCTCTCACAAACTAATTTTTCTATTTATTGGACTGGAGACCATTTTATAAATACTATTGTTGTGTTGAATATTGTAATTGAACTTGAGAATCAATAAAAGAGTTTCCCCTGCTATTGAAAGTGGATGTAGTCAATTGCTGAACCACTATAAAATTTGTGTCTCTTGTGTCTTGTTCTTAATTTATGTTTCTTTGCTCATTTTAATATTAACAATTGGTATCAGAGCCTGAAGCTCACTGCTGGAAATCAATGAAGAATTTCTTGAGCTATGGAAAAGTATTGAGTAGAGATGGAAGATGATTGGGTTTTAGATCCTGGAGCTGTATGCTTTTATATAGTGAAGAGACTGGCTAAAGTGGGAGTTTCAGATAATGAAGATGACGAAGTTGATGAAGATGACAAAGTTGTTATGGAAGAGAGTCCCAACTGGGATGATTGGGTTCAAGCTCTCATGTCTTGGTCATGTGGCTCTAGACTGAGTGATGATGAAGTGGGACCTATTCGTCAGATGTTTTTGGATGAAATAAATGATGAAGCTGATTTTATTATTGAAGAATTTATTGGAAATTTAGACTCGGGAGAGAGTGATGTCGTGCAAGTGAAAGTTGAAACAAAATGCCATGTTCATTGGTGGGATGGCTGGAGAAATGAGGATTTGGCTGAAGAGACTGTGGAGTTTTCCATCCAAGTTGAGGAGGATGCCTCCCAAGAAGAGGAGGATGCAGTCTGGACCCAGGCGAGTGAAGATGAAGATGAACCTGAGGAAGAGGCCGAGAATCCAGAGGTAAAAATGGTTTATTATAATCCATTATTCGAGACCAAAGGAAAAATGGTTTATAATAATACATTATTCGAGTGGAATGCATTGATTGCAGGTAGAGAAAGAGTTGCAACTATGGAGGTAAAATTTATGCAGTTGCAGCAAAAGAGAGTCCATTGAAGGACATAGAAGAAAGTGAAGGAGATAATTTATTGTTGCAGATGGCAGCAGTTGAAAAAAAGTTTCAAGTGAAGGCTGCAACAGAAGAAATTTTTTTGGATTGGGGCCATGGTGGAGGTCCAGATTTGATTCTAGCTGTGTGGAAGAAAATGGAAAGCTTAAAATCCATGGCGGTTATTAAATCCGATGTGCTTTGGAGGAGACTCATCTGAAGTGTTCTTGAACAAAATTTGGCGCAATTAAAATCTTCGTTGTGGTTGCTCTAAACGCATGCAGTGGTGGATATCTCTAAGCAGTAATTTGGTCTTCAAGTGGGAGATTGTTGGGTTTGGTGAAGCCCAAATTGGTAAGTTGCTCAAACAAACTGGATAAGGATGCCTTTGCCTCTATTAGCAAGTTTCTCTCACAAACTGATTTTTCTATTTATTGGACTGGCAACCATTTTATAAATATTGTTGTGTTGAATATTGTAATTGAACTTGAGAATCAATAAAAGAGTTTCCCCTGCTGTTGAAAGTGGATGTAGGCAATTGTCGAACCACTATAAAAAATTTGTCTAGTGTCTTGTTCTTAAGTTCTGTTTTTTTTTCTGTTTCTTTGCTCATTTTAATATGAACACAAATAAGGTACCTTTGAACAAAAGTCTTTTTTATGACTTAAAAAATATATTAAAATATTATAAAATTGAGGAACTTTCGAATGAAGGTTTAATTTGGTTATGGAGTCATCTCTGAACAAAGATATTGTCTCCCACCCACATGTTAAACTTCAACTATCGCATGAGCTAAAACAATAAAATTTGGGCACACCTTGAATGAAATTTCCTTTAATTGATATCAGAGTACAATTTGGAAGACCACCCACGTGTTAAACTTCAACTATCACATGAACTAAAGCAATAACATCCTTCATAGGCACCACATCATCTTTTTCCATGAAATCTTCAATGAAATATAGAGCCCTTCTTGCACTATGATTTACGCTAAAGTGGCCGGGAGAAGATTATTATTACAAATAAATAATTGTTTTCATCTATTTGATCTATTGCTAAGTTTTCCAAATAATCAGAGTTGCTCTATTTCCTTCTTTCTAGCAATGTTGATATTCTAGGCAATGGAATTGATCAAGGAGACTCCACAATTCTACTAGGACGTTTCTCAGTTATCAGTTTTGTATTTCTCCCCTTTTTAAGATGTTTATGATGAGCATTGAATCTTCTTTTATGATTACGTTCTAAATTTTATTTAAGATTATCAATTAGTTGTCAAACATTAGAATTTGAGTCTTCACTTCACTGTTCGGTCCCTCTCTCACGAGGCTGGGGCGATCAAACTTTATTCTTCAAATTTCCAACCCCCGTGTGGCACTGACAAACCATACCCACGGCCCCCTCTTCAAACAAGCCCTTTCTAATCCTGGATCAGACTACGCCTCCAACTCTTTGGTTCCACTTAAAGACTTTTATTTTTGCACATGCACTGTGGAATAACACACATGCAATTTTTCCCACAAGCTCTCCTTCAACTTTCTAGTTGAAGCACAAATCACTTTGACTTTTGAATTTTAGATTACAAAAGTTGCACCTGAACTACCAAGGTTCCCACAAGAGGTGATTAAAAAGAGACAAAAATATATGGATTGTTTTTGGTTGCAAGTTAAAGGGTACAAAGTGAAGGACTCCTAATGCAAGTTGGATACTCTAACCTAGTTGCTTAGCCTTTGTTGGATTTTTAAACCAAAAAAATGGAATTGATGAAGGCAAATAATGGTGATCTACTGATCACAAAACAAACAATATGCAAAAGCCCCAAATTGCCTTAATAAGATGAGAGGTAGGGCATCTATTATATAGAGATCCAGAAAGGAGGTTACATTATGGCACACAACCATATTCACCAATAACCCAACTATAATATTTATCATGGACAACAACATTATTTATGATAGACACAAAGGTCAACAAAGGTTGCTCCAATGTCAAGAAAGGAATCTCCAATGGGCATTATTGTTGTCATTCTCCCCCATAATGACCATTGGGAAGAACATGAAGTAGATCTCTGAGTTTCTGGAACCTTTCATGAGCTAGAGACTTCATGAAAATATCTACTAGCTGATCTTCTGTACTACAGTACACAATTTCAATCAATCGTTGTTGAACCAACTCTCTGATGAAGTGATGTTGAATCTCAATATGTTTGGTCCTGCTATGAAACACTGGATTCTTAGTCATTTGTATAACACTCATGTTGTCACAGTACAACAAAGTAGGTTCAGTTTGTATGTGGTGTAAATCCTCTAGTAGTCATCTCAACCACACAATTTGGCAAGCTGTTGATGTTGCAGCTTTATACTCGGCCTCTGCTGTAGAAAGTGAGACAGTTGGTTGTTTCTTGGACTTCCAAGAGAAAATTGATGAACCAAGACTGAAAGTGTAACCAGAAGTAGACTTTCGGTCATCTGCGGAGCCTACCCAATCTGAATATGTATAACCAACCAACTTGTTATCCTCTGAATGCTGAAATTTGAGTCCATAACTCAATGTCCCTTTGACATATCTAAGAATCCTCTTAGCTGCATTCCAATGTGTTTGCTTAGGTTTTGACATGAACCTAGATACCAAGCTCACTGCATAAGTGATATACGGTCGAGTAGTAGTGAAGTAGATGAAACTACCAATCAACTATCTATATAGAGTAGGGTCCACTAGATCTGACACATCTAAGCTAGACAATTTAAGTCCAACTTCAATAGGTGTTGCAACTGCTTTGCAACTCTTCATCTGAAATTTTTGTAGGATGTTTGAAGCATATTTTTTCTGAGACATCAATATTTCATCTATGTTTTGCCATACTTCTATACCAAGAAAATAGTGCATCTGTCTTGAATCTGTCATCTCAAATTCAACAACCATAGTTGCTCTAAACTCTGTAAATAAAGTTGAATTGTTCCTAGTGTAGATAAGATCATCAACATAGAGAACTAGGATAAAAATATCCTTAGTTGAGCTCCTACTATAAAGATTTGGATCTTACTGACTTCTTAGAAAACCTTTCTGCTATAGGTATGAGTCTATCCTTGAATACCATGCTCTTGGTGCTTGCTTAAGACCATACAAGGCCTTCTTTAATTTGTAAACATAATTCTCTTTAGAGGTTATTTCAAAACCTCTAGGTTGAGAAACATACACTTCCTCATCAATATATCCATTCAAAAAAGCACTTTTTACATCCATTTGATAAACTATCCAACTCTACTGAGCTACCAAAGCCAAAACCAATCTGATAGTATCCATTCGTGCTACAGGTGCAAATGTTTCAGTGTAATCAATACCTTCATGTTGAGTGTATCCTTTGGCTACTAATCTAACCTTATGCTTATCAATGCTTCCATTGGATTTATACTTAGTTTTATACACCCATCTTGTACCAACAATTTCTTTACCAGGAGGTAGTTGAACCAAATCCCATGTGTCGTACCTTTCAATTGTTTCTATCTCACTATGCATTGCTTCAACCCATTCTTCTTTTTCTTGAGCTTGGTCAAATTTTTGTGGTTCATTACTTTCCATGATTTGAGTCATCAAAGCATAATTCACTTTTGCTTGTGATCTTGTTGTCATTTTCTCAAAATTTGAATCCAACATAAGAGTTGATGGATGATTCTTTTTTGTCCTTCTTTGATATTTTTGATACTTTCTTGCTCCTATACTAGAAGACTCAGGTTCATTTTCTTCTTCTTCTCCTTCTTCAACTTCATCAATCATTATCTCTTTTCCCTTTGTTTCATTTTCCTTGTTATATTCTGTTGCTTCATTGAATACCACATTTCTACTTATAACAAGCTTCTTTCCTATTGGATCATACAATCTATATGCTTTATTTTCTGATTCATACCCAATAAAAATACATTTTAGGCCTTTATCATCTAACTTAGACCTTTTTTCTTTTGGAATGTGTGCATAAGAAACACAACCAAATACTCTCAAGTGATTAACACTTGGTTTAATCCCAGACCATGCTTGTTCAGGAGTCATTCCTTTAACTGCTTTTGTAGGACTTCTATTAAGAAGATACACTATTATGCATACTGCTTCTACCCAATAACTTTTATCTAAATTCTTCTCTTTCATCATGCTCCTTGCCATTTCAACAATTGTCCTAATCTTCCTTTCAACAACTCCATTTTTTTGTGGAGTGTAGGAAGTAGTGAACTCTCTCTTGATTCCATGATTTTTGCAAAAATCTAGAAACTGATTTGATTTGTACTCACCTCCATTGTATGACCTTATCACTTTGATGTACTTACCACTTTGTTTCTCAACCAACTTCTTGAATTCTACAAAATTTTCAAACACTTCTGATTTTGAAACCAAACAATATGCCCAAGTTTTTTGTGAGTAATCATCAATGAAGGTTAGAAAATACTTAGATTTATTCAAAGAAGGTGTTTCCATAGGACCACACAAATCCATATGGATTATCTCAAGATGTTGCTTAGCTCTACTGGATTTACCAATTGGAAAGCTAACTCTGTGTTGTTTGCCGACAACACATTCTTCACACACTTATTTTGTATTTTCAATGAAAGGTAGACCCTCAACCATTTTGAATCTCTTTAGTAAAATTAACCCACTAAAGCTGAGGTGACCATATCTTTGGTGCCAAATTTTACTTTCATTCATTTCACTAGACCTCAATGCTTGGTTTCCATGAGTGAAATGAAGAGGAAACATCCTATCACCTGTCATCCTTGCTCTTGCAACAACTGCATTCCTTTTTAACTTGTCTCTTATTATGCACTCATTCTTATCAAAAGTCACTTGATAATTTTGTTCTAGCATTTGTCCAACAGACAACAAATTCTTTTTTAGTGCTGGAACCAATAGTGTTTCATTAATATGTTTAACTTCACCATATTTTGTTGTAACTGCAATTGTACCTTTACCTTTGCTTCCATGAGATTGATTATCTCCTAGTACTACTGTACTTTGATGTTTTTCATCCAAATTGACAAATAAATGCTCATTAGATGTCATATGTGAAGAACATCCAGAATCAATATACCATACATTATTTTCACTGGCATTTGCATTAAAGCAAGACATAAACAAATTTTGTTTATTTTCAACAATACTATGAGCATTTCTTTTTTCTGTTTCACCTTGTTTACTCCAACATTCTGATGCATAGTGTCCAAACTTGTTGCAATGAAAGCATTGGACATTCTTTTTATCATAGTCTCCCCCATTGTTTCTACCTCTTCCTCTTCCAGTACCTCTGAAGTTGCTACTTCTTCCTCTGAAATTACTACCTCTTCCTCTAAAATTATTGGATTCACCTTTGTATTCAATTTTATTTTGATTCCTAAAAAATGTGTTTCTTTTTCCTCTTATGCTTGCTTTAGAGGAAAATGCTTGCTCTAAGCTTTCTTCATTACTTTTCATTCTTTCTTTAGCAGTTAATAAAATTCCACTTAGCTCATCTATTTGCATACTAGTGAGATCTTTGGAAATCTCAACTGTAGAGACCACACCATCAAATTTAGGAATCAAACTTCTTAAGATTTTCTCAATGACATGCTTGTCATCTACATCTTCTCCTAAAACTTTCATTTGACTTACTAGACTTTCTAATTTTGTTAAAAATTCATTCACAGATTCACTAGTAGTCATCTTTACGTTCTCAAAAAATTTCCTCATTGTCTGTAATTTTGCAGTTTGTGCACCTTGATATGCATTATTCAATATTTTCCATGCTTGTTGAGAATGAATAGCACCACTTATCCTAGGGAAAATTTCTTGATTAATTGCACCTTGAATCAAAAATAGGGCTTCATTATCCTTCTTTACATTTGATTTGTATTCTCTTTTTTGTTGATCATTTAATGCATTAAATGTAGTTGTATCTAGTTCTACATACCCTACTTGTACAATTTCCCACAAATCTTTGGATTTGAGTAGGGTTTGCATCCTAGTACACCAATATGTAAAGTTGTCTCCTTCAAATATGGGAATTAGCATGTTAGACATAACATTTCCTACCATGTTTGCCATAAAAAATGTGTACACTGACCCAAAAGTTCAACACAAGTTTCAGAGAGATCTTTGCAAACAAATACTCCCCTTGTCCTTTCAAATAGGACCCACATGCAAAAATATTTTTATATTATATTGATTTTTTGAGATTAAGTGTCGGTTGCAACCGATAATGCACTTAATTACACAATATTCACTTTACAAAAGAAGCTTTAAAAAATTTAATCCTTCTAATTTCAATACATAAGTTAAATATCACTTCCAAAAATCTACCTTTTAAAAGCTTAAAAAGTTTTATTCTTTTATTTTAAAAATAAAAGAAAAAGAAACCTTTTAAATAACACTTTTACTAGCTAATTGAAAAGCTTTCATGAGCTCCTTTTAAAGCTACAATACTTTTGACTTTTGCGTAGATTTTTAAGAGAAGAGAGTTTAATTTCACCAACTCTCTTTGGCACAGCTTGCACACCTCCTTAGCAGACCTCCTAACAACCTATAGACAATGCAAAAAAGAAATACAACAGTTTCCTTTTCTTTGCAGCATTCTCTTTGGTTGGCCTGCAGAAAGCGTACTACAGTAGTTTCCTTTTCTTTGCAACGTTCTCTTTGGTTGGCCTGTAGCGACCTACGCTTTCTGTTCTTCTAGCAGTGGCTTCAAAACTCCATCAGGCAACACTAGAATCTTAAACTGTGATCAGATCTGTTTGGCAACACTTTCCTTACACCCTGCAATCCTCTGTAAAATAGATTTGCATTTCTATCGGCAGCATAAATTGTAGAGACAGTAAAACAAAGATAAAACAGAATAAAACAAAGCAAACAAATAATTGCTACAGCAATATCAACACTCAGATTTTTATTCAAATGCAACTTTCTTCTAGCCACGTCTCCTCCAACTCCTTGATCTCTTCTGGATCTCTTACAATGACTGGTGGATTTCTCTTGAGCTAGCTCTGATACCAGATGAAGGCAAATAATGGTGATCTGCTGATCACAAAACAAACAATATGCAAAAGCCCCAAATTTCCTTAATAAGATGAGAGGCAAGACATCTATTATATAGAGATCTAGAAAGGAGGTTACATTATGGCACACAACCATATTCATCAATAACCCAGCTACAATATTTATCATGCACAACAACATTATTTATGATAGACACAAAGGTCAACAAAGGCTGCTCCAATGTCAAGAAAGGCAGCTCCAATGGGCATTATTGTTGTCAATTGTAACTATTAAAACATTGTTCATAGAGTATAAAATTGCTAACTAGGCAATATAAAGATAAAAAAGATAATTTCTTGATGACTCCTAATGACAATAGGACACTTATAAGGGTTTTTGGGTTCAAGCTTTGGATTATGAAGGGATTCTCTTCTAATGTAGAAGATGTTTTAAAACAGGTCATGCTGCTACACAATGCGGATTCGAGAAAAAAGCTATGACGGCTACATGGTGGAAAGGTGCTTCTCAACAACATTATACAGTTGAGAAGAAATCTGAATAACACAGGAGTTTTTCTGAGGTAGTTGCTACAGATTCTCAGGGTCTTGGGGCATCCCCTCCTGATGTCTCAAATGGTGGGATTGTTGAGGCTTCCCCTATTGAACGAGAGATTGGATCTCAAGCTGCCATTTTTGGTGAAAGGTCTACAGTGACCAGTTTTGGTGGATCTTCAAATAAGTCTATGTTTGCACGAAGGAATAGTAATGAAAGCTCTGAGACTATGGCTATAGGCATTCATCTTCAGAAAAATTGTGGGCTATCCTGGCATGATATGGCAGCGCATGTCGAAGAAGGCTGGTCTACGGTTAAGAGCAAGAAAAAATCCTCAGGGCCTTCTTTTGACATGACTCTCTATTCCCACAAGAGTAATTCTAAATGTAAATCTTGACGGGTCTTGTTTGGGGGCTGGTTTTTGGTTGGCTGCAAGCTATTCTTTCTGCAGCCCTATTCTTGGTTGTAAAGTGTTTAGGGTCCCTTCAAAACCTATTTTTACTTGAATCAAAGACAATAGGACACTTAAACTCAATGTTTAGATTCATTTTTTTTGGATTTATGCTTTTAAAAAGGGTATTGCAATCTATATTGAAGGATTTGGAGCCTATTTAGTAGTTGTACAAGTCTCACAAGGGGAGTTCTAGTTAATAATTAAATGTTCTTTCTTATTAATCTTTGAGTTTTGATTGGGTTATCATCATCAGAGGTTAGTCTTTTATTTCAGCATATATATGTATATATATATATATATATATATATATATTGATTTTTTTCATCAACATATTTGTATCAGCAATGGAAATTAATTGTATATTTAATCAAAAATATTGGTATAAGTTTTTTTATATTGTTTCTTGAGATTTGAGTGGACATTGTTAGTGAGATGTAAGTGTAGGTATTACTCTTGATTATTAAGGTGAAAATAATAAGGAAATATAAAAATTTAACTAAAAAAATTAATACATAGGATGCCTAGTGAAAATAGGGAAGTATTCTAATTATATTGGTGTATATAGATGGGTTATCAAAAATATAAATTCAAGGGGTAGAAATGAGATCGTGGATGTTTGTTATTACATTGCAAATGCACATGATATGTCATTAATTTGTTAATTGAATCTTGAGAATAAGATGAAGCAATAGAGCTGTCAAAGTTCATGTAAAATAACAATGATATTTTACCTAGTGATAAAGCATTTCCAATGGATCTAAATAATAGACAATTGTCTTAGGATTAGAAAATAAAGTATACCTTTTCTATTAAATTTGAAGGGACTCTTGGGGAGCAGAAAAAAGAATCTATTAGGAAGCCATCTCATGGAGTTCACTTAAAATGAAATATTTGTTTGGAGCAAGGTGGGTCTTCTATACATCATCTTATTGTGCATTTCAAATATTGACATGCTTTACTTGACTCGTAACAATAAATTAGAAAGTGGAAACATGGACTCAATTTTAAAATTTGAACTTAAAAGTTCAGGTTCATTTTTGTGCTTGTAGACCCGGCCTGGGTAATTCTACATCAATAGATTTAGTCAAACACAACAAATAGATAAAATGACAATCACAACTGATCCTTAACAATATGTGAAAATAAAATTATATTAAGATCAAATAATTTACTAAATTCCAAATAAAAATATATTATTCCATACATCAACAATTACATTAAAAACAAACAAATCTAAATAAACCTAAATTATTCTTAAAATTACAAAATACATATATTTCACCATTATAATACCCAAGCTGGTTTTAAAAATAAATAAAGATTCAAAGTAATAATGTTTAAAACATTAAAGATTCATAAGTCACCCATAAGTGAATTTATTTGACTATTGATTATTGTTGAACTTCTGGGCATCAAATCACGTGATTCTTCTCTTAAAAGATAATTTATTTATTTTAAACCTGTTCTGGATCATGCCATAACTTCACTTCTGTTACTGGTTTGCAGTGGAATACCATTAAAAATGTCCAACTGATTGCCTAATTTTTGCATTAGTTTTTTCAATCCATGATCTTCAGCTATCTATGGCTGGCTGTCATGAACAGGTGCATCTAAACTCAATAAGATCTATTTGATTGTGTCTGTTGTTTTTTCTTTTATTTTACTTGGATTAAAGCAATATAAAATTACAAATAACAGGTAACAGCACTGTTAGTTAATATCAGACAACAAACAATCTACTGATCTTCAGTTCTGTTATTGGTATGGATTTATATAATGCAACCAACTAATAACCTGTAATTAATGAAAGGATAAGTGATGATTCCAATGCTAACAATTAAACTAGTAGGAGAATTATTGCATTGGATGGAAGAGAGGAATATATTAAATTAAATATAAGTAATATATATAGAAAAATCTCCGAGAAGATTGTTTGAAATTCTCATGATTTAGTTGTTCTAGGAAGGTGCTGCCAACTTGTTCTTGTTCTTGCATGGGTTTATGTTATTTCTAACACAGGAAAGATGCTAAAATTTATGTAAAACAATTCATTGTTTAAAGTGAAGAAATTGAACAAGTGGATGATTTAGTCTTAAAACTTATCAATATATAAAAAAATATGTTCAAATTTTTAGTTAACATATATAGTCACTATTTTATTAAAATATGAATAGTATGCAATTATTAAACATATCTATTTAAAAGTTTTAAAAATAGATCTTCGGGTTAATATCTAGATTTTTTAGATTTAAAGTATATATTCATTTATGTACAATTTTAATAGATTGTTTATTTTATATTATTAACAATGTTAGAATTTTTTTTTAAATAAATTATTTTAATAATTGTATATGTTATTTTATTTTCTAAAATGCATAATCTTTTTAATTACTTTATATTTACAATATCTATTTTTCTATAATTTTCAGAAAGAAATAAGAGATTTATTACTAAAAAGTGGGAAGATTGGAAAAAAAGAAATCAAAATGACAAGAATACAAAATAAGAATTTGTAGTTTATTTTGTTTTAAATGAGTACTAAATGTGAATATCTATTTAAACTAAAAAATTACAACTAGATAAATGAATAGATGATAAAAGACACAAAACTTTTTTATTTACTTAAGAGTTATTTTATTTTACTTCAAAACTATTTTGTTTATTATAAACATAAAGGGCACTTAAATTTTTATTTGTATTAAAAATATTTTATTTTATCTACATTTTTCAAAAAGTTACCATTCATTATTTTGACAATTCATTTGTTTTGTTTTTACTTTCAAAAGTGTAGTAAAACTTATATGCTTCTATGTTACTTTTTACTAGTTTCATTTGTAGGTATTAATGTATATTTTTAAACTATATCACTTGAGAAATTGTTTATCAATCAACTTATGTTCTTGTGTTTATTAGACACCAAAAACTTGGACTTAATTTCTAACTTGACCATTCTTTGTCATAAATGGATCTAGAAAGAAAGTGAATTTTGAACAAGGGAAGAGTGGGAAGTTGTAGGGTGCTACAAGTGAGGATGGTGATGAAGATGTGGATGGTGATGGGTGATCATGAGGAATATTGGAACTAAATTTGGGATGAGGAGATGGAGGATGAAAGCCTCTATGACATTTGGCTAGAAGCATAGTGTATCATGGAGGAGTGGCATGTATCTCATGTAGTTGTTAGCAAATTTTTAGTGGTGTCAAATTCACAAGAAACCTTCAAGGGACCTGATTCCCTAGATTGATGGGGGGTCTACCCAAGGGATTTCTCCTTCCCCTTACCACATCTAGTTTCCAAATATTTTCTCTATCTATGCAAGCTCCTAGAGAGGATTTCATTCAATGGTGTTTTTTTAACCATACCAACTTAGGAATGAATAATGCATTAGTTTTTAATGGTCTATTGGAGGTTAGATTATGTGTTGTTGAAGGTTACTTTTGTGCAATTTTTTATTGCACCTTACCTCTGGGGCTTTACCAAAGTAAATTCACCCTCTTAACAATATTTAAGATATACAAACTTAACATTAAATCTGATCCAACATAAATATAAACATTATATTAATTATCTACACATACTCTATACAAAAAAATGTAGATCATACCACATAACACTAAATAAATAAATAATCAATCACCAACATGTCATAGGTTAGTGAATGGATTCATGTGATAGAGAAGACCTTTGCTAATAGATTAGTACTATTAATTTAGATCATAACATTCAATAAAAATGAAATGTAGATAAATAAACTTGTTATCTTCACTATGTTGTCTACATGGCATTGCTATAATCTTATTATAAACTATCCCTACTAAATTCTTATACAAGGGGTGCATATAACTTTACTAAAGTAAGTTCAATTTGTTAGACATGTTGTATTCCTTAACAATATATTACCAATCAAAAAAAATATTTTCTCAAGTGCATGTAGTCTTGAATGATTAAACATTTAGTTCCAATTAGAACAACCACAAATTTCAATTTAGTATTAGCATTTTTTTCACCATTGGATTGCTACTACAATAGCTATCACATAAGTTATATTAACAATTATATTCTATCTTGCCACAAGTTAAAAATGAGAAAAAATAATAAACATAACCAATAATTATTTTCTACTTAATTTTTCTAAAACTTAATTAAATACTCCCTAGTTATATTCTAATCATATGGCATGGTATGCCAGGAAAAAGGGTATAAAGGTGACTATTGTGGTATAGAAAAACTTTTTAAGTATGGAAATATGGATAAATATTCTATCTCACCTAGTTGGATCATGTGTGCCAAATGGCACATGTATTTTGGTGGTCAAGATTGTGGTCATAAAGGCTCAATTTATTGTGCATGTGGAACCATGTATCTTGTTTGATAGTTATCAATGTTGTGGGAAAGTGGCCTCACTTATTGGATACAACCTCAACCATATCAAAGTTGTCATTAAAGATTTATTAGGCCAACAATAGTTCATCTACAAGACAACACCATAGTGACATCTTTTCACCTACATCATTTAAGGCATAAATATTGACAAAATGTAAGGTTCTATTATCTATGTTGAAAGGGACCCAGAAAGCTCTATTAGACATGGGTCACCAGCATAGGTAACATAGTGGGATTTCCCCTTGGCATCAACAAAATTACCATGTCATCTCAATCTTTCTCATGATTATTTTTGAAACAAGACATAATCTAACCAAATGATGTGACTCATGACTCAGAATGGACAAAACTCAACAACCCTAATCTTCTAAAGACAAAGAATATCTAGAGGAGTAAATCCCTATTGCAAATCCCACACAATGAATTTGTTGCTTGGGTTCGCTAAACCTTTAACATACCATGAGATGCAATTAGTAAAGAAATAAATTTTAAGGATATTTACTTGAATTCTAACCCTTATAAAGCAATAGTATATTCTACATATAAACCACCTTTGATTTTCAACAAAAAATGCTTCAAACTACATGTCTTTAAGAACATATTCCCCTTCCTTCATCTCCTAGTAAGGTTTATGTGAACATCTACCTCCATTTAGTGGAAAATTTATTTGAATGTCCAATTTGGTTGAGGATAAAACACTCATAGGGAGTGGAGTTCTAGAGTATCAAGGTTTATAAATATCATTGAAATATTTTTTAGGAGGATGGGTGAGCTTTGGTTGAGCTATGAATTATTTTTGGTTTTTTCCCTTGCCTATGATTTAGAAGATTTCATTGACATCATGGCTTTGGCTACTAAAGCATTATTGGCTACGCCTTTGTTTGACTAAGAGCTTTTATTGGGAACATTGTAACTATTTTTCATTTCCTACATTGGCCTAGCCATATTAATTCTTCTCTACACCATTTACTAGTTTGGAGGTTGGTTTAAGGAGAAAATATCTTATTTTATGATTAAAGGATTGAAACAAAAATCAAGTGTTAGGCAAATTTTAATACAAAACATGTTGCATGTGGCCCATGTCACAAAATTATATATCAAATTTTGCTTTTGAGTCTTGGGAGAGATCCATATCCATATAGACTCGACATTATAGTCATTTCTTATCTTTGTAACAGGTTCTTCTTTGTAATAGGTTGTTCTTATTCTATCATGTAAACTTTTATATATATATAAGGTGCTTGCACCTTTTAACGAAAAAAGCATTGTAGTCAAGTCAAGTAAACCTTATCAGACTCAACATAAACATCCTCCCAAAGGTGGACATGATACAATAAAGGAATGGCTAACAAGGTAGAGGCAAATTAGGAAATTCAATCCATATAAGAACTTTGAAAGTCTATTGATCAAACACGATAAAATCCCATGTCTGGAGAGAAAAGGCTAACAAAGAGTTACAAGCATAGTAAGGAAAATGGAGTAGGACTGAATTTGCATGATTATCTTCTACAAAGAAAAAGAAGAAAAAGTTTTAAGTTCTAAATAGCATCTAAATTAAGCCCATGCAAACCCAAGCAATAATTGAATTGTGAAGAAATTTTTTAGATGATTTGCAATTTATAAAATAGCAAGAATAAATTACTCTCGCTATTTATAATCATTATCAAATTCATGGACCAAAACAATAACATTTGGAAGATTAGTTAAATTCATACCCCCTAAAACATCTTTGAGACAAACTTACAAGGTTGTTTCTTCAAAAGACTCATTGTTCACCGTAATCCCTACTACTTCAACATGAATACCCAAAAAGAAAGACTTGAAAGTCATTTTAAAAACTAGCCACTCTCAAAATGGGAAACCCTAAAAATTCCGTAGACATTCAAACCAAGTCAATCTTACTAACTCTCCTCCACCAATCTTCTTTAACAACTCTTAAATATTATATTAAACAAATATGAATTCATTTAGAATCTTCTTTAACATCTTTTCACTAATATAGTATGAAAGTCTACCTTTTTACAGCATAAACCAACATCTTTTCACTAATATAGTATGAAAGTCTAACTTTTTACAGCATAAAGCAAGCTCTCTCATAATTGTGGTCGTGTGAAACTTACTACTGAGCAGCATGGTTTTGGTTATTGGCTATAAGTTATAACATAATCATTGCTATTTGAAACGAACCATGCTATGAGTTATAACATAAAATACCCATCTGTAATCTAATAAGATATCATTTAGGATATCATCTAGGGAAGGGAAAACTTACTAGAAATTTGTGAGGGCACAAGGAGGATGGCAACTAAGAGTTTGCTTCCTCATATAAAAATCCCATACCCAGTGCAAATGGATGCACCGGTTTGGCTTTGTGGAACCATTTGGGTTGTCATTCACATGCACAAAGATCAAGTTCTATAATGAGAGGATAATTATACAAACCTACTGTCAAAAGCTATGCATTTATTAAAGATTGAAGTGTGTGCTATAGGCAATATTCTTTAGCATTGAAAATAGGAACCACAAAAGTAAAAGGTAAGCATTATTGGTACGAGGAAAAATGGGAGTTAGGAATCTCAATATTATATTGAATTCAATCAGAGCTGCAGGAGGTTTAGTTATTTCTTTGACAGCAAAGAAAAAGCCCAGCTCTAGCTTGCATGTGCTGTTTGTACAGCAAGGCTTAACCTCATAATATTTTTATTGTTTCCTACTCCAATTCCTAGCCTACAAATACCCTCTCCTTCCTCCCACACATACATCTAACACTTCCTTCTATCCTCTTTCAAATTTTCATCTGGTTTCCTTAAAAATCATTCTCTTTTGTGCTAAGCTGCCTGTTAAATCTTCTATCTTCATAGATAGCAACTGTAAGTGACATAAACACACAGTTTCATGTACCTGTACTTCTTCTCTTTGCAGTTTATTTCTCTTGGCCTTTCTAATCTTAGAATTTCCATTGCTTAACAAAGCTTTAACCAAATCATGGGTGCTTCTTTTATCTATCTTGGCTTCTCTGTTTCATTGGTTTTTCAATTTGAGGGAATGCACTAGGCACTTCCATTGTATACTCTGGATTAATAATAGTTTGCCTATTTTTCTTGGCATTTCTGTGCTCAGTTGCTTTTACTGTTTGAGAGTTATTCAGAAGGCACTCCAATCATATATTTCTGATCATTTGTTTTCAATATTTTGGCCAATTTGGGTCACTAGTAGAGATTAGTATTTTGCTAGATTTGAAACACATTTACTGTTACAGTGTTATTAACGTTTGAAGAACCTGTGGCTTCTTTTAGGATGATGTTACTGAATATGCTGCCAAAACTATTTCTGCTCATCATGGTAGTGGCACTTCCAGCTGCCATGGCTGGCTCACCTCCTAAGCCTGTGGATGTGCCATTTTCAAAAAACTATGTTCCCACTTGGGCTTTTGATCATCAGAGGCAGATTGATGGTGGAAAGCAGGTCCATCTTGTTCTAGATAAATACACAGGTATATTACTAGCGCAGACTATATAAGTCTACTGTTTTGAGCTAATAAACTGTGCTCTTTGAATCCCATGGTGGTTGCAAAGTATGCACCTGTTTTAACTCTCATTGCACTTTGCAAGTCTCGTAGCACATATAAAATTTCAGTTTTGAGTCCTTTTTGGGCATTTTATATATGCATCATGCTTGATGGAAAACTTCAAATTTTTTTCATTTCATTGTGATGTGGCCTCCCCTATACTATTTATAGTTGCTTATGTCCTACTGCCTAGAAGATTGTTAAGGTGCAGTTAAATTATCAACTCATTCCCTTAAATATAGATTCATATATAACCATAAAAGCTATTCATTTTTTGTTTAGCAAGTCTCAGTCACTCAAATGTTCAGAGAATAGCCTTCATTAATCTTCTTTGGCATGACAGGCACTGGATTTCAGTCTAAAGGAGAATATTTGTTCGGACACTTCAGTATGCACATCAAGATGGTTCCAGGGGACTCTGCAGGGGTTGTAACTGCCTTTTATGTAAGAAAAATAGCCTTTTACAGCCTCAATATATCCCTCCAGTTTCTCCTTTTTCATCTTTTTAAAGTGCATAACTGATTGTATTTGCTGTTTTCATGAGATGCAGCTATCCTCACAGAACTCAGAGCATGATGAGATAGACTTTGAGTTCTTAGGAAACAGGTCTGGGCAGCCCTACATTCTCCAAACCAATGTGTTCAGTGGAGGGAAAGGAGACAGAGAGCAGCGCATATACCTCTGGTTTGACCCCACCACAGAATTCCATTCTTACTCTGTTCTTTGGAATATGAATCAGATTGTGTAAGTTTATGTTCTTTGATTGATACCGATTCAAATCAATAGACCTCGTGTTAAACTGTTTGAAGATCGGTCATATATTTTTTTTTTTAACACATCAAACTTTGGATTCAGATTCTTTGTAGATGATGTTCCAATCAGAGTGTTCAAGAACAGCAAGGACTTAGGAGTGAGATATC
>VDFB02261129.1:0-28032 GCA_007258455.2 Sequoia sempervirens | reverse complement strand
AGAAGAGAGGGAGGGAGAAGTAAAATTAGAGGGGGAAGGAGAGAGTGAGAAAGAGAGAGAGGTAGAAGGAGATGGAGAGAGGAGGTAGAGAGATGTAGAGAGGGAAGGAGGGACAAAGGGAGAGAGGGAGAGAAGTAAGATAGAGACAATTAGAGGGGGAAGGGGAGAGAGAGAGAAGGATGGAGAGGTAGAGAGGTAGTTTTTGAGCTCAAAGGAGAGAGAGCCAGATAAAGGGATGGATATAGTGATAGAGAGGTCTAGAGTGTAAGGGATAAATAATGAGTGAGATAGAGAGAGAAATGATACAACTTGCTGATTACTAAAATTTGACAAGTCTAAAAAATTATAAGATCTTACAAAAACTGGAATTTGTATTATAACTCCTAGAGATCCGAAACCACTCTCAAACATCCTGAAACTATATACATGAAATATAACTTAAAGTATAAGAAATTAAATGTCCATATGTAAATGTTTATTTCATGTATATAGTTTCTTTGAAAGCTAACAAGAAGAAAGAGAAAAAAGAGAAGAATTTTTTTTTAGTGCAAACCAAAACATAAGCACTTTATAATAGGCTTACATTTTGTCAATGCATTCAAATAATGTGAGCATGCTATAACACACACATGTTTTGTCTGACTTTGGGAATCCCCAAGCCTTTAACTTGGATTTGATTTGGATTTCCAATCCAAAGGCTTGGACTACCTTTTCAACACCTAAAAACATGTTTTTGCATATTCTACAAAATTTCACATAATCTCATTCATGCTAACCATCAGCTTTGCATGTGTTTCAAGGTCGAGTAAAAAAACACCTGGGTAATGTTAAGCTCTTTCTTAGCTATTTAGTGATGTAATTTTTTTCATATTTTGACTATGTTAAGTGTTGTGCCTACAACACACACACCCCATTCGGAATAGGGACCCTCTCTTCTCGCCATTGTCAGGTCACTTTTTGCCTTCACCTCATTTTGTGTGCCCCCTAATTTTGAGTTTTGAGTGGTCAAGAAGTCTTAAAGTCATTACCTTTAGTTGACCAAATTTCACCACCCAAGAAATTTCTAAGTCCTAGGCCTGTGCGGGGTCTCCATGGTAGGTTTCCCTTAAGTTTTAAAGCTGGCGTCCTTTGCCTCTTGCGGGTCCACCCTTGCGGGTTTCCCCTTGCGTCCTGCTCTTTTGTCTTTGTTGTTTTGTCGACGAATGGTGCATGATGTCGGCTTGCATTGCGAGTCTTGTGGCCTTTGTGGCCACCCTCTATCACCAACACGCCCGACGTATGCACCTGGGGTTCCATCCGCAATGCGAGGCCCAACTCTCCCACCACTGGTTCTTTTGATACCCATGCCTAGCTACCCTTTCGACCACTGTACAATCCATAAATGCGGGTCATTAATGCTAAAATTCCTATAAATAGGAGGGATAACCTCACTTTCACTGAGACAAATCAGATAATTTGTCAGAGCTAAGCAACCGCCATCGCCCTAGCTGAAAATGTTCATTTCAATTAAGTCTTTTGAAATTAATAAATCCTAAAGATGAACATCTGAAATACCTTAGGCGACTAATAAAACACAAAGGTCCACGCAAACCCATTTGAACATTCCTTAAGAATCAATCAAATTTGGCCTCTAAGGGCCATGTAAATCTTTCCTCCCCATGATCGTTCTTCACTAGATCCTTGAGACCTTTATAGCTTGCAAACTCTTCATCGCCACTTGAAATGTGCTCTAAAATGAGCCCCAAGTGATGTAACCTCGCGGGTCTGCCTTTATGAGAGGATGCCACCCCATCACCACCACAGAAAACTCAAACGAAAAATCCTAAGTGTGATGCCCAAATCCTATGCGGGTCCACCACTGCGGGCCGCTGTGTGTGGGCAGCCTCCATTTTTTTGCCATTCCAAAATGGCCATCTCATGTTGGTCTCCCACATTATGGGTTTCGATTGGGCTGTCTCTATCGAGCTCTTGAAGTGACTAAGTCCCTTTTGTGGGAAAATTTATGTAGGCCACCTGCTACCCATCGCTACTGTCTCCAACGCCTATCACGAGTGGCCAAGCCATTGCTTCTCCCCACCTCCCAAAGCCCACATGTCTCAGTGCCTCCTCAATCTCTTCAACGAAAAATGCTAAGTCTTAGGTCCTTGTGGACCAAATCATGTAGAAGTCTCCTCGCGGGCTGCCCTACCCTTACTGCCATTCAATACAACCAGGAACCCTTGTCAGTCCACCTTGCGGACCCTGGCTTCGTGAATTCCCCCCAAGCTCTCCTTAGCGATAAAATGACTTAGTGTTGCAGGACTTCCTTTGTGGGCCACCACTTGCGGCTTTCCATCCTTTGATCACCACTCACAAATTGCCATGCTTTCCCTTCTTCTCACTTTGCGGGGCTCGATCCCTCTACCATTATTCAAGTCCCTCTGAGCCAAAATGTCTAATGCCGACACCTTTTTGCGGACCAACCTGTGCGGGCCACCTTCTATGAGCCATTGTGTTATCGCTGCCATCCCTGAATGGCCTTATCCTTGTGGCCTCCCACTATTCTTGGCCCACAAAACCTTTAAGTTCCCGAGTCACCCGAGCTCCCTACGGGCCCCACATTGCAGGATTCCTGTTGCTAGTCTTCATCCTATGAATACCATTTCTCAACGATTGAGCTTAAACATCCAAGGTGCCCTCTACCTCCGCATTCTTTGAGCCCACATGAATAAGATGATCATTTCAGTGCCCTCAAAACCTCATGCATGATTGCCTCATGTGCCTAAATGGCTTAAAATCTTTGATCAACCTCCAGACTCTGAATGTAGAATTCCAAGTGTAGGTGGCCGTCTATGGGCTATCATGCTCTCGGTGTTGTTTCCTTTCCACTTCCTCCAGACAACTGCCAACCCAGGGAAACCCGCATCCCTGGGCATGCATTGCTATAATTGACCCAAATGAATTCCAAATGATGAATGTTGATGAATTTCATAATCTTCAAGAAATGAATTAATGAATCTAACCCTCATTTTGTAGCATTCCATTAAAGTTTTCTCGGTTTTCATATGAATATGCTTATTGTGCTCTTGGTTGTAGGATTTATGGAATCTACTACAGGACCATCAGGGACGTCTGTGGAAAAGGAGAAAGGAAAGATGCCTGCTTAAGTACCGAGAGGGAAAGAAGAAAAGGATCAAATGAAGTATCAATTCCACGGGGTGGAAATCACCTCCAAGGTCACCTCTATGTGGGATTCAATATTAGATACCAACTTGGGACATGTGGACATAGATGAATTCCAACAAAGACTCATGAGTAAACCCATAAATGAGAATGCTAAGAAGATCCGAAAAAGTGGCCTTACGAAGGTAGCCTACTTCCCACTTGTGCTTGTGGTCTAGAGTTGGTGATGGCGTGCATAGAAGCCTACCATGGAGGCAACAAAAAATCATAGATTATGAGGGTAGGGTGTTGGCAGATCTGTTTGCTTGTTCCATAGGAAAAACTTTCCATATCCCTACCTTTGACCCTATGGAGGAAAAAGAGAAGGGGTACGCTGAAAACACATGGAAGGCCAACCCTCTAAGATGCAAAAAGTTGATCAACCAATATTGGTTGAAAGAAAAGAGGGGCAGTGTTGCCAAGGTGCCACAAGAGCTATACATGAGCGACTTCCACGGAGAATAACATGATTTGGTCACTCTATTAAGTTGAGTGATGGGCCTCCCTGGTGTAGCCTTCTTCCAAGAGTGGATGTTTTATTTTGTTGAAGAAATCATTCGTGGAGAGACAAGATTCTATTGGGCCAAGATCATCAGTGAAAACCTACATGTACAATTTATGGTTGTAAAGAAAATATCCCAATTCTACATGACCTCCTACTTGGTGTACCTCCTGGCAGAGCCATTCCTATACAAAGGCCTCTTTGACACCCCAAATCAAAATCCGGGGAGGGAACTCAAGGTGTATGACTGATATTCACAATTGTAGTACAAGAACTTCAAGAGGGAGTATCAGAGAGTGAATGATGCCTTCATAGGGCATATTATTAGGCTCATTGGAGGAGATTTCTAAAGGAGGGTCTTTCATAGTGCTTTAGCATTCATCCATAGATTCGAGTACTTGTTCATCCAGTTCCTAAAATTCACTTATATCATAATGGAGGGTTTCTCTAAGAGCCCTTACAAGCTGCCCCGATACCCTAATGACCGGATGATTATAATGGAGGTCTCTCGGCAGCTGCAAAATTCTCACACTCTATTGAGTGATAAACATCAGGTAGGGATTCCATACCCTCTCACATTTGGACAAGGAATGTACGCTATCCTCGCAGCCCAGTGTGCGAATGACTTGGAGAAAGAGAGATTAGAGTACAATTTGGATCGCTACACTAGTCGACCATGACTAGACCCTTATGGGATATTGAAGATGGTTAGAAAGAAGTTTGCCTATCGACCCCACATTGAAGACTTCTAGGCCAACTGTGTTGATGACAAAGAAGTGTGAATGAGGCACTATATGTAGATGACTACACAGTTTGTGAAGTCAATCAAGTTGTTCTGAGTTCTTGACTAGATTGTGGAAGAGGAGGATACCCTCGTTGATCCAAGATTCAATGCAATGGCTGACTTGTCACTGCCTCTAATAGACTAGAGTGAAGAAGAGGTCAATGACCTTGACATTGTAAAAAATCCCATTAAAAAGAGAACAAGGCAGTGGGTCGATGCCCAAATTGCTTAGCTTAAGCTGTAGGGAGTTGTGTTAACATATGACGAGCTCAAAGATGAGCTCGAAAGTGAAACAGATAGTGGGGCCACTACTGCCCCAACTGAAGAGGCTACTAAATATCCTCTAGCAAAAAGATCGAGGAAGAGGAAAGATGTGTCTGAGCATCAGCCCAAGCACAAAGTTTATACGCGGAAGGCTTCAGAGGGAGAACCCTCAAAGAAAGAAAAGAAGTCAGGGGGATTCAATGAAATGCCTACCATCAAGGAGGATCCTCAACATGAGGGAGAAGAAGAGGTAGAGCAACCAAAGTCACCTCTTGCTACCATTACCGCTGTCGTTGCCACTCCTCCACTTCCTGTTTCTCAGGCATTGCCTGTTTCCTCTCCACCTACCATGGTCATCTCAGTCCACCTTACTTTTTCCTCTCCAATGGCCCCAATTATGGTGTGTGACTCCTCTTCAACTACAACATCCCCATTGTCATTTTCCTCGTTGCTCTTGCCATTGCCTACCATTTCCACTGTACTGTCTTCAATTTCCACAACCACCATGTCGCCCCTCACCTTGCTAGAGGCCTTTTCCAGACACATGAAAGGAATACCTATCGAGCTCTCTGAGGTAATATTGAATCCTAATTTCCAATCTTTGATGGCTTAGATTATCGTTGGCCTGCCTATTCCTCTAGCACCCACAAAGCCACCAAAGATGGAGGAAACTATGCAAATATCAAATGAAATGGAGAAACGACAGAGGGAAGCCACCAAGGGGATACTAGAGGAACCATAGGATCCTTTGAAAGAAGACTACTTTGAGCACCCCAAGGGAAGAATAGGCATGAGTGTGGATAAGGTGGAAAATCCTAAGGAGAGGTCACAATCTTCAAAGGAGGATGTTGAGGCCCTTAATTCAAAGTACATAATAGAGACCTTTGATCAAGATCTTGAAGAACAACTATCCCAAAATCTTAGAGATATAGGGGAAGAGGTTGAATCCGAGAAGCAACCTCCTAAGGAGAAGGAAGACACCAAATTCAATGAGGAGATTCTCGAAGAGCCTCCACTGGTTGGGCAAGAGGAAGGCCTTGTTCAAGAGGAAGAAACTCCTGAGAGAGAAGAAGGAGAGGAGGTTGAAACAAAAGAAGATAAAGATAAAGAAGAATCTGAAACAAAGAAGAGCCGTAAGCTAGAGCATCATGTGGGGATTTAACAAGAAGAAGAAAGAGTACCTAAGAAAGAGGGTGTCACTCAAGAAAATGTAGCCACAACTGAGCCAGATAAGGCAAAGGCTATATTAATTCAAGATTTAGATGAAGAAGATGAGAGAATGAAGCAAGAAGCCCCAAGTCACGAAGTGAAACAAATCTAGCACGAACAAAGAGAGGAAGGTGACCATGAATCCCCAAAAGGGGAAACTCAAATGCCCGATTGACTTGAGAAGCAGTTAGAAAAGAAATCCCTTACCCTTGTCGATCCAAGGACTAGACTTGAGGCCATGTTGGAAAGGGCTAAGACAAAGACTAAGAAAGAAAAGAAGCCAAGAGTTTGATCTCAAATCATGGTTGATGCTTCAGGATCAAGGACCGTGCAAATTGCCACCCTAGTGATAGACAAAGGAGAGGGGGTTAGTAACAATATTTCTACTATCGACTTGGGCCCCACGACAAGAGATCAAAAAATTGATCAGCTCTAGGGATCAGTGGCTACAATCATCCAATGGATGGGAAAAGATCAAGCTTCCAAGGAAAGTTGAAAGCACAAGTGGTAGATCTCACCACCTACATTCAACAATGGATGTCCACTAAAGAGGCACCAACAACATCTTTGGCATGACTTTCGATGCTCTCCAAAGATGATATATAAAAGCTAGAAAAAGGAAGAACTGGACCAAGGCTATTGTAGATTGGTTCTGGTGGGTCTTATATAATGCTGACATGGGAATCTGACACACAAGTCCAATGGTTAATAGGTTTTGAGATCTATAGAAGAAGCTTGCAGAAATGGAGAGGACATGCGATAGATTCACTAAGCTCTATAGGATTACATATCCTAAGGTCGAGAGCATCCTTAAGCTGCCAGAAAGAACATGGGAAAAGGAACTAGCACTTGTGAAGGATGATCACTAGCTCATGGAGATCTGGAAAATGGGCCTCGATCACAAAAAGGAGGTCTTGGAAAGAGTCTTGTAGGATATTGAGCTCGATCTCCAATGGGTTACAAAGCACCAGACTGATAATGAAGACTACCTCAAGATGCTGACCGACTGTGACATGCCTGCCCTAGAATTGGACCTTGAAAAGATTAAGCCACTCTTCCACAAGAAGATCAAACAAGGGGCAGTTGATGTATTTTCACCAGAATTTCTAGATTTTTTTGTGAGGGCATTCATCCAATAAAAAAAAATCATCAAGGATACGCCTAAATACACAAAGCACTGGGAGCAAATCACGAAGAGATTCAAGAAACTTACCTTTTAGAATCTCCAATATGATATCACAGAATGGGATAAGCTCCAGGCATTGATTGGAAAATTCGTGGAGTATGCCACTCTTCAAAGGGATGCAGGAAAACTAGTGATAGATGATGTGTTCCTGATAATATAAGTTGTAGCCAAAGGACAATCACTACAAGACAAAAGTGCTACAATGCCAAGGCCACTACAGGACGAAATATAGAAAAGGACAAAATTATATTTTATATTAGTAAATTTTGGGGGTAGGTGAAACCCTAATGTAAAATGAATCTTTTCCACACAATGAAAATTAATCTTAGCCATTCATTTCAATTTTGAAAACTATAAATATCATTTTCAAGAGAGAGTTAAGTTGTTGTAATGATATGTTGTAAATTTTTAATAGAATTTCCATTGCTTTGTGGTGGGATTCTTTTCGGGCTTTTTTCACATCTAGCAATTTATCTTAAACATTAATCCATTGCTACACTCCTAAAATTCATCTTTTTTATTCATGCTTTATGGTGAATGAACAGTTGAAAATATGTAGAGCTTAGAAGATAGCACTAGTTTCATGAGACTATATGTTGTTTGGTTAAGTGGAACTCAGTTTTAGGAAGGATGTCCACTATAGCATCCTCCATTATCACTGTTCATCAGTAGTTGTAGGTCTAGGAACTCTCACCTCCCTTTTCCCTTTTGACTTTTCTTTGAAATAGTAGTTTAGGAAAAGTTCTAGCATCATTGTAAAGCCAAATATGATGTTGCACGAGGAGTTTTAGATTGCTGTTTTGAACTTGCAGCAATTAAAATTCACTTCCAGAATCTCATAAACTCCATTTGAGGATCCACCCCTTCCAACTTAACAATTTTCATGCCCCTGTGACAAGCAACAAATCACATCCATCGAAGTTGTATTTGCGCAGAGCACCCAAGCACTTCAAGAAACATTTCAAGAGCTAGGAGGATGCAGGGGTCATGAAGACTTGTCAATCATCTTAGAGCATCAATTATAACATCCTAAAGCCTATAATGGCTTTTGAATTGGATAAAAATGTTAAAGGAGTCAAAAGTCCTAAGGGTCCTGATAAGGACCATAGGACTAAAATGTATTACAAATAGACCAATGGTGTCCTAAGAGACTAGATAGCTATTTTTATGTTTTAATTCAGTCAAATAAGGTTGAATAATGCCATGTAATAGTTTAGAAGCTTTATAGTTGATAGGGGTTCAATAAATTTCAAGTTGGAGAATTCAAATTTTCAAAATCCAACATTGGGCGGGAAAGTAGTTTTTTGATGTTTTAATCACTTTAATGTAAACTAATCAATCCAAAATGGTTTGAGAAGTTGGGGAAAGGTTATTCAAGGCCATAGAAGTCATTTTTATGGAGGTTGTGTTGCTGGTATGGATTTTGTATGGACTGCTACAGGAAAAAGCAAAAAAACAACAATTTCTTGCATTTTTCTTGTGTTCATTTGATGAAAACTTGATTGCCATTGAAGATATGTTTGTTTGGATGATTTAGGAACCTGTATTTACATGTTTTAAGGCCTTTTTATGCTCTGATAAGCAACAACAATCAATTCTTGGTATTTTATAACTGACTATCCTCAAGAAAAGTGCAGATTTTCATTGATTTTGAGGGTTTTTATGGATGATTGATCCATTTCAAGGTAGAATGATGTTGTAACCTTTGAAATGGATCACTTCTAACATTTATAATACAAACCTAACAAACTAATGTGCAGGAAGGAAGAATATCAAGGTGTACACCGAGTTGTCAAAGGGAAAAGTGCATGAAAATGGGGGCTAAGGTATAGCAGCAGGAGATCTGCCTTAATAAGGGGAAATTTTTTGAGTTTGGATTGATGTATTATGTTGATCTAATGGTGAAAAGTCAAAGAGAGGGATCTGGAAGTGTTTGGGAGGTGGGTAACTAAAAAGCCCTAGTTTTAAGGCAATTTATGGAGGGTTTTGTGTTTGAGTGTATTAAGGGTGTCATAGAAGACTAAAAGCTTGAAAATCCTTGGTTTGGGAACATTTTAAGGGACTGTTGAAAGTTTCATAGTCAGGGGTTGAGTTTAGAGAGGGGTTGCTTTGAAAAAGAGGGCTAATTAGGCCCTAAATTGGAGGAAACAATAGATTTTTGATTGGTGTGCTCCAAAACAAGTGCCATCAAGAATCTAGTATGTTATGTATCATCACCAACCACATCTGGTTCAATCATTAGTTTGGAGGGTCCTTTGGGAACATTGAGTGGAAGTTCAAGAATTCACCATTGGAGGCTTTGTTGGGCTAGAAGCCTAGTCAAGGTGCAAAAAGAGAGTTTTGCTTAAGATAGAGGGTTGGGGCTTTGTAAACATTCAAGACAAGTTTGTATGAGTCTATAAAAAGTACTCCTAGGGTTTAGGTCCATAAGGAAGCATATAAGTTGTAAGTGAGCCATTGAACCTTATTTCTATAAGGGTGTTTGAGAGTGCACTGTTGAGATTTTTGAAATCATTGTGTTGTTTTCCAAAAGTTCCCATACCCTCTGCATCAGAGTGGTATCAGAGCAGTGAGTAGGTCCTTTAGGGATTGAAGAATCAACAATGGCACCTAAAAATCAATTGGCAAGAGAGTTAGACGAGTTAAAGGAAATCTTGGAAAGGGATAGAAGGGAAAGAAGAGAACAAGAAGCAGCAAGAGAGGAGGCCAGAGCAAGGGAAGAAAGGAAATGGAGAAGGGAGAGAGATACTATGCAAGCAAGGATAAACAGCCTTGAGAGAAATAGAAGAGAAGAATAAGAAAATTAAGAGGATAATGATGAAGATGAAGATCATGTGAGGGTAAATCAAGAGCAACCTGCAAGTGAGATAGAAGACCCTGAAGAAAGGAGGTTACTGAGATTGTTGAAGGCAGTACAAGGTCATGGAGGAAAGAGTCACATAGATTTTCCTATCTATCAAGGAAAGATGGATAGTGAGGAGGTGTTAGGATGGCTTGATGCCTTAGAGAACTATTTTGAGTTTGAAGAGATGGATGAAGAGAGGAAGGTTAAGTTTGCCAAAACTAAGTTGAGAGGCACAACACTGACATGGTGGACTAGTTTTCAGAATGATAGGATGGCTTGGGGATTGGCAAAAGTTTCCATATGGGCAAGGATGAAGAGTTTGGTCAAGGAACAATTCCTACCATCTGATTACACAATTCATGTGAAGAGGATGAGGCAGAATTTAAGGCAAAAGGACATGGATGTGATGTCCTATACTGAGCAATTTCACAAGCTTGGTATTAGAGGAGGTTATGAGGAAGAAGATGAGAAAGTAGCCAAGTATATCAATGGCTTGAGGTATAATCTACAAGATGAGATTGGTTTGCAATTGCCAAGGACATTAGGAGAATGTTTTCAGTTGGCCATTAGAGCAGAAGAAAAGGTGAAGAGGAAGCAAGAAAGATCAAGCAATGGTGGAAGAGGAGGTAGTTCAAACAGGGGCAGAGGTAATAGAGAACAAGGACAAGGCAGCAATGATAAGAGCAGCAATGACAAAGGTAAAGAGGTATTTTCTGATCAAAGAGGAGGATACACTCATAGAGGAGGACATAGATTTGGACAAGGTAGAGGACCATTCACAAGTAGGTGTTTCAATTGCAATGAACCAGGGCATCCTTCCTTCAAGTGTCCTAAATGGGAACAAGCTGATAGGGGCAGAGATAGGAAAGCTAACTTGGTACAACAAGAAGAAGACAAGAAGGAGGAATCAAAAACATTCATGGCAGACCCTGTGACTGATGGTGAGTTTCTTATGGTCAAGCAAGGAGAAAGACTTCATCAAGAGCCAAAGGTAACTATTTTCAAAAAAATTTGTTTGAGTCATGGTAAAATATGCAGATTGCTCATAGATTCAGGGTCACATAGCAATTTAGTTTCAGTTGATATGGTAACCAAGTTAGGGATTGAAACATTTGATCACCCTACTCCCTACAAGGCCACTTGGGTAACTCAAATGTAGCATGTAGAGATTGGTAAGAAGGCTTATGTAGATTTTTCAATTGGATCTTATCATGACAGGGTGCTTTGTGATGTCATTCCAATGACTTGTGGTCATATCATCTTAGGGAGACCATGGCAGTATGCTAGGAGGACAGTGCATGATGGTTTTCACAACACATATTTGGTGCATAAAGATGCTAGTAGATATAAGTTGGTTCCTTTTCCTTTGGAGCAGTCTAATGAGAGTTTTGTGATATGTTTTGAGAAGAATTTGCAAGTGAAAGTGCAGGGTAAGATAGGGGAAGATATTGGTTGGAAGAGAAATGATAGGTTGCAGCAGAGATATGAAGCATACAGTCCTAAAAATCAGAATCTTTGGGACTTGGAAAGTATTAATATTAGAAGTATTGAATGCCCTATTGTTGAGGGTAATAGGGGTGGTGTTTCTTCACAAGGAAATCAGTGGCATAGAGGCAGAAACAGGGCACAAAATCAGACTGAGTTCAAGCAGCAAAAAGGACAAACAAAACAGATTTTTGACACTAACATGTTGAGTGACATGAGTGCAGGTTGGAAGAAAAGGAAGAAGGTAACTTTGGGAGATTTCATGTTTGGTAATCAGAAGGTGCAAACATATAGGAACAAGGAGTATTATGGCAGCAACATGTTGGATACTTCTTGGGGCAAGACCTTTTTCTTTCTTGGGGAGATTAATGGTGCAGGAGCACCCAAGCTCTTCAAGGAATACTTCAAGAGACATGAGGATGCAGGGGTCATGAAGACCTATCAAGGAACTCAGAAAATTAATTATGACATTTTGAAGCCTATAATGGCTTTTGAAATGGTTAAAAACATTAAGGGAGTCAAATGTCCTAAGGGTCTTGATAAGGACCATAGGACCAAAATGCATTGTAATTGGACAAATAATGTCCTAAGAGTCTAGATAGGTTTTTAGTGTTTTAATCATGTTAATTAAGGTTGAATAATTCCATTTAATAGGTTTTAAGGATTTTTAGTTAGTAGGAGTTAATAAAATAAAAGTTGGAAAATTCAAATTTTAAACTTCCAACTTTGGGCGGGAAAGTGATTTTTAGGAGTTTTAGCAACTTTAATGTAATCAAACCAATTCCAAACAGCTTGAGCAGTTGTGGGATGGGTCTATAACCCTAAAGTAATCATTTGTATGGAGTTTGGGGTTGCTGGTACGGATTTTGTACGGACTGCTATAGGAAGAAGCAAAAAAAATAGCAATTTCTTGCATTTTTCTTGTGCTCTTTTGATGATTTATTGATTTCTATTGAATATTTGTTTAGTAGGATGGTTTAAGGACTTGTATCAACTTATTTTGAAGTCATTTGAATGTCCTGAAAGAAACAACAATCAATTCTTTGTATATTATTGCTGACTGTCCTCAAGAAAGTGTAGATTTTCATTGATTTTGAGGGTTTTTATGGATGATTGATCCATTTCAAGGTAGAATGATGTTGTAACCTTTGAAATGGATCACTTCTAACATGTATAATACAAAACTAACAACTAATGTGCAGGAAAGAGGAAATATTAAGGTGTACACCAAGATTGGACAATGCAAAGTGCATGAGGATGGGGGCTAAGGTATAGCACAGGAGATCTGCCTTAATAAGGGGAAATTTATTGAGTTTGGATTGATTTATTATGTTTATCTAATGGTGAAAAGTCAAAGAGAGGGATCTGGAAGTGTTTGGAAGGCCAAGATCCAAGAAGCCCTAGTTTTGAGGCAATTTAGTGAGTGTTTTGTGTTTGAGGGTGTCAAGGGTGTCATAGGCACCTAAAAACCTAAAAATCCTTGGTTTGGGAACATTTTAAGGTACTGTTGAAAGTATTATAATCTGGAGTTAAGATTTGAGTAGGGTTGCTTTGAAAAAGAGGGCTAATTTGGCCTAGTTTTTGTGGAAACAATAGGATTTGGGAAGTCTGATCCAAAACAAGTGCCATCAAGGTCTAGGTATGTTGTGTAGGGTCATAAACCACATCTAAAACAATCATTATTTTGGTAAGTCCTTTGGGGAATTTGTGAGTAAAGTTAAAAAAATCACCGCAGGAGGCCTAGTTGGGCTAGAAGCCTAGTCAAGGTGCAAAAAGTGAGTTTGTGTTTAAGTCAGAGGTTTGGGGCTTGAAACTAGTCAAGACAAGTGTTTTTGCATCTCTTAACAACATTCCTATGGTTTGGGTCCATAGGAGAAGGTTTTGAGTCATAAGTGCATTATTGAGGCTTATCTCCACAAGGGTGTCTGGAAGAGATTTGAGACTGCTTCATTGAAATCCTTGAAATCATTGTGTGTTTCCAAAATTCCCATAGCCTCTACATCATACTAAGAAAGATGAGATCTTTGACATCCCCAAATATTATTATGATGAACCTTGTGGGGAACATTTTATAGCTAATCTATAAAAAATCCAAAGTTTTGACCACTAGATACTATTTTCCTACATTACATGAGGACATTATCTTGTATACACATTGATATGATTGCTACAAAAGAATGGGGAAGCCAAATATATTCAATGAGATTCCCCCTACAATCATAGTTAGTATTAGATCCATTTTAAAAATGGGGATTAGATTTCATACAACCCATTAATCGATCATCTAACTAAAAGGATTGTATATTGGTATGCATAGACTACTTAACCAAGTGAGAAAAAGTGAAGAATTTGAATCACAACAAAGATGAGAAATAGTAGAATTTTTATATGAAGATACCTTCACATGCTATGGAGTCCCATGATAAATAGTTATTGATCAAGAGCCACAATTCACATCTAATTTGATAGTAGCATTGTTCATGAGTATGAACCATATCATAAGAAGTCTACTATGTATCGTCCATATTCTAATAAAAAATTCAAGGTCACAAATAGAAAATTAGGGAGAATTCTTACAAGATAGTAGCTCTGCATCATCATGAATGGGAACCATGTATTTTGGAGGTTGTATGAGAATATAGAGCTACATGGAAAACTACAAAAAATTTCACACCCTACGAGTTAGTCTACAGTAATAAAGTTATCCATCCCATTGAGTTTGAACATAAGAATTTGACGATTTCTCTTGAACTTGGAATGAACTTATCTAAAGCACAAAATGGGAGAACCATGTATTTGAATACGTTAGATAAATTGAGAAAATAATTAATCCATCATACAAAAATAATATAGTAATGCATGATGTAATGGCATGATAGGCTCATCAAAGCACAAGAATTCTAGCTAGGATATTAGACATACATGATTCCAAGTACAAAGATCATAAGGGAAAAATTCAAACATGGTGAATTGGCTTATAAGAGATTGAAGAAGTGTTTCCTAATGGAGTTCTCAAGCTATCTAATTAAATTTTATCTAATGTTTGATAGCCACCACCTATATCTCTAGAAGAGGACTTTGATAAAGAATAATTCATCTAAAATCTATTTTAATAGGAATGAATAAAATAGATAAAGAGCTCTCTCAGTTATTAGACAAGCATTATGGAAAAAAAATTGATGCTGCAAGTGATACCCCTTTTGAGTTATGATATCATTTCAACTGAAAATAGAATTAAAAAATATAAACCAACAATGTAAGCCCTTGGAAATTGTTAGGAAACCCTTGAAAAAAGACCAACTTGTTGACTATCCAAGTGTTGAATAAAAGAATTTGATTGGAAACCCAAATTTCTATTCAAAATTTTCTTTGCTACAAGTAGTCCACCAATTACTATAGGCACCTTGGTATAAAATTTAGGTAGCTACTAATAGAATTAATTGCTAAATGATAGATGTGGGTTGTTGAAAGTACTCTTTTTTTGATAGATTGCCACAAGTGAATCTACAATAGTTATAAGGTTCAAAATTATGGATGTAGGAAATATCACTAGAAATTGCGCACTAAATTTTCTACTCTCACTGCTACTTGGTTTCTATATCTTTATTCTCTACATGTGGATTCCCCTCAATGTACTTCTAGTAGCCTTCATTCAATCCATCTAAGCTACATTTTAATAACTATGAAGGCTCAAGAACTATGATTCATGCAAAGGTTTATCTACCATATTAAATACCCTAACTTCCCTTAGTTCAAATCCAATTGCTTCATTTGGAAATATTGATGGCCCCCTATCTTAGGATTCTATCAACATTTCCATGCAATTAATCTTGGTACTACATAAAGTTGGATTTACCTTTCAGCAACATATATCTCCAACATTTTCACCATATTTACTTCATATCTTTATCAATGATATCTCTATTTCAACATAAATATTTTAGTACCATTCACATTTATCTTCCATGTCACAATAGTCACTCCTCACTAATTCTTTAGGCCATAATTGTTACTCATGTACACATCTCTAAGATATGATGTTATTCATTTTGTTAATAATTTTTTAATCTAGAATTTGATTCAACATCTATTTAAGCAATACTTTATTTTAAACCATCCCCTCAATAATTCCCATCCTCACCAACACTATAATTTTTCATACTCTATTTCTATCACCTAAAAAAGGAAGGCCACACCATTTATTTTTGTCATACCTATGCATCATTCCACATCAAATGGAGACAAGTGATATTTTGTTGGAAGGTGATAACATGTATTCCAACATGTTACTAGTATTCTCTATAACTATAACAATAAATTTGGAAGTAATGGTAATGATGGTGATTCTCCGTTCAAGAAATTTCCAATTCAACTCTGCCATTTCAATATAAATTTGAATGTCTAGCCTATCTTCTTATTGCCTCTATAGAAACCACCACCATTTTGAAGAATCCTTTCTACGGGACTATAATCTATATGATGAATCCTTCCTACACATTTACCTAGTGCCATGGGAGGTGACATTATTCAATATGATCCTATGGATCATTCAACACTACTAAGTGATAATGGAATACTAACCATTTTTCAACAAGTAGGTTGGATGGACTACTTTGAAAGGAATGAAGATTTTAATGATGAGATCATTCATAAATTTTATAAACATGAAATAATGATATAGAAATGGTCAAGGGGATCCAACTGACCATGTGTAAGGAGACAATCATTGAGGTTCCAATATTTCTTCTCATTGGAGAGCAATGGATAACAAGGGCTAATTTAGTTGCTACTAAGAATGTGTTCACCATGCTTGATGATAAATTTGAACACTCCTATCAAGAGACAAGAATTCTATCACTACCTATTGATGATGATGTTATTCACATAACATACAAATATATTTTGAATAAAATAACATATATATCTTAAAATATTATTAATTATGTTAGGAATAGATTATCCTAAGGCTCGGGAATGTCAAGTCTTGACTTACTAGGTTTTTTCAAAGTTTATTGTTTTATACTATCTTCACAAAGGGGCCTTACGCTTGTCCAATGATCTGATTAATTTTGGAAGTTATTCAATTAATCATTTCACTTTTTGTACCAATAAATTTCCATATACATTACTCCAATTAATTATAATAAAGAAATTGCAAAAGATTAGAGAAAGAGAGAGAAAAAAGGCTTAAGAAATTTAATGGTTTTAGATATTGCACGCATACATATTGAAATAAATATTAAAAAAAAAAGTGGAAAACTATTTATACTTCACCAAAATATCTCACAATTATGTACAAAATAGTGCAATATTTTAAAGAAATTAATCATTCACCAATGAAATAAATTCAAGATGCACCCAAATATGATGCATGAAATTGATTACTTCACCAAAATGAGAAGCTTATAGTCACACAAAATTTATGATTTGGAATGACCTTTGTATTACTTCAACAATATAAGTCTTTATAGTATGTACAAGTATTTATTGAAGATAAACAGAAAACATGAAATAGAAGCTAAATTGGCAATTCTCCAATTCAATTTCTATCTAACTCAACAATTTATAATCCTTCAAATGAGATAAATTGCTACCCTTTGTAGAACTAAGGAAAAGGTTAGTTACAAAATCACATGAAAAAATACAATTATGGGAATCAACATTAAACACATGGCAATAAAATATTTTTTGCACATGGGATTTCGATAGACAATTTTAGAAGAGTTGATCAAATTTCCCTTCTCTGACTTTGTTGTTATTGATTATTCACTACTTCTTGAAAATTCCAAATAGAAATTGATGAGACCAAGTATTATCTAGTTTTCTATTTTTTTAGTTCATTCTTTTAGACATTTCTAGATACTCATTTCATATACATTCCTAAACTTCTCTATCTTTTTATGTCTTTCATGCAACTTGAACCAAGTTTTGACGTATGGAATTATGATTATTATATGACGGTAATTACATAATTAGATGTGTGAGTCTATCTAAAATGAACTATGGATCTATGTTTAATTTATGGTTATTAGTATTGTGTATATTTTAGATGAATTAACTCTTTCCAATTGAGAAGCTAGAGTAAGCAAAGTTTAACCCACAATCAAAGGATTTCAAACAAATATGCAAGGGAAATTTTAGAACAATAGGAACACACGAGTTGCAGAAGTGGAAGCACTCATTAATGAGGATGATTATGAATCATGAGACCATTTAATAAGATAGCTAAAGGAAGAAGGATTATGCAATGATTGGGAAGCCAACGTGGTTGTTTCTACAATACACATCTCTATCGTTAAGGATAGAGTTTGTCTTAATCGTCATCTTCCATATTTTCATTTACAATTTCAATTACACAGACTTTTTCACTCTTTATTTCATAGGAGAGTGGTAATTTTCATTTATTTTTCTGTTTTGAGTCCTCATTCTAATAAACCTCCCCCGAACCTATATATTTGGCTTGATGGTTGAGGAGTATATATAGTATGTAGATATGTTTAGATAGAGATAGTTTTTCCATTACACAGACAATACTTTATTAAGTTTCTTATTATGCTTTCATGAATAATATATCTCTGAATATTCTTGTTAGATTGTAAAATCTAGTTATTTGCAATGAAGATGCTTTAGTTTATCATTATGTTCAATTGATTCAAGAATTTTAGATTTGAGTTTATTCTATGGGTATAGTCACTTGAGCAAGGGCCGCCCAAGGTAACTGTTCTCCACTTTAATTTTTGTTGTCATATTATATGCTTTCATTATTGCATTCATCTTAATTAGGTTCTTCAATTCTTGTATATGTGAATGATATTGTGAATGAGATCTTGTCTTACACTTCATATTTTTGTGTCTGTATGCACTTTCCTTTGAAGTGAGTTAAATTTAGTAGTGTTAAGTTAATTACAAATTTTAGGTCTTAATAGTGAACTAGTCAAGTCTTAAGCTATAAGTAACCGTAGCAATAGTTCCAGATTTAATCCTTTTCCTTGTTTTATAATTTATGCTTTATTTCCTTCTACATATGTGTCAAGCACCTATACTAGATGATATAAGAAGTATATAGTCTTTGGATGCACATATAGTGCCAGCATCATCACAAGCTTATGTTAGCCCTGGTTGATAATTAAATAGAGTTTTTACAAGGGTTTCAGTTAGGAGACACCTCTAAATTGTGTGTCCATCACCAATTTTATTGAGAGTTGGTTGGGCCTTACATTTTTGGCATCATTATTAGGGATGGTGTTGCATTAAAGATTCTCCTATGTTATTTCAAGCTTTCTTAGTTTAGAGTTTTGTTTCCAACATTAGGATAATTGGGTTTTAATCCACCAACACTAGAACATTTTACTAACATTGTGCAGGAGTCGTTGACACAAAAATTCATTTTTTTTATGTAGAAGCAACAAGATGCTTTGAGACGATTTCTCCCCTCAACACAGGAAGCTAGAAAGGATATTAGTGAAGTGAACAGGGTGAGGGCATTCCTAAAGAAGAACTTTCCCTAACACCAACATCCAATGTAGATATAGAGGAGACCTTTCAAACTATATATGGATGATGCAATGGTGGATGACCCACCAGAACATGTAACTTTTGAGTTCCCAATTACTAACTAGGTGAGAGCAACTGCCTTGAAGAACATACCTCCTTCAACATTTGCTTTCTTTTATGGTTTGGTTACTAAGGATCCAGATACCTTCTTGTTTGATTTTGATGTGTTGTTTAGAATCTATGATTATAAAATAGATGTACATAGACTCAAAATGTTTTCAGATACCTTGAAGAATGTTGCTTTAAGATGGTTTATGGGTTTGGGAAGAGATGTTCTTGATTGGAATATCTTGAAGACAAAGTTCCTAGAGAAGTAAAAGGACTACTGTAAAGGAATTGACAAAATAAGAGATGGAATTTTTAGAATGTCTCAAAAGGATGATGAATCTTTGGAAGACTACATGGAAAGATTCTAGTTTTTCCTTAAGAAATCCCACCAAAATAGGCTCTCTAATGAGTCTCTAAAGCTAATATTCCTAAGAGGGACTAATGAGGACTACATGGATGCACTTAATCTCTTTGGGGCAGGAGATATTTCTCAAGAACCACTTGAGGAGATCTGCAAGGCATGCAAAAGCTATTCAAGGTCTTTCATAAAGAAGGTTAGAGGAGATAGAACATCTTCCATTAGCAAGACATCTAATGGAGTCTCTAGAGTGGAACTAAGTAACCTATTGTCAAACATGAAAGAAGACATCATAAGCCATTTGGCTACCCAATTGGGCACTCTACATGTGAAGAATAAGCAAAAATAGGTAGAGGTGATCCTTACCGAATATTTCCCTAATTATGGATAAAGAAAAGATAATTACAAGTGCAAAAGAGTGGCAAGTATTTCTGAGGACATACCAAGGAAATAAGCTTTCAAGCACTAGAGGGTGAAGATGGACAAGTGTTCTAGAAATTGGTAAGAGGAAACCATGGCATCCAAGACAAGGTATGCCTCAAGATCCTTTGAATTATAATATGGCATTCCTAGTTAGCAATCAAAACTTCTCTAGTTGGAACCCTCAACCTTGGGCAAACACACAAAACCAAAGGAAAAATCCTCAACCAATCTAGAACCAGCAACAACAAAATATGAGGCCACAACAAAACTATCAAGGATCCAACTATAATCCCCAATGATCACTATAAAAAAATCATAGGAAACCTTAATGGAAAAAAGGCCAACAATGGCAGAACAAAAACATGAACTATTAACAACCATAATAGCCTTTTTAGCCACAACAACAAGCCATCATGCCAAATATAACAAATCCATCACCTCATCCACCTAGAGCACCTCAACTGCCAACCCAACCTACACCTAACCCTAATAACAAGCATTTTTAATAGGCCTATACTAATGAGGCTTCTCAATACCCTACTTATGGGGTAAAGGTGAGTGATCTCCACCTCAGATCAAGGGAAAAATTGGCTAGGCCTTCATCCCCTCAAATCACTGAGTTGGTTGATGAGTAACCCTCAATGGAGACTGAGTCAAATCGGGTTAACCAAACCAATTCAAGTCTAAAGCCTCCATTCCCTGAACGATTAGTTATTCAAAAACATCAGACATAAGCTGAACTTGACCTATTGGGACAACTTAAGGATGTGTGTATAAAGATACCCCTCATCCAAACCATCAAGGAGATTCCCATATACACTAAAATAGTGAGAAATTTTCCTTAAAAGCTAGGAAGGAAGAGAAAATACCCTCAGAATGTTCATGTCTTAAGGAAACTTGTAGACATTATGTTGGGAAACATAATTGTCCCCAAGTATGCAAATCCTAGAAGTCCTATAGTGGATGTAAGGATAAAAGGCACTCTCATTAAAAATACCTTGATTGACTTGGGAGAAGCTATTAATTTGATGAACAAGGAAACAATGTAACTATTATAGTTAATAGACCTTAGATCTACACCCACTGTCCTATAGTTAGTAGATAGGTTAACAATTAAACCTGAGGGCATCATTGAAGACTTGTTCATAACACTAGATTCATGGGAGTACCCTATAGATTTCATGTTATTGCAACCAAAGGTCAACCTTGTAGGCTATCCCCTCATTCTAGGAATACCATGGTTAGAAACAGTAGATTCATTTATAGATTGTAGGTCTCTAAACATGATTATCTCAAATGGAAATGTGACTAAGAAATTAGTGCTTTATCCACCAGTCCAACCTCATGCAGACTTAGAGCAGACCATTTGGCCTACCATAGATGAGGAAGACCAATACTCCTTGTAGACCCTCATGACTATAGAACTCATCCCTTTGTTAAGAAACCAAGATGAGGATGATTTAATAGTATACATCATATAGAATAATTATGGTAGGGACCTGCAACAACAAGACTGCCTGACATGTTTGCAAGATCCTCTATAGAATGTTATCCTTGCTAGTTCATCTGAGTCAATATCCCAACCTTTTCATACCCTACTACCATAATAATGTTTCCCATACATAGTAGGACTTGACCTTTCATCCATTCAAATAGCATCCAAGACCTTGGAAATCATGCCAAGTAAAACATTGAATGTTAGCAGTGAACTGACTGCTACAAAATAAACTTCCTTGACCACAATGTTGAAGGCACACGCAACAACCTTCACATGGGATTACCATGACATGAAGGGGATTTACCCAACATTGTGTATGCATAGGATATACATTAATGATGGTTTCAAACCAATAAGGAAATACCAAAGGAGAATGAACCCTACACTAAGAGACATAGTCAAAACAGAGTTACAAAAATTGCTTGATGTGAGCTTCATTTATCCTATTTTTGAAAGTCAATGGATGTCACCACTAGTAATTTTACCAAATAAAAGAGGAAATTGGAGAGTTTTTGTGGATTATAGAGAATTAAATGCAGCCACTAGAAAAGACCACTTTTCACTACCATTCATTGATCAAGTGCTTGACTCCTTAGTAGGTAAAAAGTACTTCGTTCTAGATGGATTTAGTGGCTACAACCAAATTAGAATAGCTCTAGAGGACTAGGATAAAACAACCTTCACATTCCCTTGGTGCACATATGCTTATTTTTTCCTTCCATTTGGGCTATGTAATGCTCTAGCCACTTTCCAAAGGGTAGTGTTGAGTATATTCTCAGATTTTGCACATGACACCATGGAAATCTACATAGATGATTTCACAACTTATGGGGACACATATAATGAATCACTTAATAACCTAGAGAAGGTCTTAAAAAGGTTTCAAGAACACAATCTATCCCTAAGTCATGAGAAATGTTTCATGATGATGATCCAAGGGATGGCATTCAAGTGGATCCCAATAAAATTGAAGTAATCTCAAAACTCCATGTTCCCCAGAGAAAAGAAATATGTTAAGAGTTTTCTAGGACATGCTAGGTACTATAGGAGATTCATATAGGACTTTAGCAAACTTGCAGCCCCTTTATTTGTTTTACTTAGAAAAGATGCAGAATTTGAGTGGACAACTGCTTGTCAACACTCTTTTGAAGAAATCAAGATAATATTGACCAAAGAACCTATCTTGAGAGGACCAAATTGGACCTTTCCTTTCCACATACATATAGATGCTTCTAATTTTTCTATAGGAGCAATGCTTGGACAGAAGGAAGGTAATAAAGAGCATGCTATTTATTACATTAGCAAGAACCTACAAGGGGCAAAACTCAATTACGCAATAACAAAAAAAGAGATGTTGGTAGTTGTCTATGCAATCAAAAATTTCAAACACTACATCATAGGCTATCCATTATTCATCGACACATATCACATAGTAATAAGGTATGTAATGAATAAACTAGTGGTTGGTGGTAGGCTTGTCAAATGGTTTTTATTACTTCAAGAATTTGACATTACCATAGTGGATAATCCAAGTAAAGCAAATTTAGTGGAAGATTTTATGTCCAAACTACCAACTCAATTAGCAAAATATGTTGATGATTCTTTTCCAGTTGAGCATTTATTTTCTCTATCTCTACACACACCTTGGTTCGCTAACATTGCCAACTATCTAGTAGCAGGAAAAATACCACCTCATTTCTCCCTAGAGAAAAGAGACAATTGGTACACAAAATTTTTCCCTACTCTTGGATAGTTGGTTATTTACTCTACACATTCCCAGATAACGTTATGATAAGATGTATCAAAGAAGATGAGGTCTATAATATCTCCAAAGCCTTCCATGATGAACCCTACTGGGGACACTTTGCACCAAAGAGGACTACACTCAAGATTCTCACCACTGGAATTATTAGCCTACTCTCTATAAGGATGCAATGAAATATACTAGGAGATGTAATAGGTGTCATAGAATGGGTAGACCAACTAAAATAGATTAGATGCCTTTGAAACCACAATTAACACTAGCACCATTTGATAAATGGGGGTTGGAATTTATTGGCCCAATATCACCAGCATCAAATAACAATGAGTATATATTATTCTGCACATATTATCTAACAAAGTGGGTAGAAGTTAAAGCATTATAGTTTGCAAGAGATGGAAATGTGGAAAATTTTCTATATGAAGATATATTTACTAGGTATGGAGTACCAAGAGAAATTGTCACAAATCAAGTTCCCCAGTTCACATTAGAACTGATCAATAAATTGGTAAAAGAATATGAGATCAAACATAGGAAGTCAAAACCATACCACCCTCAAGCCAATGGGTAGGTGGAAGTAACAAATAGGGAGATTGAAAATATTATGACCAAAACAATACAGATTTGGAGGAAGGATTAGGAAGCTAGGTTGCCTGAGGCAATATGGGCCTATAGGACAACTTGGAAGACTACAATAGGGTTTACACCATATGAGTTGGTGTATGGAAAAATAACAGTACTCCTTATTGAATTTGAATACAAAACACTGAGGAAGCAATACAATTGGGATTGGAGTTAGCAACAACTCAAAAGGAGAGATCACATAATTTTAATGCATTAGATGAAATAAGGATGGAAGCTATGCACCACACTAAGGTTGTTCAAAAATAGAGAATTAGATGGCATGATTAGTTCATCAAAACTAAGGAATTCAATATGGGGGATTGGGATTTTCTCTATAACTCAAGGCATAAATAATATAAAGAAAAGTTACAAACAAGATGGTTAGGTCCCTATGAGATACATCAAGTATTCCCAAATGGTGTAGTACAATTGCATCCAATTGATGTAGTCAAATTTTCACTACTGGTTAATGGACATAGATTGAAAATTTATAAGAATCCAATGTAGAAGAATTATTTTATTCTTTCCTTAATGCATCAATATGGACCATAGAGTGACTCTAAAAATAAAATTGTACTAGACATCAAAGATTCAACAGTATACAACATGTTCTCCATATGACTCAATAGATGAACTACACAGCTCACCTACTGAGGTCATTCAGGTATAATTTCCTACCACATTTCATATGCACACACAACACATTTGGCAACAATCAACAATAATTTTCAAGCATAGTTCATGATGCAATAGGGACTTGTAGCTTCATGCCTATAGGTGACAAAATTCAAAAAGGGACCTATTTTTGAAGGCACCCATAGCACTTGCCTATTAGAAATTTCAAAATTCCAAATGAATTAATTGCATTTCCATCCATCTACACTTTATTCTTTTGTACATGCAACCTCAAAACTATCATTTCACTACATGTAACTTCATCCACCTCATCCCACATACCATTCATATCAACTTTCTTGATTTCCATGTGTTGTCATTTATTTCACATCACATCACCATACATCCCACATCCTTTCAAAAACATCATTCACCACATGCCATGAAATTATATCATTTATCACCAATTTCAAGTATGAGTGATCACATCAAATCTTGTTACAGGCAGTTCAAATCACTCTCACATGAGCTAAGTTTCAGTTCACTACACTTCTACAGGTTCACATATTAATTTTCCATAGTATTATATATGCTAATTGTTTTCTTACATGTTTACATATTAGATTCTACATGCTTCCTATCATTTTGCATATTTCCAATACATCATTTCACCCTTCGCCAAGTACAATGCAATTAAGTTGGGACACTTAATACCTTTAGTTGGGAGGGAAGCAATACTCTTCATTTTTATTTTCTTGATTTAAAAAACCCAAACACTTTCTAAAAATCCTTTTCCATTATGTATACAATCCTACCATTCAAGCTACATTTCAAACTTAGAAGGAAAGGAGAAGGGGTAGAACAAGTACATTTGCACACAAGAAGAAAGGGATTGGTGTGGTTAAAGTGATAAATAGAGAATTTGAGCACAAATAGAGAAAATTATCATCATGGGTGGTGATATAATTTGAAGGGAACCATCTATACACAATCAGCTGATGGAAGACAAATTGGTGTTGCTTGTTTTTCAGCATGCTAGTTGGATAGACTACTTTTTGAAATTCACAAAGTTCAATGAATTTATGATGCAAAATTTTTATTCTACTTTATAGAATGATGAGGTAACTGTAAGAGGGTTGAAATTGGATGCTTTAGAGGTTTCCATTATAAAGGTTTCAGGATTTCCAAGAGAAGGGGAGGAGTTTCTAGTCAGGACAAACACTAACATTTCCAAGGATGAATTTAGTGAACATGGAGAGAACTTGGACTCATCCCCCCAAGGTACTAATATATTATCCTTGCCATGTGTTTTGGCTTTTGTTGCTTCATATATAATTATCTCATATGTGATGGTAGGAAGTCTCTATTATACACAGTCTGTTTCAAACTTTTAAGCCACCTTCACCATAATGGGTGTGTGAATATTCCCAATTTTCTTTATAATATGTTGAAAATAATGAGTTTGAATACAAGAGGAGAGAAACAACATTGTATTGTCACATTGTTGCTTAGTTACCCTATTGATAAAAATAAGTTTGAGGGTTCGGTTCCCACATGTTTCATGGGAGAGCTTCTTAAATTGTAGTTATAATAATAACATTCTTGATGAACCTGTTCTAGAAAATATGAAATTACTTGATGTATCATAAAGAGAAATACCCTTTGGCTCCCCTTCTTCTTCACCTACCCACAACAAAGGAGAATCATAGGAGCAGAGCCTACAAGACTCACCACCTACAGCCTTTGAGAAACCCACAATAGGAGATACCCAAGAAACCCCTACTTCTGTCAAAACCACAAAAATTGGGAAGAGAAAAGGTGAATCTTCTTCTGCACCTACCAAGAGGCTCAAAAAATTCACACAACCCAAGCATTCACACCACTTGAAGAAGAAAGGTGTTATGAGGCCCAATCAATTAAGACACAAGAAAAAGAAGATGTTGTGACAATAGAATATGATTCATAATTAAAGGGGGATACCCCTGGAAATGGAAATACACAATTAAACAACAATGGTATTTCACAAGAACCTTTGAATATGATTCAAAGGATGCCTTTGTTGCTAAAAAGATGAGAAAGAAAATTGTGCAAGGCTCTAACAGTGAGGGTTGTGATTATGCCATGAGTGATGATAATTAGTTTTTAGAAAAGGATGAAGATTTGTTTATTGAGGAAAGAAATGTTAGAAAGGAATTGCAAGAGGTGCTTGATAGAATAAAGCAATTTGAGGATTTATTGAAAATTTATCAGTCAAGGGATAATGAGAGGGACATGAAAATTAAAGAATTGGAGGAAAGATTATACAAATTTGAACATGTGTCCCTAGGGTATGATTTGTGGAAAAGAACTAATGAATTCTCCCTGTGGAAGGAAGCTTGGGAGAAGGAAAAAGTAGAAATGGTAGCTAACCATACTAGGGTTCTTGAGTAGAAGGAAATTGTATTAAAGAAGCTGATAGTCAGAGTTGAGGAAATTGTAGATGAAGCTACACAAATTCTCAAATGTAGGCCACCCGCTAGGGTGTATGCTTTATTTTTGCAAGAGAAATTTATGTGTTTTAAATTCAACCAACAAATTAGTAACTTACCAATTGCCTTGAGCAGAAATTTTGAATTTTTAAATATTTTTGTTGATTCTAAACCAAATGTACAAGATCAACTATGTGAATTTTACCTACATAATCTTGATCTACTAGATGATACAAAATACAAACCATTGATGTTTTTGGGGGATTTATAGGTCAAAGCACTAGCTTCTTACTTCAAGAATGAGGAAAAATGAGGTGAAATAATACAAGACTATGTTGAGAGATAAATCTATTACTCTCCATATCAAGAAAGAATCAAAGGACCTCGATATAGTCATAGAGGAATGGACAACTTTTCTGATGCATAATGGTGTAGGTAGAAGAATCATAAATGTTAGAGAGAATGTTTATGTTAGGATGCAACAACTAGCTGTAGGTCTCAACCATCATGCTTTTAAGTTTGTGGAAGGAAGGTGGGAGGAATTGACTCCTATATTATAAAAAAGGAACCACACTCTTTATATAATTTTATAGCCATGCTTGAGAGATCCCATAGGTGTATAGAGATTGCTAGAGACAAAGGACTCACATGGGTACCTCTTACCTTTCATCCATGGATGCTCTTGTATCCAATACCACTTTGGACATGTGAAAAGAATGCAAAATGAGAAGAGGAAGAACATTTAAAAATGGGAAATACTTTCAACCTATGGAGGATACTACTTGAAATAGGGAAAAGGAGTGGATGTGGTTATAGATTTCAGAGAAATGACATTGCAATACAACCTTCAATCCTAAACTGTTTGGTTGAGGACAAGCAATATCATAGTTGGGGTAAATGATGAGACCAAGTATTAACTATTTTTCTATTTTTTTAGTTCATGCTTTTAGAAATTTATAAATAATCATTTCATATACGTTTTGTAGAGGAGGGGAACCAACCACACCAAGGCTCTAGGTAAAAGAGAGCTGAGAGTGGAAGGTTTCCCTAGTCTACCTCAAGTTGAAAAATAATTTTGATGTCAAGGATACAGAATGAAGAGAAATCTCAGTGCTTCTATCACTCTGCTAACATGAGAGTCAATTCTGGGCTAAGCGAGCAGGGTTCTAGAATCCAAACTGTGCCTAGGATAGCTCTATTCTAGAG
>VDFB02261127.1:0-11189 GCA_007258455.2 Sequoia sempervirens | reverse complement strand
TTGCAATGACCAAAAATCTAGTGTTTCGTGCTAGATCAAAGTACATTGAGATTCAACATCATTTCATCCGAGATTTAGTTTAAGATAGGATAGTGAAATTATAGTTTTTCCCTACAATTGAGCAATCAGTTGATATGGGAGATTGAAGACATGCTTTTTGTCACGCATTCACAAGACGACGCTTCAATCATCTTCAGTTTCACCATACCTTTCTATAGTTTCTATAGTTCTCTTTATATGTATAATAAAAAAACTACATGGGCAGTTTAGGCATATATTCTTTATATTAGGCAGTGTAGTTAAAACTATTGTTAACTAGCTATCACCATGCATGTAATTTTCAAGTGCAATATTTTCTATTTTTAGCCTTCTTAGACAACAAATCTTTCCTCACATATTTTCTATATATTGTATGTAGTTTTAGAATATAAGACACAGTTGAATAAATAGAAAATTATTTCATTTGTGTGAGCAGATATATTGTTCTCTGTTTTTAAATTTTCTCAACAGATTTATTTATCTATAACAGTATAGTATAAGAGTTGTTTTAAGTTTTAAATCTTCAATATTTAGGAATTTTGTTCAACTTTGAAATAGATAAGAACATACAACCATGATTTTATACTATTTAGATGAGGACAATGTCTTATCATCAATTCATGAGTAGTTCATGTGACTAGCATCAGGCAAAATCACCGTCAACAATTTATTGTTAGAAAATTCACCACCAAAATTTCACTGCAAAAAAATTTATGAGGTGGATTTTTCATCGCAATGAATTTTCCATGAGATGAATTTTTCATGGTGGTGAATTTTCCCATGGTGAATTATTGACGGTGAATTTTCTGACGATGCATTAGTGGTGTGAATTTTCCTAGAGCCCATGTGACTAATTGCTGACGTTAATTTTCCTAGATCCCATGTGACTATAGCACATGATGATGTTCCTTAGGGAAACTTCTTTGAAATCTCCCAAATTCCTGCATGGTTTTGACATGCTAAAATCAAAAGGGACGTTTGTGTGGCAATTTTCAATATAACTTGGGAGTTTGAACTTTCTTATAGATAAAAAGTTAAGTATCCTTGTCTAAGGAATTTCAATATAGCTTGGGGTTCTAGTTTTCTTTCAGTTAAAATGAAAGTGAAGAAAAAAGCTTAAGTGCAAGTTTAAGTAATAGTAATGATAGTGGGCCAAGCGTCTCTAAGATGGCAACTTACAGTTTACACGAGGGAGATTCACCCTACTTTGTTGAGTGGGAGAAGAATCAAAGGAATCCATATGATCCATAGCTCAATCCTTCAAGGTTTATCTAGATGGCTCTTGCAAATTATAGAAAGGTAACAATAGATGATGGATTTCATTTAATGATCCTAAGTTTTCACAATTCAAAATGTTATAAATATTGTTTCTAGATTCAATTGTTTTGGGTTTTTGCATCAATGTTTTCTATCATATTTTGTAATTCATCTTCTTTCTCAGCTCTCTATTATTTTGATGATAGATCATGGAATGTGATCCAAAATATTGTTGTAAAAAAATCAACAATCAAATCCCCAAACAATATTTATCATAAATTTGATTGCTTTGATTTGAAATTTTAATAGGTTGATTTATAATCTAGTTGTCAGTAAATTGTTTGTCCTTTTTCTTTTGTTGTAAACTTGGTGGTTTCGGGTCCCTATAAAACCCATTTTACCCTTTATCAAAAACAATGTCAGGAGGGCAGTAGGAAGTTCGCTTCATACTTTACATTAATGAGTTCTGTGCATTTCCATTACAAGCTGTCAAATTTCATGGAGGCACTAAGAGGAAGAAAATTGATTATGAGAGGATAGTAAATACTATTGGTTTCTAGATCAATTGCAACTAATGAGGTGCTAATGTTCATCCAAGAGATTTTTTCTTAGTACCTTCTCATTATTACTCTGGGTGAGTTAGGATTCATAGATATGAGGATAAGCTTATGGAATGCACATTAAACTTCATGAAAAAAGAATATGTTTTACTATGTAAGATAGTTTTTAGTTTTTCTTTCTAAAGTAGGTTTTTTTACTATAGGTTTGAAAGAGATCTGAGGTGGCGCACAGGAGTAGAGATTTGTGTCAAACAATTTTCAATAGATCTTGTTTGCAATGAGATTACTCAAGCTCAGTCTTTTCTTCTCCACGCTCTCACAACATTACAAAGGTTTTGGATGAAGAAAATTATACCCCAGATAATGTGCACATCATGCACAGTTTATCAAAAGACCTGGGCCTTCTAGGCCTTAGAGTTGGGACAATTAATTTAGTCACATCATCTTGAATGCCTAATTTCTCAATGGTTTCATCTAAGACTTGGCATTTATTGTCTGCTATTCTTTTAGCTTCAGAATTTGTTTATTACTATGTCATTGAGAGTGAAAGAGATTAGAAGAGAGGTATAGATGGTTGTTTCAGGGTTTGGAACAACTGTCATTAAACACTTGGAAAGGAATGGGGTTTATTGTTGAGTTGGTATGAGTTTTTCACAGTTCATGAAATTGTATGTAATCTTTTGGATACAAATTTCATTAGAGGACTTAGAGGGAGAGTAAAACTATGAAGAGATATTTAGCTGATAGGCTATTTGTATGAACTTTGGTCAGAATTTTCGTTAGCCTCCCCATTTTTCAGAATTCTGGCGGTTGGGAAAAAGGTGGCAAATGGGTTATAACTTTCGTCAAAATTTTCATCAGCCTCCCAATTTTTTAGCTTTCTGATTGCCGTGAAAAAGGTGGCGAAGGTGGTTGTTGGCTACCTTGGGAATAGGGTGGCATTTTTCCCACCACGTGGATAGAGAAGGCCACCGAAATTAAATGTTGGTTTGCATCAACATTAATTGTTGTATGCTTTGCGTGTACTGGCAATGGTCGTAATAAAAATTGTTGTTTAACGGCTCAGGGAACAAAACAAATGTTTGGGAAATTTTCAATAAGGCATTGTTTGGTGTCAGTCTCTTGTTATACCTGCTATGAGAGTCATGAGCAAGGAGGGTAAGCTTATGTGAGGGTGCAAGCTCGATCAAGCTTTGTGTAGCTTCTACGAAGGTGGGTGGAGGTTATTTTGTGTTTTTTGCATGGGTAGATGGTTGCAAAAGCAAAAGAAAAGTGTAGCCTATGATAATATTTTTCCCATTTTTGTGCAGGAAAGCTAGCAGAATGAGGTGTGTTTGAAGCAAGTGGGAAGAGGTGCATGTAAAAAAAACCCTTGGCGATATTGTTTGATTTGTGGTTCACGGTCAATGCCAGGCTATATTGTTTGATTTGTGAAAAGGTACTATTGATTGTTTGAAATTTTGATAAGTTGTTGTTAAGAAATTATGATATAGTTTCTAAAATGAAATATTGTCTCATTTATGGTTCATGTTTTGTGTGTATGGTTTTGCATGGATTTGATACTGTGATTTTTTGTGGGTTTCTGTTTTCTAGCTATGTTTGCAAGCTTGGAGAAACAAGGCAGCCTGGAGAAATCTAGCGGGAAGAGGTTTGTTTGAAGCAAGCAGGAAGAGGTGCATATCGAAAAAAACTTTGTCATATTTTTTCATTTGTGGTTCACCATTTTTGGCAAGCAATATTGTTTTATCTATGATAAGGTATTGTTGATTGCTTCTAATTTTGAAAAAGTGTTGTTGAGAAAAGACTATATTGTTTGTGAAAATGACTATTGTTTGGTTTAAGGTTTGCGTTTTGTGTCTATGGTTTTGCATGGGTTCCTAACTGTGATATTTTGTGTTTTGTGGGTTTCTCCATCTGGTTCGGTGTTCAAACCAATATTGTTTGATTTATGGCTTTCGTTTTGTGGTTATGGTTGCAATGGAATAAAATAGTTAATCCTATACACTTTGTGTTAGCTTCCATTGGCCATTGTTGATTATAGTTCTCTTGCGTAAGCTATATTGTTTCATTTTCAAGAAGGTGATGTTGAAAAGGTTGTATTGTTTCAATTTTCGATGAGGTTTTGTTGAGAAAAGAATGTTTATTTGTATGGGTTTGTTACAGTCAGTTTTCGTTGGGTTTCTCTTTAATGTTTGTGTTTTGTGGGTATGTTTGCAATGGAATAAAATTGTTGATGTTATGCAGTTTTTGTCGATTGTTATTGTATAGCTTGGGCTATATTGTCTCATTTTTTATAAGGTTATGTTCAAAAGGCTATATTGTTTCAATTTTCGATAGGGTGGTGTTGAGGAAAGACTATATTGCTTGTTAAAATAAATATTGTTTTGTTTGTGGTTGTGTTATGTGGCTATCATTTTGCATGGGTTTTGTGGCTACGGTTTTGTGGGTTTCTATGTTTGGGTCACTATTGAAACCAATGTTGGTTGATTTGTGGCTTTCGTTTTGTGGTTATGGGTGGAACAAAATGAAATAGTTAATGTTGTACACTTCGTGTTTGGTTACATTAGGTGTTGTTGATTATTGTTCTCTATCTTAGGCTATATTGTATCATATTTTATAAGGTGTTGTTGAAAAGGCTATATTGTTTCAAGTTTTTATAAGGTTATGTTCAGAAAGGAGTATATTTTTTGATGGGTTTTTCATTGTTAATTTTCAAGAGGGTGTTGTTTTCAATTGAATAAAATTGTTGATGTTATGTAGTTTTTTTCGATTGTTATTGTATAGGTCAAGCTATATTGTCTCATTTTTTATAAGGTTTTGTTCAAAAGGCTATATTGTTTCAAATTTTGATAGGGTACTGTTGAGGAAAGAATATATTTCTTGTTAAAAGAAATATTGTTTCGTTTGTGGTTGCGTTATGTGGCTATCGTTTTGCATGGGTTCTGTGGCTATGTTTTTGTGGGTTTCTATGTGTGGGTCATTGTTGAAACCAATGTTGGTTGATTTGTGGCTTCCGCTTTGTGGTTATGGGTGGAACAAAATGAAATAGTTAATGTTGTACACTTCATGTTTGGTTACATTAGGTATTGTTGATTATTGTTCTCTATCTTAGGCTATATTGTATCATTTTCGATAAAGTGTTGTTGAAAAGGCTGTATTGTATCATTTTCGATAAAGTGTTGTGAATCTTTATGGGTTTCTCTTTATGGATTCCATTTTCTAGCTATGTTTGGAACAAAATAAAATTGTTAACCTTATGCATTTTTTGTTGGTTGTTGTTATGTATCCTGGGGTATATTGTTTCATTCTTGACAAAGTGCTATTGAGAAGTGTTTGAATTCTCATTAAGGTGCTCTTGGGAAAAGACTATGCTAGCTTGGGTTATATTTTTGCATTGGTTTGTTACTATCCATTTTTTTGTGCTTTGTGCAATCAACAATGGGTTGATGTTATATACTTTATGTTTGTTTCCATTATGCATTGTTAATTATTGTTCTCTGGCTTAGGCTATGTTTTATTTTCGATAGGGTCCTGTTGAAGAGGCTATATTATTTCAATTTTTGATAGTGTGCTGTTGAAAAGGCTAGATTCTCTCAATTTTTGATAAGGTTCCATTCAAGAAAAAGTATATTTTAATATTAATATATATGTATATATAAAAATGAATATATATGTATATATATACATATATTTATGTATATGTAAATTTCCTATTGGTTTCTCTTTATGGCTTGCATTTTGTGGCTATGTTGGCAAAAAAATAAAATTGTGGGCGTTATGCAATTTTTGTCGATTATTGTTGTCTAGCTCGGGCTATATTGTCTCACTTTCGATAAGGTTCTATTCAAAAGGCTATATTGTTTCATTTTTTCGATAAGGTGCTATTGAGAAAAGACTATATTGTTTGTTGAAAGAAATATTGTTTCATTTATGGTTGTGTTATGTGGCTATTGTTTTGCATGGGTTATGTGGCTACAGTTTTGTGGGTTTGTCCAACTGGGCTGAGCTGTTAAAATCAATGTTGCTTGATTTATGGCTTCCGTTTTGTAGTTATGGTTGCAACAAAATAGAATAATTAATGTTGTACAGTTTATGTTTTGTTACATTGGGTATTGTTGATTATTGTTCTTTGTCTTAGGCTATATTGTTTCATTTCCGATAAGATGTTGTTGAAAAGGCTATATTGTTCCCATTTTTTATAAGGTTGTGCTTAGAAAGGAGTATATTTTTTTGATGGATTTTTCACTGTTAATTTTCGAGCAGGTACTGTTGAGAAGGCTATATTGTTTCAATTTTTAGATAGGGTTTTGTCAAGAAATGAGTATATTTTAACTTCAGTTTGTTTCCGTGAATCTTTGTGGGTTTCTATTTGTGGCTTCCGTTTTGTGGCTATGTTTGGAATGGAATAAAAATGTTGATGTTATGCAGTTTTTGTTGGTTGTTGTTGTGTATCTTGGGCTATATTTTTTCATCCTTAAAAAGGGTACTGTTGAGAAGTCTATCAATTATCATTAAGGCGTTGTACTTTTTGTTGATTGTTGTTGGCTAGCTTGGGTTGTTTTTTTGCATTGGTTTGTTACTGTGCAATTTTTTGTGCTTTGCAACAATCAATAATACACTTTGGAAAATTAAATAGACTATTTTAGAGATACTCAATGAATGTTATTCTCAATATGCATCTCTTCCCTCACCTCTCCCCGCTCCCTTCGGCTATGCCTCTTCTTGTTTTCTTTCTCCGCGCTTTGTACTTTCTCCACCACCTACAAAAAAAATAGGCACAAAATTATCTCACCTAAGACTTTTGTACTTCTTTTGCAACCATCAATCCATGCAAAAACACACAAAATAACCTACAACCACCTTCACAGAGATTCCACAGCCAATGATTGCACTTGTGCCTTCATAGAAGCTTTCCCTCTCTACTCATAGCTATTATATATATGTAAATATATATATGTATATATATGTATATCTATAGATATGTGTGTGTGTGTGTGTGTATGTATATATATATGTATATGTATATATATATTTATGGCTTTCATTTTGTGGTGATGGTTGGTATGGAATAAAATTGTTAATGTTGTACACTTTATGTTTGGTTACATTGGGTATTGTTGATTATTGTTCTCTGTCTTATGCTATATTGTTTCACTTTGGAAAAAGTGTTGTTGAAAAGGCTATATTGTTTCAATTTACGATACACTTCTATTCAGGAAGGACTCTATTTTGGATGGTTTTGTTACTGTTAATTTCTGAGGAGGTGTTGTTGGGAACGCTATATTGTTTCATTTTTTCATAAGGTTTTGTTGAGAAATGAATATATTTTTTCTTTGGTTTGTTACTGTGAATCTTTGTGGGTTTCTCTTTATGGCTTGCATTTTGTGGCTATATTTGGAATGCCATAAAATTGTTAATGTTATGCAATTTTTTGTTGGTTTTCATTGTCTATCTTTGGCAATATTGTTTCATCATCCAAAAAGGTGTTGTTGAGAAGTGTTTTAATTCTAGTTAAGGCGATGTAGTTTTTGTGATTGTTGTTGCCTAACTTGGCTTGTAATTTTGCATTGGTTTGTTACTATGGAATTTTTGTGCTTTGTGCAATCAACAATGCGTATATATGTACATATAAATCTAGATATACAGTAGCACCTTACTAAAAAAAAAACATACCCTATCAAAGATTGAATTAATATAGCATCTTCAGCAACACCTTTCTGAATATAGAACGATATAGCCTAAGCTAGATTTCATTTTTTGATATAGTGCTATTGAGAAGGCTAGATTCTTTCAAATTTTAATAAGGTTCTATCTAAGAAAGAGTATATTTTTTGTATGGGTTTGTTACTGTAATTTTTTGTGGGCTTCTTTTAATGGCTTCCATTTTCTGCTTACGTCTGCAACATAATAAAATTTTAAAGATGATGCAGATTTTGTTGATTATTGTTGGGTGGCTTGGGTTATATTTCTGCATTCGTTTGTTACTCTACATTTTTCCTAGCATTGTGCAATGAACAATGTGTGTATATGTGCTTCTAACTTCAAATATATATGTATATATATGTATATATATATATGTATATTTTTATATATATGTATATATATATGTATATTTATATGTATATCTATATAGATATGTATATATATGTAAATATATATGTATATATGTATATATATGTATGTATATGTATATGTATATGTATATATAATGTCCATAACATTGACTATTTTATTGCATTGCAACCATTGATGGTAAATGGAAGCCAAAAATGAAACAATATAGCCTAAGGTGGACATCAACAGGAAACAATGCCTTATGCAAAACAATATGAACTACATAACATTAACTATTTTATTCCATTGCAGCCATTGCCATACAACGTTGAAAATCATGGTTACAGACCTATGCAAAACCTTTGCCACAAAAGGCTGGTCCATATACAACTTATGTGTATACATATATATGTATATATATATTTGTATGTATATATATATATGTACATACATATATGTATATATATCTATATATGTATGTATATATATGTATATACGTATATACATATATATGTATATATATATATGTATATATATGTATGTATGTATATGTATATATATGTATATATGTATGTGTATGTATATGTATATATAATGTCCATATCATTGGCTATTTTGTTGTGTTGCAACCATTGATGATAAATGAAAGCCACAAATGAACAATATATCCTAAGGTGGACATCAACAGGAAACAATGCCTTATGCAAAACAGTATGAACTACATAACATTAACAATTTTATTCCATTGCAGCCATTGCCACATAATGTTGTAAATCATAGTTACAGGGCAATGCAAAACCTTTGTCGTAAAGGGTGGACCATATACAACTTATGTGTATATATATTTGTATGTATCTATGTATATATATATATGTATGTGTACATGTATCCATATATGTACATATGTATATGTGTGTGTGTGTGTGTGTGTGTGTGTGTGTGTGTACATTGCAGCCATCTTGGTCAAAATTTTTGACAACCTCCTCATTTTACAAACTTCCTATGGTCGGGGAAAAGTTGGCGGATGGGTTTCAACTTTGGTCAGAATTTTCATCATTGTCTTGATTTTTACCATTCTGATGGTCATGGAGAAGGTGGTAGAGGCAGTTGTTGGTTTCCTTGGGAGTAGGGTGGCATATTTCCTATCGTGTGGATAGAGAAGGCTACCAAAATTAAACGTTGGTTTGCATCAACATCAATTGTCGTATGCTTTGTGTGTATTGGTGATGGTTGTAATAACACTTGTTGTTTAATGCCTCAAGAAACAAAATGAATGTTTGGGAAATTTTCAATAAGGCATTGTTTGGTGTCATTCTATTGCTATACCTACTATCAAAGTTGTGAGCTAGGAGGGTAAGCTTTTGTGAGGGTGCAAGCTCGATCGAGCTTTGTGCAGCTCTTGCGAAGGTGGGTGGAGGTTATTTTGTGTTTTTTTCATGAGGCAGTGGTCACAAAAGAAAAAGAAAAATGTCGCATGTGATAATATTTTTCCCATCTTTGTGCAACAAAGCTAGCGGGAAGAGGTGTGTTTGAAGCAAGTGGGAAGAGGTGCATTTCAAAAAAATGCTTAGCGATATTGTTTGCTTTGTGGCTCGTGGATTGCTTTTTGATTCTAGCGGTGATTGTCGATTGTTGTTTCCTTCCCTGATTTGCATCGTTTCATTTTTGATAGGTTGTTGTTGAGAAGGCTATATTGTTTCATGTTGCAATAAGGTGGTGTTGAGAAAAGATCTTTTTTGCATGGATTTTAAAATTTGAAACCAACATTATTTGATTTATGATTTCAGTTTAGTAATTATGGTTGCAATGCAATGAAAAAGTCATTGTTATATAGTCTATGTTAAATATTGTTCCCTATATTGTTAGCTGATAGGTTGTTTGTGTGTACTTTGGTCAGAATTCTTATGAGCCTTCCCAGTTTTTTGAGCTTTCTGGCGGATGTGGAAAAGGTAGTGGATGGTTTTTAGTTTAAAAGAACTTTGGCCAGAATTTCCATCATCCTCCCGGTTTATACCCTTACGGTGGTTGTGGGAAGGGTGGTGGAGGCATTTGTTGGTTGCCTTGGGGATAGGGCGGCATATTTCCCATCGTGTGGATAGAGAAGGCCACCAAAATTAAACGTTGGCTCGCACCAACATTGATTGTTCTATGATTTCTATGTCCTAGCGATGGTTGTGATAACACCTACCATTTATTTATTTGTGGCTTCCATTTAGTGGTTATGGTTGCAACGTGGCCAGATAGTTAATCATGTGTAGCTTATGTTGTTTTCCATAAGGCATTGTCACGGTCCCTTGTCTAGCATTGGCTAGGTTGTTTCATTTTTGTTTGCACAACTTTGGAAAAAGTATTTGAATTATCTCTTTAATAGCTTCAAAAAGGTGTTGAGCACATGTATGTGGCAGCCAGTGTTCTTTAGTATGTTATTATTATAAGAATTCCTTTTCAAGAATTAAAGAAATAAGAAATTTGTTTTGAAATAAATAACTATCATCTCAAAACAATAAATTTGAATGTTTTATTTCCCTTTTTAAATTTGTTTCAAAATTATAAAGAGAGAAAACATCCAAACTGAATTTTCCCTCAATTGCTTGAACGAAAAGGCTATGTTGTCAAATACTTTGTTGCCTATAATATATTTCCTAGTCTGAAGCAAGGCATTATTATAGGCAGCAAAAGGTTTGAATTTGTAGCCTTGTCAGCCAGTCAATTAAAGGAAAATGTTGTGTGGATGTTTTCTTTCTTGAACGCCAGATGGTATTGACATTAGTTGTTGTATGGTTTGCATGTGTTGGTGATGGTTGTGATAATAGTTGTCGTTTATTCAATTGTGCCTTCCATTTTGTGGTTATGGTTGCAGCATAACCGTATGAATGCTTTATTTTTCTTTCTAGATTTTTTTTTTTAATATATAAGTCTTATTGAAATGAATTCAATCCATAGTTCATATGATCATTAATTGGCATCACATGCTATTGAGAGTCAAAGATTTAGTCATGTAATTCCACAATAAAGACCTTAAGGTTCAATGAAGATGATTTTGGTAGTTTTACTTATAATAATATGTTCAAAATTCAATTATTGGAAAATTGAATGATTGAAAGGTGCATATGTGTTTCTCTTGTTGGTTGATATATTGCATTCCTCTTTTGTTGAATTTTCATTTAATACTTGGGTATGTGTTGGATCATGATGGGCCAAAAAGTGGCAGTATGTAAGTGATATGATGACCCATGTGGCTGATGACTTTTTTTTACCCAAAATTGATGAAACGAAAAG
>VDFB02261125.1:27906-63559 GCA_007258455.2 Sequoia sempervirens | reverse complement strand
GATAACAATAATGCCATGGATACTCCTGCATCACTAAAGCTAATAAACAACACTTGCACTAGAAGGAGGTGCAATGGTTACACCAATACAAAACTATATGATAGTAATATTTATAATTATTAGCTTGCATATTAACTATATTAAAAAATTATATTTAAATTAAAATATTAACTAAGCTAATATTAATTTAATCTAAGAAATATAATATTTGTAATTATTAGCTTATATGTAACTACATTTAAAAAGTATAAATGAATAATTATAACTATTAGCATATATAATTTACATGGTGTTAATAAAGGCTATACTATTAGCACATAATATAATAGTATTTATATTATGTTTAAGCTAATATTTAATGATATGTTAGTTGTTACAATGAGAATTAAACTTACAAATGATTCAATTTGTCAAAAAAATCAAGAACAACTACATCAATATTATTATAAAATATATAGCAAAGTTGTTGCAACAAATTTACAATTCCTAGGTATTAAGAGAACCATCTAAATCTTAGAAAAAAATGTATTGTAGAAGCTACCCAAACAACAAATTACTGAAGCCCAAATACAATCCTTGTATGACAATGACATAATTGGTTCAAGGGTTTTCATCCATTAACAAATTATGAAAAATAGGGGTTTTTTGTCCTCTAATATTCAATGATAGATGAAAAATATGTCCAATCTATTTAAGTGAGATGAATGGATAAACAAGTACGTCTTCTCTCAAATCTTGTCTTCATTAAATATATAATTTTCAAAAATATTTTCCTTTCCCACCAAAGTACACCCACACACAATCCTTGGTTAAAACCATTATTAAAATGATTAACTTATTAAATATTTCCAACAACTTCATAATTAGTATGTCCAATGTAAACACTTACACTTTTCTAAATTACTTTCCCTAAGGTCATAAGAAATGGAAAAATAGGCTCATGATTCAATCTAGAATCTTATGGAAAGAGGAGACATGAAATTTTGACCCTAACCTATGCTTACACACACATAGTTATATACATTCACCTTATTCACAAATTCATCTACCTCCATATGGTCATTAGCCATTGAGATTTTGTTGTTTTCCCATCTCAAGACAATTATATGTAGTTGTAGACTTGTCCCGTCATTTTTGGAAAATTTAAAACTAGTCAATTGACCTCACTCACTTTTCCACCTTGGGATAGCTAAACATACATTAGACACATGTTGATGCTATGTGCTAGAGTATTTTAGAAATTTAATTATATTAGTTTCACATAAAACAACTCTTAATCATTATTTATCATCTTTGAGCATAGAAGAAGTAATCAATAGAGACACATTTCAACTTGTTGCATTGAATTGGTAAAAAGAAGCATACATCATTGTATGGTCCTTGCTTGCTATTTTTGAATCTTTCTACAAATTTCTATGGTTTTACATAAGATAAATTGTGTCATTGACAACCCTTCTAATGTATTTTAAATACTTCCAACAATCTAAGTAATAAAATTAGTAGAGCAAATAAAATTTTATTGGGAAAGCATAAGAGTATAATTCCACATTGCACATGGATAAGTCTTGACTTAGAGGACTAATCTTCAACCATAATGTTGTCTTAGATATGTGAATTTTTCCTTTGACAAGGAATATAGCTAGTGCATATCCCAAGGTGTTTTATTGATATAGAGGTGTTATAGTCTAAGCACACACTATTTTGATTCCAAAATGTTCCTCATTGGAATTTACTCTTTTATTATAGAGCTAAATACCACCTTCTATTGTATTTAATTTTATAATATAGTTGTTGCAAGTCATAATATTACTAATTTACCTAAATGTAGTCAATCTAGACTAACTGCAATTAATTAAGTACATTTATTTGGTTGTCCTAGGTTAACTCTAGGTAAAACTATTTTGTATTTACAATAATATAATAGTGATTAGATATAATTTTTTTATCATTAATAAGAATAAATGATTTTTTTAATAAAAAATGTATATTTATTTTATATGAACATTTGGAATATACTATATCATTACCATGAAAAAAAATGATAGATTAAATTGAATACTAACATTAATAAAAGAGTGTCTTATGTCAAAATAAAATAGGAGACAAAAGTGAAAAGTTGGTGGACCCCATTACTAGACAATATTATAAAATATTTAAAAATGTGGTCATCAACAACTTTAATAAAGAGCTTAATTATCATATTTTTTTCTATAATTAACAAAGACGAATTCAGAGTTTACCCCTACAACCTTGAGCATGGCAGTATAAATATTAACACCTAACATATAATTAAATAATATCTTAAATATAATATTTACTATTATATTATATGTTAATATTATAGCCTTTATTACAACTATGTAAATTATATATGCTAATAGTTATAATTATTCATTTATAACTTTGAAAATAATTACAAATATTATATTTCTAATATTTAATTAACATTAGCCTAGACAATATTTTATTTTAAATATAATTATCACTATAGTTATAAAAAAACTAATAATTATAAATATTACTATTATAAAAATTTCTATTAGCGTAACCATTGCACCTCCTTTTGATACAAGTCTACCTAATACCTCTTAATTTTGTTAGGAAATATTACCTTTAACCCAAAATATTAATCTATTTCCTACATAACCTGTGAGAGATAAACATGCATACAAGTAACCACAATGCATAGATAAAATAGACAAGCCACAAGATAATACAAGACATACCCTAGGAAAACCCTCAACAGGGAAAAACCCAGCTTCCAAAAGCATCCATACTCCAGCATATTATTCAACAATAAACCAATACAAGAGTTACAATGAATACCTCTAAAGCATTAAGCCCTTCAGTGCACTCTCATGTGTCCAAGAATGAACCCACACATCCCATGCCATGCTACACATATGCACTCCTTAGAAAGACTCAATAATGATAGCCAACCCACTCAACCAACCTAAACAAGTACACATGTTTTATTTTATAGACACAAGCTCACACAAAATACAAATAGTGGTAAGGTAAAACCATATACCACAAAATCATGTGAATACAAAACCACTAACCCCTTATTTAATATTGGGTACTAATACTTCACTCTTGAGAAATATCACCAGGTGAATGATTTAATCCTGCAACACAAATGCCTCCATTAGTCCTAAAAGCAAATAAAATACACTATTGTTCATCATGCCTTCAATTTTAACAAAAAGAAACCCAACTCTGGCTAAAGCAGAACCAAAATTTGACAGAACAAAAGACAAACTTAGGAGGAAAACAAAAGAACTCCCAAGACCAAAGCAACTAACCAAAGGCAATGAAAGCAAAAGGAAAAGGGAACCCATTTTGTTCCAAAATAAAATGGGGTGGTTATGCAAGGCATAAAAATAATATATATGATCATAGCCATACATGAAACCACATGAAATTTCAACATGCTCTTGTGCTCCATCAAGATACTTGCAATAAGAACAAAGTGGCCACCATCTCAAGCAAAGACTCCTCTCATCCTCCAACATTCCACCTATGGAAGAAAAGGAACATGCAAAGGTGAAGATGCACCAATCCATAGAAAAAGCATCAAATTCAAGTGATAAAAAAGGATTTAATAACCAAGTTGTTGTCAACTGAAAAACCCACATGATCGTAAATAGTATCTGCAACACATGCTAATACGTCCAACCATCCATACCTCCAAGGTATCAATACATCAATAAAATCATGCCAATAACATATGCAACCCATAAACTGCAACCAAGCTCCCTATATCAAACCTATGAATGAAGAACATACATATCCAAGAACTCCCACTACATAGGTAATGTCAAAGCATATCAAGTCTACCAATCAACACTATATCAAGGTGTGATAAGTAAACCAAAGCATGAAGTACCAAGAACAATAATAATGATCCACACATATAACCTAAAGATATGCATAATCTCTCACAACATGTTGCCACCATCCTCTGAAATCATTTGAACATGAACATCCAAGAGAAACCATGAAGAGAGAAAACCTATAAACCATAATGTCCTCCTACGAACACCTTAAAAGTGTAATGTTGTGTCAAGTATGATCTCCTAACGACCCCAAGTGAAAAGCCTCAATAACCTACATAAGACTCAATCTCATAGACCAAGTACAACATATGAATCAATGTAATAATGCCAACATGGATGTAAGCCTCTCTAACCAAGAAGTTCAAACTCAAAGTATCCATCCACAATATTGGAAATCAGCCCATAAATCATCTCCTAACAATCCTCATCAAAGAATGATATCATAAAATTGAATGCATAAGGAGATAACCATGATATAACATCCCTCAAATAAATCCTCCAGAACTAACTAACCATAGCTCAAAATCCATATCTATGAAAGATAAAGGATATAAACTCATGCTAAACCATCCTTAGATGAGTATCCAAAACCAATCACCATGAATCAACTTAATCCCATGAGAAATCAAATCATGAAACATAACACATTTGAAAGATATAATGGAAAAATTCCTCTCAAGTAATAAGTTGTTGATTATACCAAGAGTGGGGAATGAGAATGCTCCTTTAGGATAACCAAGTCATTATGACTCGCTCCAAGAAAAATCTCCTCTCTTGGTCCATCATGAACTCACATCCATACCCAAGTGAAAGCTCCCCAGTCTTCCTGTGGAAACCTCCAAAGAGTAATCGTCTCAAGTAAATGTTTCTAATCACAAGAGAACTCCAACCATCACCTACATCTCCAAGTATCCATGAGCACCTATAACTGATCAATCCATTCCAAACTCCAAATGTAACATATCACCATCATGAAGTAATCAGGTAAATGATCAATGTACTCAATACAAAGAGAACTACCATGATCAATGTCAAAGCTCCAATCACAGAGTCAGGAACCTCTCATGAAAAGATGATCTAACCATCTCCTCCCAGGAAATCACATGCACCAATGCATACATCATGGTATCAATAGAATACATATACCATGCCAAAACTATAAACTAGTATCAAGAGTAAACCATGACATAATAGAAAAAACTCTAAACCAAAAATACACATCCCTTTCACATGAAGATAATCATACCCAATGATGCATCCACATCATTTCCAACAACTCCCACTAAACCATGGTACAAACTACACATGGCATCATGACTACTATCCTCTCCATGAAAATCATACAAGTCTACACAAACTCAACTACAATGTTAGTAACATACAAGTGAAACCAATATCTCTAATCCAAGAAGATACAAACAACTGCCATAAAAAAAAAAAACAAATCAATCCAATCACCACCAAGCCATCACTGTCAAAATCTCCCATTGAAAGTGTATATAAATGAATGTACAAAGCTAACATGACATTGTGATCAAACCATATACTACAAGTCCCATCACCTGACTAATCAAATACTCTAACCATCCATCCTCTCAATCCCAAAGCAATGTACCAATGTAAAAATGACCATAGACAAGGCCAACTAATGAAATCTGTAACAATAGTGAATCAAACATGGTGGATATAGACAGTCCACATCCAAGTCATCCCACTACAACAGAATGGGTGATCAATCCATAAAACTACATAACTCATAGATCCAACCACTAAAACATGCAATCTCATCATCGCATTAGCAACCTGCAATAGAGATATCAAAGAAGATAATCTTGTAGACAACAAGAATCATACACCAAATCAACCACATATTTGATTTTCCAACCATATCCAAAAATTAGTAATCATAGTCAAGGAACCAAATAAGCATCAAGAAGATAAGAACAATCTCCTAATACCAAACCATATCACTACCAAACAACCACATACATGATCATGTCATGCCAATGCATCAAATATACCTGCATACCCATGACACCATAATTATAACCATCATTATATCTGCACTCAACTATCACCCATACGAGACTCCAAGTCTCAAGCCATGTCCAACCATGTCCTCAAAATTGAAGACAACCTATGTACCTATCACCATCAAAGTACCAACTCTGAAAAACACTTGTAAATTGGGAAGCACCAATTTGATAATCAGTTGTAGCATCATAAATAACATATAAAAGCATGTACTCCCTCAAGGTTTCGCCTCTTGACTCGTCTAGATGCTCACAAAATCACACCCCAAATCTCATGCTCCTACAAGTGATCAAACAAGTACCAAGTTCATCCAACTCCTCAAACTGATAAACAATCTTAACCATTGTGAATTACATTACAAATTCTCTCCAATGCCTCTTCAAAATCAAAATTTTTACTTCGTATGCAAGAGTTATGATCAAAACCATGCAAACAAGAACATCTGAATTCTATGCCTCTAAAACATGTCATAATGGAAAAATCAAGGAACCAAACCTATACCACTATGTAGTTCTTGGAACCAGCTTTCCAACAACTATAAGAAGTAAAAAAATGGACATCATGGGTGAAAGTTATGCAAGTTTGAAAAAAACATGTGATTTTCCTATATAACTAAGTTTTTGGTGTGACCCACTTCAAAAGTAAGCCCCATTTAATTTCTAAATTTCTATAGTGGCATATTTTTTCTTTTAATGTTTAAAAATTAAAAAATTTGTAAAGTATCATGGAGAGTTGGGGGGCGGTTAATAGGATTTTAAAGCTTTTAAAAATAAGACTTTAAGCTTAGTCTAAACCCTTTTAAAAAAGCCTTTTCAAAACATAAAGGAAAAAAGGTCGACATATTTTGAAGATTGATGTGATATGACAATGGAAGGTACAAGTACCACGCTGAGGCTGATGTAGCACAAAGCATATGAGGTCTACGGACCCTGGATCACCCCAAGCATTTTTTAAAAAAAAATTCACATGTCATTTTTTAATAATGATTTTCTATTTTGCTGGAAAATAGTTTCAACCTGATGACAAAAAAATTTCTATGAAATTTTCCAAAGATGGGTTTATATTTTTAATAATATTTTTCTGCACATGGCAAAATTGGGCTGACACTAAAAATATTTTTGCATTTTTTCAACTTTTCCAAAATAGGCTGAATTTTATATCATTCTTCATCTCTTAGCCAACCTGAATCCAACCATGAGGTCCATTTTGTCTCAAAAGGTCATATATGAAATTTACCCTACAAAACCCTCTCTCACCCAAATTTGGAAAAACTTCATATCTGCAATAAACCCAACATATCTTGAAAATCCAAAAGCCCAAATTTGCATACAAACACTTGCAACATGTGTTGCATATCTTGTAATGCCTCAAACCCTACAAGAATTTCCATGAATTCAACTTTGCAAAAAACTCTCAAGCTAGGGTTATAACATAAATTCTTCAACCATGAAAGCTCTGATACCACTTGTTAGGAAATAGTGCATTTAACCCAAAATCCTAATTCATTTCCTACATAACCCATGAGAGATAAACATGAATAAAAATAACCACAATGCATATATAAAATAGGCAAGCCACAAGATAACACAAGATATACCTTGGGAAAACCCTCAAGAGGGATAAAACCAACCTCCAAAAGCATCCATACTCTATCATATTATTCAACAATAAACCAATACAAGAGTTACAATGAATACATTTGAAGCTTTAAAGCATCAAACCCTCCAATGCACTCTCATGTGTCCAAGTATGAATCCACACATCCCATGCCATGCTTCACATATGCACTCCTCAGAAAGACTCAATAATGATAGCCAACCCACTCAACCTACCTAAACCACTACACATTCGTTTTCTTTATAGACACAAGCTCACACAAAATATACAACTAGTGGTAAGGTAAAACCACATACCACAAAACCATGTGAATACAAAACTACTAACCCCTTATTTAATATTGGGTACTAGATTCCCCAATATTAAATTATTAGCACATGTCTCACACACATTAAATAATAATACAATGTTACAATACAGCACCAGGTGGTCCCCAAATAATTACTTAGTGTGATTAACCACACCACCAAGGTGCATCAAAACTAAATAATTATTTAATTACAAAATTATAATAAATCTTTTTATACAAAGGTTTATAACACCATATCCCAAAAAAATTATCTAAATAATAATAGGAACTTTATATAAGACTTGAATACCTTGTATGATACCTTTTAAGGATCAAGATTCCAAAAAATCCCCAAAATCTAGTAAGAAAACTTATCATCCACTCTACATATCAATGTCATGGAATCTCTCCATCCTCATTCTCTTCTTTTGGAAGATGAATCATGTTATAATTTAACTTCTCTCCACTTTTATGTATTCTATTATCAAGTGGAAATTCACAAAGGATGGGATTCCCATATAATTCAATAGAGATGAATGTTACAAATTGAGCCCATATAAGAATTCCTTGTTATAATTATGAAAAACACAAGCCATTGGATCAAACAATGAACAAAGACACATTTCATATAAGAGATTCAAAAAAAATGATATGCAATATTCCTCAACAAGAAAAAGCTCTAGAATAAACCTAAATAATCTTCAACGAAAAACAAGAGCCCTTAAAGATTGAGAGTTCTATCAAAGCCATCAAAATACATTGAAAATACAATGAGGGTTGAGTGTTATATAGGAGAAACTCTAAATGATAAAGGGATTATATTATGACAAGTGTCAACATCTTATGCAATGAGATAGAATGATCTAATAATAACTCTCTAGTTAATAAAGAAAATCACTCCTAAGTTTAGCTTAAGTGCATGAGAATAAATTAGAATAATAATTAATTAAATATTAATTAACTATTATCTAGTGCATGATTACTCTAACACCCCCCCTTAATATGAACTTATGGAGTAGCTAAAATCCCTAAAAAGATAATGCATGATTGATCCTCACAAACAAGACCTGGTGAGGTACCCATGTACAAAAAAAGATCTCTCAAAACTAGAGTAAAGGAGAAAACCACATGAGAAAAAATCCTCTCCAAACGCAATATAGGTAATGAAGGATTGAAAAATCCTCTAAATCAAGGTGAAGGACTAAGAAGCATCCTACTAAAACAATGCCCCAAAAAAGAGGAACATGTAGATCACTAAAGCATGAAGAAGTTGTAGATTTTTGTCGAAAGATGACTTATATAGTGTTGAAATGAAGAACCTCCTCTGAAAAAAATAATAATCAGGATCAAAATAACAAGAATCTACACGAGTTTCCCCAAAAACACTAATACAATCACATGGAAAACAAATGAAAGCATGTAGAATTCAAAGATACAAATGTCAGGATCAAGAAGACAATAATCTACATGAGTTCCCCCAACAACACTACTCGAATTAGATGGAAAAAAAGGTAAACATCTGAAAGTTGAAGATACATATGGTACATGAATTTGATAGAGTGACCCCAATGACACTACTCAACATGCAAGATGCAAGTTGAAAATACATGTACCAATAGTTTGAAGAACACTAATCAAGAGAGACAATAATCTACATAGTATCCCTAATGACACTACTCCAATCAAATGACAAACAAAGGAAGAATTCTAGAACTCAAAGATACAAATGACACATGAATTTACATGAGGTACCTAATGACACTATTCCACATGCAAGATGCAAGTTTAAAATATAGGTACCAATAGTCTCTAATCAAATAAAAATGGAAGGTCGCCTCTACAAATTGGAATGTACAAGTATACATATGGAAAATGCTCAATCTCACCAAAATGCATGGGTAACTAGCCACTGATGTATGATGCATCCACCTAGTACATAGGAACAAATACTAGATACAGCAATCACTCCAAAAAATGAAACCAAGTATTAGCACTAATAGTAGAAACCCCCCATGATGCAAAAAGGGAAAGCCAAGACAAGTACATTGAAATTGTGTGAAACCAAGAAGTGCATGTAGGATAACAACCTGCAAACAAAAGAGTGTGAAAACTAAGGCACACACACATGAGGCAAGAAAAATGGGATTCATTGTTGTCATGGAAGGGACACTCACTTGATAAAGGTGTGATGGCAAGACAAAGAAAAATATCAACCCCCCCATGGAACTTTATATCATACTGCAAGAACATGAAAGGCACAACAGGGTGTGCAAAATCCCCAAAAAGTATATACACCAAATGACACTTTATCTCAATGCATCTAAAAAGGAGAATATGCATGAAAAATATTTCTACAATGGTCAAATATGATAGAAAGCTAAAAAAAACATGTAGAACAACCAAAAATAATTCATCCCATGTACACAAAAAGTTTCCAAGAGCTAAGACATCTAAGTGATTCACCAAAATGTGAATTTACTCATAAAAAATTAATAAAATTTACTTGGAGAGAATTCTGAAAAAATGGTGTGAATGGCTATGAAGAGCTCTAAGAGACCATCCCAACACCACTAGAATCTAAAAGGTGGAGAAGTAGGTCAAAATTTATGAGATCAGGAGTGAAAACCACACCTCTAACTTCAATAGGATGTAGAATGCACCAATAGAAAAAAATGGTGATAAGACCCACACCATTGGAAAGTTGGCAGAACCAGATTTCTAATGATATCTCATTTTCCCAATTTCAATAGCATATGCCCAAGTTATGGTAAAAAGAAAAAAAATATCCTTTAAGGCCAAAGAGGGACTAGAAAGGAACCCTTGTAGTGTCTATATCGCTAATGTCAGTGAAATATTATAGGAATATTCCCTATTGTCAAAAAAAAATTCGCACTGGAAAAGAAAAAATTACTAGAATATTTTGCTGATGTGCCCAAAATATACTGAAATAGCTAGAATAGGCTAGGTTACCAACTATCATAGGAAAATAAAAACTATCACTAGAAAATTAAAAAAGAGCCATTCGTTAAATTTCCACCACCAAGTAGCTACAAAGGATACAACCGGTGACTCAAAGTGTCAAACGATGAGTTGATGGGGCCCCACTTCACACCCAAATGGGTGACACGGGTACCCTGCGAAGGGTGCCATCTTTGGTATGTTGTGTGGGTGTAATAAACTTGCAGCCTTTGATTTGACCTAATTTTTTAATTTTTATAAAAACTTAAATATTCAAATAATTTGGTTTTAAAACTTATTTTTTGAAATTTTCATACAACCCCTATACAAATTTTTTTTACTTCAGAAACACTTGATAGAGAATATAGACAAATTTATAGTCACATTTCATCGAATTGACTTCATGAATCCAATGGTGAGGTCCTTTTTCAAACAAAATGCACATAAAAATCCCCCACCTCAAAAAATTACAAAAATAATAATGGAGAATCTAGATCTGAAACCTATAACCCTAGTTCAAAAAACTCTCATAAATCGAGAAGGGTTTCATGAATCCATGCTCTGATACCATATTATAATTGTGAAAAACATGATACATGAGATCAAACAATCAACACAGACACCTTCCATGCAAGAGAGTTACAAACAATGATATGCAATATTCCTCAACAAGAAAAAGCTACAAAATGAACCTCATGAATCTTTAAGGAGAAAAAATAGTCCTCAAATATTGAGAGTTCTATGAAAGGCATCAAAATGAATTGATAATACAATGATGGTTGAGTGCTATATGGGAGCAACCCTAAATGATAAAGGTATTAGATCATGACAAGTGTCAATATCTCATGCAATGAGACAATGATTTAATAATAGCTCTCTAGTTAACATATAAAATGACTCCTCAATTTAGCTTAACTGAATGAGAATAAATTAGACTAATAATTAATTAAAAATTAATTAATTATTAGCTAATGCATGATTACTCTAACATTCTTTCACAAGAAACAATATTATGTACATACAATAAAAGTAGAGAGAAGCTAATCTCCCGACAAAACACACCTCTCTATGGCATGATAACATAAGACCCCATCCCCCCTATGATGGTATAATTGTGAGATAATACTGATAGAAAGATGTCAATAGACATTTAGGCATGTGTCGTCGTCTATCCCATCACCAGAAAAATGTGGCAGCGCTGGTGGGTTTTAAAAATCCTATTTGGAATGGACAAATATCCTAAAACATCACCATTTTCAAAATTCACATTTTGGAGGTTGTTAGGGAGCCCGAAAGGGAGTTGTAGGCATTCAAAGGTTGAAGCAAAGTGACCAATATCCCTACCAAAACACATTTTACAGGTGTGGGTAGCTAGCTAGTAGGTATGCATATCTTCTAGAAATATATTCCATTTTGTCATTCTTCCTAGGAACTATGAAGAATTGAACGAGTATTGTTGTGAAGATGGGTTTTAATTGACAGGTTTTCAAGGGTTTTCCTTGCAAAAAGGGGCTTTCATTTTAAATTTAGAGTTGTTTATGTACTTTCAAGTGTTGAGGGTTTTTACATTCTTCCATTTAATGTTTTCACAACACATAATTTTTTAAGGAAGTCGAATGAAATAACTGACAATCTATTGTGGAAATATGAGTGACATATATTTTCTACAATTGAAATAGTAGTGGAATAATGTTTAGAGAAACCAAAATCCATGCAAAATATATAACCAGGTTGGAAAATGTAATGTGGGTTCTGCAATTAAACGATATATTTTTAAAACCACATAAAGCCCATAATATCACCATTTTCAACATTCTCATTTTGAAGGTTGCTAGTGAGCTCAAAAGGGAGTTGTAGCAGTTTAGAGGCCAAAGAAAAGTAGCCATAACCCTACCAAAATGCATGTGACAGGCACAAGAAACTAGCTAGTAGGTATCTATATTTTCCAAAAATATGCCATTTTTCCATTCTGCCTAAGGACTGTGAAGAATTGAACGAATACTCATTGCAAAGATGGGTTTTCATTGATGAATTTCTAAGGGTTTTCATTTGGCTTTAGTGTGTAGATGGTTTTACAACATTGTGTGGGTTGGAGGTTTCATAAATCATGTACTCACCTCCCACTGTGTTTTCCAACTTGCAATCGTACTATGCATGTACATTTGAATCATATGAAGAAATTGAAATGCAATTTTTACTCTACGTAAGACTTGTTATAAATTTTGAAGGTGCCTTTTATTACATTCATACTGTTTAAATAACAAAATATTTTCAAGGCTTTCATATTGTTTTATAAAATTTCAGGTTGGAAATCATTGGGTGTTATAAAACCTGTAACCCACATACAATTCTAAAACCCTTTACAAGTAACAATCCAATTAGTTAGTAACCCCTCACCTCAATTTGGTATTCTTTGTGATTTTATTGAGAACCTTTTGTGAATTAGATGGTAAGAATGTAATGAAATTAGAAAACACTGGGCATTATGAAACCTATCGTCCACATAGTATTGTAAAACCCTTTGGACGTAACAACTCAATTGGTTAGTCACCCCTCTGCTCAATTTGGTTAGTTTTATGAAATCCCCACCTACAACTCCTCCCCATGCTCTCCACCACTTAACTTTGAATGTATAGAATGAAATGAATGGTAAACCACATTGTTTTTTCCAACCTACAATTATATTTTGCATTTATTTTTAAAAAATCATGAGGAAATTGAAATGTATTTTTTAGTGTAAGTAAGATTTTATTTAAATTTTAAAGGCGAATGAACTTCACTACATTCTTATTGTCTACAAAACTAAAGGTTTTCATTAGAATCATGTTGTCTATATATAATTCTGCCAACTAGTAACTTTTAATTTTCCTACAACACATTCCACCAAAATTGTCTTAACCATCAAAATTTCCTCTAAAACTTCCCTAACATTATTATCCTTTTTAGAAAGAGTGCATAGTAATTTGAATATTCTTTCTCTTGAAGCACAACTTTTAATACATTTCCGATTAATGTTCACCATACTTTGGCTAACTCCACTTTTATCTGATCCAATTGAAAGGAGGAAAGTGAAGTTAGCCAAAGTACGGTGAAAATTGAGTGGAAATACAATAAAAGTTGTGCTTTAAGAGAAAGAATATTCAAATTCCTATGTACTCTTTCTAGAAAGGATAATAATGTTAGGGAAGTTCTAGAGAAAATTTTGATGGACAAGAAAATTTTGGTGCAATGTGTCACAGGAAAATCAGAAGTTAATAGTTTGGAAAGTGACACTTATGAAGCTTTAGAACTAATAGATAAATAATTTATTACAGTTCATAGTGGAAAATATACTATGTTGTAGAAGTTATTCATGATAGAATTTACTTATATGAACTCCATCCATAGCATCATCTCTCACTTTCTCTTCCTACACAAACTCTTATGCAATACAAAACCTCTTCAGTTTGTCCACTTATGCATTGTCATTTTCCCATTGCATATACTGCACTTGCACCTTCCTCAACATCTCAAGAGCATGAAGGATCTCTTCAATGAATACATTATCTATCTCTCACTTTTCTTTGCTTCTTTTCAAGTTTTTTCAGAGAAGATTCCTTTTTCATTCCATACATTCTAGTACTCATTTCCTTTGGTTTTGCATTTTCATTTTCCCATTGCACAGACTACACATGCTCCTTCATCATCTTCTCAAGAAAAGGAACAATCTCTTTAGTCAATACATTATCTATCTCATTAACTTTGGTCTACTTCTTTTCAAGTGTTTTTAGAGAACATTCCTTTTCCATTACATACTTTCTATTACCTACTGCTCAAGTTTTGCATTTCCTTTTTCCCATATAAGAATACTGCACATACACCTTCCTCAACTTGTCAACAGTAGGGAAAATCTCTCCAGTCAATACATTATCTTTTATCTATCTCATTCAATGCGGTCTGCATAAATTTTGAAGGTGATCTTCATTACATTAAATTACTATGTACTAAACAAAAGTTCTTCATTACATTCATGTTGTCTGTATATAATTGCATGTTAGAAAACACTAGGTGTCTAATCAAATTGAATTGAGGGGTAACAAACCAATTGGGTTGTTACGACATTAATCAAAAAAAAAATTGATTACATTAATACTATTTTGTAAAAGTTCAAGTTGTAAGAAACTTGGTGTTATTAAAGTTGCAACTAACATACTCTTGTAAAACCCTCTACATGTAACAACCCAATTGATTATCACCCCTCAGCTCAATTTGGTTAGTTTTATGTATCCCCCATCCGCAATTCCTCCTTGTGATCTTCACCCTTTAGTTTCAAGAATGTAGAATAAAATAACTCATAACACAAAGTGTTTTCCAACTTGTAATTATTTTTTGCATTATTATATTTAAACACATGTTCTTGAAAAACAATACATTACAATTTAGAATGCATGTCTTACTCATGTCAGCCTATAATGCCTATGGGTACACAAAATCTAAAGAAAGGGATAGCTTCTTGTGCAAGACACTGGGCTGAATATTTTTATGGTGAAACTCCTACCCACAACATGAGAAACACAATTTGATAGAATCATTATCTCCTTACTTCCATCACTGTAATCTTTGCTCATGTCTATTGGTTTCATCACTTTTATCTCCTATCTAGGTGGGCCTTGCACTACACCATCCCATCATGTTATGTATGTTTCTATGTATGTTTTTATGTAATTTTTTATGCATTTTTTATGTTACATGCCTATGACATGCATTCTTGTAGGGAGAATAGCTATTATTTTTAAGTCAATCAAGGTGATCACTAAGGTTTTTGTTGACTTCTTAACCTTTATTCTTGCATATAACTGATGCACACCATGATTTGTAGCCAATGTGTCTTGCAATACTCTATATTTTTTTAGTCATCTATACAAGTAATGGTAAATTTACAATATCATCAAACAATGGTTACGATACCAATTTTTTTTCATTGAAGTATTCATTGAGAGACCTGAGATATCAACAAAAGTTTGATAGTGGTACATGGTATCCTTCTTGTATGTCTTCTCTGCCCTTATTGATTATTGCAAGTTATGGCCTCTGTTATATGCCAAGAGATATGAGTTTTTTCATATATCTAAATGAACATTCAATGCTTCACAGTTCAAACAAAATGGAAAAATGGAAAATATAATTGTTGAGATATATTACTAGTGTTAGTGATAGGTTAAATTGGAAATTAAATTCCCATTGCATAGTTTAATATATTTTTTTATTGTATATACAAGCTGACATGTTGTAGTCATCACAACATATAATCCAATATTGGTGAAATTTGGAATAAAATGATTTCTTTGTACACACCAAATGTATTTAATTTTCTAATTTAATATATCGCTAACACTCGTCTTCCTTACAAGTGGTTGATATATTTGAGGAAACAAAATTAAATAAAACAAGGGCAGGTGTATTGAGAAGGACGCTTCAGGAGATGTGAAGATTCTGCACTAAATATAGGTGATTCTAGCTGTCATAGCTTGAATTGCAAGTGTATTGGATGATTAAATGTCCAAAATTTATTTTGCATTTAGAAGTTTTGATTTATTTATAAATGAGATGTTTATTGTGGGGAATACAAAAAAAATTTAGTTTAATTTAAATAAAATAAATGTTACATTATTATGTGCCTATTATATCCTAAAATTTTACTTGAAGGATGTTTCCTCCTTGAAGTGTGACTGTTACAGGGGAAATTCTCAAAACAACAATGAATGATGATATTGCATCCTTTTAATTATTCTCCTCATAATTGATTTTTGTTAGTTTTAGGATGATTTATCCAACACTACATTTGTATGATTATCTCTCAAAATAGAACAAGAACATTTGGATCCATGGTAATTAGATCATATATATTTGAAAAGAACATAGTATTTATCATTTTCAATTAGAGTATTTCTCCATTTAAATTATGTACCTTTGTTCAGTTGTTCAAAGCATCTTTGCATAGTTGGGTTTCATAAAGTTGTGATTAAGGAACATTGTTATTGTAATTGTTTTTACTTAGTATAATATACCATACAAAATACCAAGGCAGGGCCATAATAACACACAAATGGCCATTAGAATTCTGAAATTTTGTATTGGAATTATTGTTCTATAAACACAATGCAAAAATTCTATAAACATAATGTATTTTGTAATGTAAAAGCCTCTTTACAAATATACAAATATAATCATATGACTATCAAATTTAAACTTTCTATATAAATTTTATCAAGACAACCTCTTCACCTTGAATATAAAACTTGATTCAAAAAAAAATTGATGTGTCAATCCCCTAATCTATCCAAATTCATCCACTTATTCAACATTCATAATCCATTCACTTATTCAACGTTGATAATATGGCCAAATTCACTTATTCATTCAAATTATGTAGACCAAATGAGTGAAAAAAAAGAATCTTTAGGGGGAGAGATGATTTCAATCCATGCGTCACAACCTTACATATAATTGCATAAAAAAAAATATAAGCTTTACTTAAAAAATAATAATAATAAACTAAAACACACGTGCGTAATTTAGAGAACTCCACAACCATAGAAAGCAAACGTGGATCGCTCATAAAATGGTAAGGAGTTTAATGAAAGATTAAAAAATATTAAAATGTCCTAGATGTATTTGTATTGAAGGTCATAAAATGGTATATGCATTTTGTGTAGGAAACAATCACATCCAAATACAAAAAAAATATGCAAAGTTGGAGAAATTGGCTCGAGAGATGTAGAAGGTATTTTCTAAATTCAAGATATTTACTTAGTGATGTGGAATAGCAGGAAAAATAATTATTATCTACCATGATAGTAAAAATTTACCAATTACTTTTGATTTGTTAAATATGCCCCTGAGAACAACTATTAGAGTTGTGAAGAACCTTCAAGCATGTGTTGATTGCTGCATTACAATAAAATTAATCTCCACAATTGCTGCAATAGAAATTGTTGTGAGAGATGTGAATTTTTTTCAAGATTTTAAACATTGAGAATATTTTAATGGAGATTATTGGTCACATTAAATGAAGTGATCTGAAAAATGGGCTCACTATAATAATGTGCGTCGAAACTAATATTGAAGGAGTAAAGTTTTATTTTCAATTTTTAGAAACTTAATTTTCTTTAGTTTTTTGTTTTGAGAATTTGGAAATTATAGCTATGGCATCAACTTCATCCAATTATATGCATAGGGTGCAATATAGATTGCTACTTATATACATTATTGGGATATCTATCAAAAAATTTAATGATATTGTGATATTTAATTGAATTTTTTTTATAATATCAAACATATATATGATATGAAAAGTTGGAGAACAAGTAAAAAATAAAAGGTGAGGAACACTTCAAGTAAATGGAAAGATACTTGACTAGCAAGATATGGGAGAGGGTTGCTCACAACTAGTACTCTTGACATTTTGTATAGATCTTTTGTTTGGATTAATTATATTATATTCTATGTTAGGTTAAGCATTTAATTACAACAATACAATGGGCCCCTCCAAACAATGATTTGTGTTTTCATTGATCCTTCTGAGCATTTGACAATTTTCTACATGGTCCATGCAATAACAAGATCCCCTGGTCATGACATGGCATTTTAAGTGGGAAAACCTTATTTTTAGATGGATCATCAATGGAAAAAATCATGAGGAGGTGGTATTGTACTTAAAAACCTATAATCCATTAAATCAAAGATCTAATAGCTCATGATAGTTAAGACAATTCCTAAGAAGAAATTTTAGTGGGTGTTTGTTGGTCATTCGATGTATATGATCTATGGTTCTAATTATTTGATGAGCCAAGCCTACATGATGATAATTGTTAGGATGTATAAACATGAGTTCCTCAATTTAAAATTACTTTAAATTTGGCATTAATTCTCTAAAATGAATAGTAGAAAAGGACTACAGATGCCAACAAACTCTAAAGTATGTGTAGGCTCAATCAAGCATTTGATTTATTGTTAATGAAAGGGAAATATCTTGATATGGATTTGTAGGTATATTTGACTAATTAGAGTTGAGTGCCTAATGAGGTACATGGAAAAGGATTAATAAATGTATAACCTTAACAATGCAAGTGGTCCTGCCACCAGTAAGGCCCTATCCCTCCTAAGTTGAGAAAGGTAGTTATTGTAGGTGATATTTAATATAAGTCAAGATGGAACTTCCCATATAAAATTCAAATATGATATTCCCACATCAACATAAAAATTAAATATATTAGCATGCACCAACTTCCAAAAGAGATTCAAGTTTTATGAATGACTAAGATTGTGATAGGTGGCATGTTGGTACAAGGAAATAATTTGTTATTGGAATTGATTCCCATTTATCGCAAGCAATGATTTTGACCATGAGATTCTTTCTTTCTTTTCTCTACACTTATTTCTTCTAATCTAGTAATAAATTTGTATTGAGCTCATATGAGTGGGTTGATTTGGGAAATAAGTTGAATTTGGTAGTTAAGCATGTAGCTTTAGAGATTCTGTGAGGTGTAGACAATTTCCAAGAATTCTTTTTCATAACTATGTAATGGTTTGAATATGATCAATATTTTACTAATATATGAATAATATGCTTGAATATGAAGCATTGATTACTATTGGAACATCAAAAGAAGGTAATATACCTATTTGTGGAAGAAGGCTCTCAATTGATAATAAGAAAAATTTCAAAATCCAATATGTCCACCATGATAAAAGGTTGATAGCATACAAAAACTAGGTATGAGACTTGATTGAAGATTTTGACGCTTTTAATATCTATCAATCCCCAAAAAAGGAATCACATTATGGAATCCCTTGTTTTCTCTACTAGCTCTCTACAACCAATGACATGTTCTAGGATGAAGATATTTCTATAGAGTTGGTCTCATCACCGAAAGTACCTAGTGGAATAACCAATTCAATCCCAACACCACTCCCTTGTTTGCATTTCAAATTGTCAAACCTTAGTTTGGACGTTAATTTTTTCTCTATGTTTTTAAATTTTGAATCTTCTTTGCAAGTGGGTTCTTTGTGTTGAATGGGTATACTTGGATCATTCATTGTATTCTACTCCAACTTATTAGGTTCTTCATTTTTGGGTAAGGTATATTCATGCACCTTTTCCATTCCAAGAACAGATCTAATTATTTATGAGGGTGATCTTGGGATGGTTTCAAATGACCTTTGGTTAGGGCTTTCAATATTCTTTTATGTGATTATATTATACTTTGGGGTAAAATTCCCAATTTACAACCTCTCTTCTTGTTCTTTAGATTACACCAATTTAACTCTATTCATTATGTCTTGGAAAGTAGGGTAGGAAAACTCAAAATGATTTTGATTGTGAATCTAGCACCACCTTGGGTGTAAGATGACTGAGTCATCCACATTATCTCCCATATTAGTCATGTTAGCGTATACCCTATGAAATAATTATTGAAATCCTTGATCTATGGATTCAAATTCTTGCATCTATTTTATAGGACTATCTTATCATGTATCTTATTTAGTTATGAGGGAAATCATCATGATACCATTTCTCTTGCATACACTGAATCCATTTTGGTGACTTGGCTACTTCATTTGGTGCATTGTTCTCAATTATCATATGCTTTATTTTTGGCCCAACATCTTTTTTATTTGATTATTCAAACATCTCCATGGTATCCATATTTAAGTAAAATTTGTGGAGAACCATCCCCTCAAACATTTGGTTTATTCTCTTCTTAGTAATAATGTACATGTTTGGGATGTCAACATGTATATCACTATACTCCTAGATGTGAGGATTTGATGCTAATTTTATATGCACATTTTAAATTCATTAATGACTTTAACCTCAATTTTTTCAAGTTGAACCACCACTTTATTGGCTAGTTTGGGAGCCTTTCCTAGCGTTTGACAAATGGAATATGGTAAAGAATTGGAGGAAGGTCCAAAATTAATCAAACAATTATGTAATTTTTTCCAAATATTATGATAGTAGACTACTCATTTATGGCCCTATTCATCATGATGTGGTAGAAGTGCTCCAAAGGTGACTAGTGTAGTGGAGACATAAAATAATAATTTGACTTGTTTTCCATGGGTTCATTAGCAAAGGTGGGATAGAAAGGTATTATTTGATTTGACCAAATGCCTTAACAAAACTCATCCTAATGAAAGCTAGTACTTTTCTTGAGGGGATCGAACAATGGCTAACATTTATTGGCTACTTGTGCAATGAGCATATGAATATCTTGAATATTCCTTAAAGGGTATGGAGTTTGTTAATATTTCTCAATGGAGAGATTTCAATGATCATTACAACTTTAGCGAGATAAGATAGAATGAATCCTAACATCTTACCTAACATAGGCCCAAAGGCTCATTTCTTCGATTTGAGGCATAGATTATATTCTCGTAACCATTGAAAGATTCTTTGGAGGACATGCAGGTGTTCATATCTTCTTTTTATTTACTCAAGATGGCATCTAAATAATATTCCATGATTTCATGTAGTGTTTCATGTAATATTACTATCATAGCTCTTTGCTAGGTAGCACCAACATTTTTCAACCTAAATGGCATGACATAATAGAAAAAGACACCCTAAGGAGTACTAAAATTTATTTTATGCTAATATTTAGAAGCAATTGTATCCATTTGTAAGCAAAAAAAATATCTATAGCTAACAAGATATGCCTTGATTGGTATATTATGTACTAAAGTTGAGGATTTTATCATGGCTATCAAAAGACAGTTGTTGTAATAAAATTAGATAGATGAAACTATAACTCTTTTTGAGATGGAATCTTGATACACCTATCATAATGTTATGTAATCTTATGTCACGCCTTGGTCTATATAATCAAGGAGTTCTCTTTGTATTCTTAACTCATTCTCACTATATAATTACATCCTTTGATAAAATAACTTTATTCTCTAATATTTGATCTCTATTGTATTGGGTGGCTACATGTTTAGCCAAATATTTCATGGTATAGAACATTCTATACTCTCTAACATTAAACAATCATGAAAAGGATAATCCTAATAATATTGTAATTATGGTTGTCAAGACTTGTAAACACATTTTCTTTAGAATTGTTTGTAAAGACATGTGTGCATGCCTTTCTATAATCCATGAGATTGTCCATCCAATTTTTATTCTTTCATTTAAATGTATAAATAAATAATCTTTAAAGTATGTTTATTGAACATTTGTTAAATGTTTCACATTTGTGTGTATCATTTGTAATACATTTTAATGTATTTTTTATTTAGTAAAAAATGTGTAACAATTTTTTCTATGATGCTTTCAACTATTGAAAGATGTTTCACTTCTAAAAATTTGAGTAGTACAATAATTTAATCAAGGAAATTATATTCCCTTGTCAAGTACTAACCAACTCATCAAATATTTCATGTACCATGAAATCAATAAATCTATGCTATTAATATAGAAGGTACATAAGCCTAATCTATCATATGCCTTAAAATTACAACCATCATAAATATTCACTATTGTACTAGTTGTATGTTAGTGGATATTAGAACAACCCTTAGGAAAGCAATACACGTTACATATAATAGAAGTTATGATTGAAAAGGTTGCTTCCATCTTTCATAATCTTAATGTCCTCAAATATTCCAATAACCTTGTTCAAATGGAGAACTCAATAATTTTACAAATATTAAGATATTAAAGCAGAAACCTTATATGATCAAACAATCAAAATTATTAATAAGTTGGATTAAACTAACATTTTGTATAATTAAAATCATTTTGAAATATGGATGTAGACTTGGGAAGAATAAATATATTGAGTTTTGTTTATGTAGATGTAACCAAAATTCATGGTTTGAAGAATAATCTAAGAATTCTTGCACCTGAAACATGAAAAATACTAGTATGAGTTGACTAGAATAACAACAGAATAATAACTCACATTTCTTACTTGTGAATACCAACACAATTCACTAGGCATTAAGGAACACTGTGAATTTTCAATGCACCATTAGAAAGAATGGTACACATGTATGACTATAATTAAAATAATATCTAAAAATATAGAATGAGTTAAGGGCATTAACAATTTTAACTTATGTCAAAAGGAGATGCCTGCTATAGAGTGTTATGATTGGGATATTTACTCAAATATTGGCAATTCCCATTATATTTCTCATTTAGTTGTGTACCCACTTTGATGGGAATGTCTTAATGACATGTGGCATGCTCTTATTTTAAGCTTGCTTCATGGCTAGTTTCCGATTAACACCTATTTCACTCATATTTTCATAGTTTTCCTTGCACTCATCATTATTGTGCCTTTATTCATCCTCACTTCCATATATTTGCTCCCTAGATCAAAGTTATCATTTAACCCTAAAGTTCATATTCTAGTGAAAAATAGGGATAATTTTGTATTACATATATCTATCTATATAATGTGTCATATTAACAACCATTACACCTCTTAACATTGCACGTTATAGTAAATGAATTTATCATATTTCATTATGATTTTTTTCTAGTATCAACTCAATAAAGGTTTTGAGATATGATGAATAGCATTCAAGTGGACAATCTAGATCCATAAATAATTTTTTTTACTCAATTATATCATTTATGTGATATCCAATGAAAATAATTGATATAATATAACCTTGAAATCCATATACAATAATAAAATTAGATTTTCTTAAAAACCTTAATTTTCATGTATATGTAAATGATTATATGAAATGGGGTAATACTTTATTTTCTTGAAACTCAAATTTTCCAAACACTTTAGTTTTGAAGTTTTCATCCATCACATTTGGGTTTGCAATAATTTTTTTAAAGGAACAACAAATAAAATAAACTTTTTTGTCCTCTCTTCTATCTTAGAGAGGTATTGCTTCAATAAGAATTTTCATTATGTCATTTTCAGTACCTTGATGTGATATTGAGAATCCATCTATGTTCCTCCAAATAAAAGACATAGAGCTATATACATGGAAACAAAATACAACCTCTTACAAAAAATTGGTATATGATGATCATAAAACAAATTCCCCTTGTTCAATTCTTCTATATTTAGTTCAATAAGAATCCTCATATGATTTAGAGCCTCCTCCCTAGTTGTTCTAGGGTTGCCTCTTACATAACATTTTATCAATTGAGCAATTTATCCATGTTCTTTCTCATACTTTAAGAACAAAATTAAGAAAAAATGTGTTATGAAATTTTATTAAACATAGAATTCATAATTTTAATAAATCAAAATTTATACTATGAAATGTGGTAAACAGATACCTAAAAAATATTTGGAGTCATTAGTTAATTGACAAACCGAGGCTACAATACTTTCAAACTTATTAACTTTCTTCAAATATCATCTGGGAGATAGGTGTCGATTAAAATCAAGGGAAATAATGTAGACACATGAACACTAGAAGATATCAAGGATTTCTTTAAATATTCACATAAAGTTGGATGATATTCATTAGTGATCCATTTAGCATCTTAGAATTCTACCCAAATTGGTGTCCTTCACTACAATATGAGATATGAAATGAAACTTAAAATTAATAACATTAAATTATAAATATTAAAAAAATCATTAAAAACATAAATTTAATATGTATAGATTTATAAATATCAACTTGGTACTAAATCACAACCCATAACTTAAATAATTTCTTATCCATTGTTGCACACAAGGACCATGTATCTTTTCTACCTCAATAGCTATATCCATATATGTTTTAAGGGAAAACTGAAGCCCAATCTACATATAGTCTAGAAGTTGATCCATCATTGGCATATCCCAATTGCATATTGAAGTCAAAATAAATATCTTCATATACTAAGAAAAATGAAATAAAAAGATAAGACGTTGCACAATATTATGATTAAAAAAAAAAAATCAATTTAGGTTATGATAGTAATAAACTTTACAATAAAGAACTTACTTGATCAAATCCTCCCTAAAGGGTGTGAGGTCATCAATTGTTCCATAAGTATCAAAAATATCATCAACAATAACAATAAATGTACCCAATTTGACATAGTGTAATCTTGTTGCTATAAATTCAAACTCCTATAATCTCCGTCTATAACAAAAATAATATTCCACATCAATGTCTAAAGAAACTTAGTTTCTTCACAATCACTGCATCCCACCATCTAGTATTTGAATCATTACAAATATATAGCTCAATTTAAAGGATAAACAACCATAAGTTTTCAATGATTTTAAACTTGACTCACTATTTTGAGGCTAAATTGATGAGCATGTATGTCATGAATGATAGATTGAATGCTTTAATTGTACTTTTGACTCTATTCCTTTCCAATCTTCTAGAAAATGTTGAGTTAATTCTTATACAAAATTTCACAAAGAATTTATATATAGTTTCATTACTTGGTTAATTGTTTGAGTTCATTTTGCTAATGAGACTACAAGATCTTGAAATCCACTATTACTAGTTCTAAAATATTTTTCCTCCATTCACTTACCCTAAAAGAAAGAATTATCAAAACAATTAAGATTTGATACTTTAATTGAATTGTCTCTCTATTTCTAAAAAGGTTGTTAGGACTTACTTATAGATTCTATCCAACAACATCCAAGAATTTTTGTCTTGTCTAAATATTTGGATACAGTTCCATGCCTCCCATTTGACTACTTTACAACTCCATGGGTATCTCATAACATATTTCACTTATAAGAAATAGAGTTATGATATCATTTGGTTGTTAACACACAATATGAACTTGAATAAACATAAAATAATAAAAGAGAGTTTATATGCTCTCTTTTGCTAGAATTTATGTTTTGTCTTTTAATTCATCATTCTTTTTGAGTGATTTTATTAGATATCTATAGGTGAATGCTTTAGCTTCTCATGATGGGGTAGAGGGTCCCATAATGGAGCAAGGTCCAATAGTGGGGATAGAAGTAGTCTTTAGTGAGCCCCATAGTGGAACACTTTAATATTCAATTGTAAAACACTTTTTATCCATAAAGTATGCAAAGTGACAAATCATGTGATGCGACATCAACGCACCAATAAACATGACTTAGTGCACCACTATCAATCTCATCTTTTTTGGGATCTTTTTGGATACCTCAACAAAAAGCATGTTGATGTGGCATCATATTTGATGATGTGGCCCTAAAACGAAATATAGAAGCACATGAGTTGCCAAATAAATTGTTGTATAGAATTGGGAGTGATTTGAAATTTCCACGCAAGATTTTGAGAAACGTGAAGTTAGGGTGCTCCACTATGGGCCCCTCTCCCCTATCCCAACTTGAAAAAGAAATCTTAAAAGCTAGATACAAACCCAACATGGTTCGTATTTTTCTTTTAGATTATTTTGTAGGGAAAATGAATTACCCTTTTTGATCCTTTAAGTTGTGAAATACATCTGTTGGATACATAGATTCAAGAAAAAACAACCTAGAAACAAACAAAAAAATGTCCATATTTACTTGTTGCTAATTTTAAAACATAATATAAATATTTTAATAAAAAATTAACACATACTTGTAAACATAGAGTATTTATTCACACAAAAAATTCAAAATTCCAATAGAGTATTATTGATATATATAATGTCATTTTCACTCTCGAAAAGAAATGTCTTTCTCTCCCATATCTAAGTTTATGACAACCATTACATAGATTTTAGTTGTTTATATAATGCCCAATAGTTGTGGCATAACTACCTTAACTTAAACAAAATGTATTCCTTTGATCTAAAAAGCAACCAATCATGTGATGCCACATCAACGCTCAACTACCCATGATGTGAATGCACAAGTATTGGTAACAAGTTTGTTTTGGGCCTTTCTGGATGCATTGACAAAAAGCATGCTGATGTGGCCCTGAAACGAAAGTTATAAGTAGGGGCCTTGCCAAGTAAGCTGCTGTAAAAAAAATGGAGTGATTTGAAATTTCCAAATAGGATTTTGAGAAGCATGAAGTTAGGGTGCACAACTACTGAGTCCTCTCCTATAGTGTAGGAGGAGGAGATGATAAGGTCAAAGGGGTATACACATACTTGTGTGCATAATTCAAATTTTCTTTTATTTCTTCTTTGAAATGACTATTCATTCCAAGAGGATGCTTGGGAAGATTGTAGAGACTGGCTTCACACCTGCCAATTCATTTGCTTGAAGCCTTCTAAATTCTTGCCAACAAAACCATTTCGTGCCTAACCTGCAATCATGGCATTCCACGAGGCCACATTTTTTTGAGGCATTTTGTCGAACAATTCATGTGCCCTATCCATGCTTTCAATTTTTGCATACACAGTAGCAACTACAACATCTGACGAAATTCCTCTATCCTTGATGATTTGATGGATGCCCATATACTGCTCCAAAGCTCTCATTTGGCACAGGCTGGGAGGACGCTGGTAAAGGTTGCAGAGATTGGCTTCACACCTGCCAATCGCATTTGCTTAAAATGAATGTTTATAAAACCTTTTCAACATATGCATTTCTGTGCATATCCTGCAATCATGGAATTTCATGAAACCATATTTCTAGGGCATTCGGGCAAACAACTCAGGAGCCATGTCTATGCTTCCACATTTTGAAAGCACCCATTCGCCTATCCTTTATGCTTCAAACCCTACTCCAATGTTCCCATTTTGGCACAGGCGTGGAATACACTAGCAAATGTAAACTCATAGAGTTGGAGACCTATTTCTAATTTTTTGAAAGAAGCACGGGAACAGTTTTTGAGTTTGAGTTTCGTTTTTCTCGTGGGTGGAAACTGTTGGCCGCTGCTTGTAACCAGGGCTTAAATTTGATGGTCGACCTTGCCTGTCAACAAAATTTTTAATGACGGTTATGTATTCAAAGGTGCCCTTAAAACATTATGATATACCTTAGTATAAGTAAAATTATATATAAATCATATATATATATATATATATATATATATATATATATATATATATATATATATATATATATATCATTATAATTCTATATAAATTTTGACAGTCTATCCAAAATCTCTCCTTTCATCTGATACAATCTTCTTAAAATTTTGATTGTATTTTACAGCAAAAATCTCTAAATACGGTCATACGGCCATCAAATTTATGCCGTGCTTGTAACCATCTCTTTATGCTCTTACACTTATATTGTGGATGACACTTCTAGTTTTTTTAGGTGCTTCTAAATCATATGGAACCCATGTTATGAGGGGTCTCCATATGATTTATTACTATTTATGGTAAAATTGACACATTTTTAATTGTGTTTGGTGATGCAGATACACTTTTTCTAGGAAAATCGTATGGTATCACTTTACCACATCAAATATGTGAAGGGTGATGAAACCAACTTTGAAATTGGACTTGATGGGGTTGAGGCTAATTAGTTGTACCCAGATGTCAAGTACAAAACTATAGAGGAGTATATTAGTGCATTTTTATAAATTATTATACTAGCACTTGTATCAAAGGGAGTTGCATTGGTTACATAGATTGAATTATATAGACTGCCCAATAGATTTGAAAGTAGTATTGGGTCAATAAAGAAGTCTAAAATTTTGTAACATGTATTAAAAAATGTTTGACTAGGTAATAAGAGATGAAGTCTCAAAATAGTTCAGTGTTTTTTTTTTTGGGCGAGGGTGGGGGTGTTCATTCCTAGGGGTTGTTTTTTCCATTTTTAAGTGGCCTTGTAAAGTTAAGTTTTTTATTATGAATGCAAGTGTTTATCAATTGTTGTATAGCATTTAATTGAATATGAGGATATAAATTGACCCTTAATTTCAATTTGCATTCAACAATAAGTGACACAAGTTCTTTGTAGTAGGATGGAGGATTGAATTTGAATGCTCTTATATTATTTTTCATTCTTATGGTAAAATGAGCCATGTTATTGCTACTTGCTTGAGTAACAAGAAAACCCATGTTTTTTGGAGGGAAAAAGGAACAAATGCCTACTACTATTGAGTCTAGATCACTACTGTTGAGGAGGTGCAAGAGGATGATTATAGGGGCAAATCTCTTATTGTTTGTACTACGATGGACACCTCTTCTAAAGATTTGAGGTTGGATGAGGGTTCTACCTATACTATTTTGAATGTTCCTTATCACAAGAAAATTATTCATGAGGAGAAGAATCCTTGCATTGTGATTAAGCAAAAAAATTGGAACAATTTTGCAAACCACCCTAACTATGGGTTGGTTTTTTGAAAGGTTTTGTATTGCCTTGTCTTTTGTAGTGTCATAGTTGCTCCTCTTGGTAGTATTTTGGTGTCTTCTTGGGCTTATTGATTTATCTTTCTCTTTGTACAAGGGTCTAGGCCATTTCAAAATCTATGCTTGCCTAATAAAAAACACAAATATTAAACAATCTCATTCAATGTTCTCAAAGGTAAGCTAATAAATAACACTTGCACTAGAAAGAGGTGCAATGGTTACGCCAATAGAAAATTATATGATAGTAATATTTATAATTATTAGCTTATATATAACTATATTAACAATTATATTTAAAATAAAATATTATCTAGGCTAATATTAATTTAATCTAAGAAATATAATATTTGTAATTATTAGCTTACACATATAACTATGTTTAAAAGTATAAATGAATATTTATAACTATTAGCATATATAATTTACATAAAGTTAATAAAGGTAATAATATTAGCATATAATATATATTATAAGCTAATATTTAAAGATAGTTGTTACAATGTGAATTAAACTTATAAATGATTCAGTTTGTCAAAAAAATTAAGAACAACTACATCAATATTATTATTAAATGTATAGCAAATCTATTGCAACAAATTTAAAATTCTTAGGTATTAAGAGAGTCATCTAAATCTTAGACAAACATGTATTGTAGGAGCTTCCCAAACAACAAATCACTGAAGCCCAAATGCAATCCTTGTATGACACTGACAAAATTGGTTCAAGGGTTTTCATCCATTAGCCAATTATGGAAATTAGAGTTTTTTTCCTCTAATCTTCAATGATAGACAAACAAGATGTCCAATCTATTTCAGTGAAGTTAATGGACAAAAAAGCATGTATTCTCTCAAATCTTGTCTTCATTAAATATATAGTTTCCTTGAATTAATTTCCTTTTCCTCCAAAGTACACCCACACAGAATCATTGGTTCAACCATTATTAAAATGATCAACTTATTACATATTATTGGAAACCCCATAATAAGTATGCCTGATGTAAACACTTACACTTTTCTAAATTACTTTCCTTGAGGCCACAAGAAATAAAAAATAGGCTTATGATTCAATCTAGAATCCTATAGAAAGAGGAGACATGAAATTTAGCCCCTACCTTGTGCTTACATACACATAGTTCTATACATTCACATTATTCACATATTCATCACATTCACCTATGCATGTACCTCCATATAGTCATTAGTCACCTAGATTTTATTGTTTTCCCATCCTAGGACAAGTATATGTAGTTGTAGGCTTGTCCCCTCATTTTTTCAAAAAAATAAAACTAGTCAATTGACCTCATTCACTTTTCCACCTTGAGCTAGCTAAACATACATTTGGCACAAGTTAATGCTATGTGCTAGTATTTGAGAAATTTAATTATATTAGATTCAAATCCATAAACTCTTAATAATTACTTATCATCTTTGAGCATTGAAGAAGTAATCAATAGAGATACATTTCAATTTGTTGCATTAAAATAGTTAAAAAAACCATACATCATTGTATGGCCCTTGCTTGCTCTATTTGAATCTTTGTACACATTTATATGGTTTACATGACAACTCTTAAAGGTATTTTAAATACTTCCAATAGTCAAATCAATAAAATTAGTAGAGCAAATGTAAATTGATATTAGGCAAGCATAAGAGTATAATTTCATAGTGCACAAGGATAAGTCGAAACTTAGAGGAATACACTTCTACCCTAATGTTGTCTTAGATATGTGAATTTTTCCTTTGATAGAGAATATAGCTAGTGCATATCCCAAGGTCTTTTATTGATATAGAGGTATTTTAGTCTAGGAACACACTAATTTGATTCCAAAATCTTCCTCATTGGAATTTTCTCTTTGATTATAGAGCTAAATACCACCACCTATTGTATTTAATTTTATAATTTAGTTGTTACAAATTATAATATTACTAATCTACCTATATTTAGTCAATTTAGAAATATTGTAATTAATTAATTACATTTATTTAGTTTTTCTAAGTTAACTCTAGGAAAAACTATAAATTGTATTTACAATAATATAATAGTTATTGATTATAAAGTTTTAATTAATAAGAATGAATGACTTTTTTTAAAATGTAAATTTATTTTATATGAACATTTAGAATACACTATATTATCACTATGAAAAAATTGATAGATTAAATTGAATACTTACCTTAATAAAAAAGTGTCTTACGTCAAAAATAAAATAGGAGACAAAAGTGAAAAGATGGAGGATCCCATTACTAAACAATCTTCTAAAATATTTAAAATTTTGTAGTCATCAACAACTTTAATAAGGAGTTTCATTATCATTTTTTTTAAATTAACAAAGAGGAATCAAGAGTTCAAATTAACAATAGATCAGGGGTCTCTGTTATTGGAATCTTGTTTGATATTTTATCTGAAATATCTTTAAATGGGAATGTAGTTGTATATTGTAAGGAAGAAAATGTTGGGGCATTCACGATCAGGGCAATGGATGATCCAAGAACCTTGAACAAGATCCTATACATGAGGCCTCCTGCAAGTACTATCTCCACCAAAGATCTTATAGCCCTTTTGGGAGGCAAAGATAGCGAAGACTATGGAGAAGGTATATCTATCTGAGGAGTAGGTTCTTAAATTACTCCAAGGTAAGGGTTTGCAACCCCAATTCAACGGTTTATTGTTTATAATTTGTGGAAGAAACATTAAGCAATAGAATATACTATTTAGGAATTCTCGATATTACTTGATTCTTATGGGTGTGAAAACTTAGTAAAACACTTTATATGGGGAATTTTCTAGAAAGATCAACTTGTTACTAGCATTTTGTCCAGACTATTCACCAATAACATAATTGGTGGATCACAACAAATTAGAAATGAAAGCTATTAACTTAGATCCATCTTAATATTATTTACGACTGTGATTTATATATATGGATTCAAAATACATATAATATAACTATATAACACCTCTTGACATAATTAGCCTAGATCCATCATAAATATTGATAGACCCAAAGGGTATGTAGTGCCAATATTTATGCTCCTAAACTTATATTGTGGATGACATTTTTATTCTTTTAGATGCTTCTAAATCATATGGAATCCATGTTATGAGGGGTCTCCATGTGATTTATTACTATTTATGGTGAAATTAACACATTTTTATTTGTGTTTGGTGATGTAGATACACCTTTTCCAAAAAATCATATGGTATCACTTTACCACATCAAATATGTGAAGGGTGATGAAACCAACTTTGAAATTGGACTTGATGGGGTTGATATAGAGGAGTATAATGAAGTGCATTTTTATGAATTATTATACTTGAACTTGTATTAGAGGGAGTTGCATTGGTTACATAGATTGCAGTTTTTATAGAATGAACCTATAGATTTGAAATTATCATTGGGTCAATAGTCAAGTCTAAAACTTTGTAATAAGAGATGAAGTCTCAAAATTAAAGAATTATATTTATACTTATTAACAACACTTGCTAGAAGGAGGTATTCATTTTTTTTATTTGGTAATAAGAGATGAAGTCTCAAAATTAAAGAATTATATTTGAATAATTATTGGACATATTTGTTCAATGGAACATAAATGTCATCCATTGTTCCATCTATTTTTTTATTTTTTTTTGGGGGGGGAGTGGGGGTGGAAGGGAGAGTGTTGTGTGTTCATTTCTAGGGAGGGTTGTGTTTGTTGTTGGGTGGATTTGTAAAGTTAGGTTTTTGATTATGAATGCAAGTGTTTATCAAGTGTTGCATAACATTTAATTGAATATGAGGATATAAGTTGACTCTTAATTTCAATTAAAATTCAACAATAAGTGACACAAGTCCTTTTTAGGAGGATATAGGATTGAATTTGAATGCTCTCCTATTATTTTCCATTCTTGTGGTAAAGTGGGTCATGGTATTGCTACTTGCTTCAGCAATAAGAAAAACCATTTTGTTGGAGGAAAAAGAACAAATTCCTACTACTATTGAGGAGCCATTCACTACTATTGAGGAGCTACAAGAGGATGATTATAGAGGTAAATATTCTATTGTTTGTTGTTATGCCCTTACTTCCATAGTGCATATAGTTATGAATAGTCAGGTTGTGGCTATCTTAACTCTTAATTAAGTCATATTATCATTAGTATATTGTTATTTAGTTGGTTGGGTCAGCCTAGGTGATATCCTAGGCATAAATAGGTATATATAGGAGGTTGTGAGTCTTATTTCACCATCAAGTTGTGAAGTGTGTTCTCATTAGAGATATTTGGAGGTTTTCCTCCTCGAAGTGGCTTGTTACTCTCAGTTATTATCAATTATTTGCAACATATTTCCTATCATATTCTTCTATTGTACAAGTTATTTAATAACAAGTGGTATCAGAGCATGATCTTGGCACCATAGAGGCATGATTTTTTCTCAATATTGGAGGTGATTTTGGGAAGAGCATATCTTTCAGATTTTGGAAAAAAAGAATTTAATTTTTAAAGGATTTTTGAAGAAAATATTAAAGAAGCTACAGTCCATATTTCAGAAGAATTGGAGCATAATTGAGTGAATTATTGTAGAATTAGGGTTTTTACACAATTGTTTTAGAATCTGCATATATCTCACATCTTGCCGAATTGGAGTCTAAGTTTTATTGGCTTTTTTAAGACATACTAAAGGAGATTAAAATAAAAAAATTGTAGGAATAAGAGTAGAAATAAGAAAGTTATTAAAAAATTAAAGTTTTCACGAATATCACTCACAAGGCTACAAATCTGCTTATTCCTTGGAATTTTTTCTAGGTGAGAGTTATTTTGGCACTAGTAAGTTACAGTAAAATTTTTAGAGAATTTAAGTTTTTTTTGTGTGATTTATTTCAAAATCATTGGTTCCCACCATTATGGGGCCTACAACAAGGGGCAAAAAGAATGTTGTCACATTAGGGAAGAATCTTGATAAGGATTGGGTAACAATAGAGGATATTAATCCTTATGAGGAAATAAGTAAGGTGAAGGAAGACATTTAATCAATGAAGATGGATATGTGTGACCTAAGAGGAGATATACTCGACATACGAAGCATGTTGAGTGCCTTTATGAATGAACCAAGAAAGGAGGCCTCAAGCAACAAAGAACTAGAAGAAGAAGAAGAAGAAGAAGCAGCAAAAGAAGAAGAAGAAGAAGAAGAAGAAGAAGAAGAAGAAGTAGAAGATGAACCAAAAGAAGAGGAAGAAGAAGAAGAAAAAGAAACAAAAGAAAAAGAAAAAGACAATGAAGAAGAAGAAGTTCCTAATCAAGCTATTCAACCAATGCAAGGGTACCATGTACTATTCCTCACCTCTTCCTCTATGCCACATCAAAAGGTTCAAGTAAAGGAAGAACATATTCATCATCATCAAGAGCTTGATGCAAAGGGAAGACACATTTTGGAGTTGAAGTTAATTTTTCCAGACACGCATGAAGAAGCTGGGGACATCAATAGTTCCAAGTTACCTCCTATAAGGAAATATTTTCTAGTTGAAGTTACCACATGGGATGATGAAGATTATATGAAGAAACTACCACAAGTGTTCAGCATTGAGGACAACACTTTTGTAATGGTGAGGGGCATGTTATTCCCTTACTTATATAGTGCATATAGTTATGAATAGTCAGCTTGTGGATATCTTAACTCCTAATTAAGTCATATTATCATTAGTATATTATTATTTAGTTGATTGGGTCAGCCTAGGTCTTATATAGGTGTGTCTAAGTCAGCCTAGGTGATACCCTAGGCATAAATAGGTATATATAGGAGGTTGTGAGTCTTATTTCACCATCAAGTTTTGAAGTGTGTTCTCATTCGAGATATTTGGAGGTTTTCCCCCTCAAAGTGGCTTGTTATTCTTTGTTATTATCAATTATTTGCAACATATTTCCTATCATATTCTTATATTGTGCAAGTTATTTCATAACATTTGTACTACAATGGAAACCTCTTCTAAATATTTGAGGGTGGATGAGAGTTCTTGTAGTCTTATGAATATTCCTTATCACAAGAAAATAATATGTGGGGAGAAGGATCCTTGTATTCTAGTTAAGAAAAAAAATCAGAACAATTTTTCAAACCACCCTAACTTTGGGCTGGTTTTTTGAAAGCTTTTGTATTGCCTTGTCTTTTGTAGTGTCATAGTTTCTCCTCTTGGTTGTATTTTGGTGCATTTATGGGCTTATTGGTTTATCTCTGTTTGTACAAGGGTTTGGGCCCTTTCAATATCCTTGCTTACCTAATAAAAAACACAAATATTAAACAATCTCATTCAATGTTCTCAAAGGTCACTAAAGCTAATAAACAACACTTGCTAGAAGGAGGTGTAATGGTTACACTGATAGAAAATTATATGATAGTAATATTTATACTTATTAACTTATATATAACACAGTTATATTTAAAATAAAATATTAGCTAGGCTAATATTAATTTAATCTAAGAAATATAATATTTGTAATTATTAGCTTATATGAAACTATATTTAAAAATATAAATGAATAATTATAACTATTATCATATATAATTTACATAATGTTAATAAAGGCTATAATATTAGCATATAATATAATGGTAAATATTATAATTAAGATAATATTTAATTATATGTTACTTGTTACAATGAGAATTATGTTAGGATAGGTGACATTATAATTGCTATCCTACGTTGATATTATGTGTCCCTACATTCTCTA
>VDFB02261125.1:0-19071 GCA_007258455.2 Sequoia sempervirens | reverse complement strand
TTGATAACTATCATTCCTATTGTTGTCGTGAACTGGACTGGTGAGCTGAATTTGATCACCTTCAACTGCAACTTCAAAATCAACTTCTTCTTCAGTTGCATCCTCATACTTGGGTGCAAGCATGACCTTTGGTGCTTCAACAGCCTTTGAATTGGCTAAGTATTTGATTGGAAAACCCCTAGAATGAACAAACTTTGAATTGCCATTGTTGGTTGCTTGCACATTCATTGTTGTTCCATCCATTGGACTAGAAAGAAAATAATTTGAATGCTTAGAAACAATAGCATTACCTTCACCTTGCATAATAACCTACCATATTGACTCTTCCTCCATAGTGAGTGGAAAATCCTCTTCCACTAGGGTAGTTAATAACTCATCAAAGCTATCAACTCTTGGAAGGCTCTTAAAATCAGCTTGTTTAACCTTAAAATCCACATTATCACTCAAAGAGATGTACTCCAAAATAGGCTATTCTTCTTCAATGAAGGTAGGAAAGTGTTCAAACAATGAAGTAGCCTCTTGAAATAGACTTTCAACAGATATATTAGCTTCCAGTTCTTCTATAAAATAGAAAGGAAGCTCATCTAACCAAACATTGCAAATCAGGTTTATGAGAAGTTTCTTGATCAAACTTGTGAACCTGCTATTGAATTTTAGCATGAGTACCAAACTCCTCTAACAGATTCAATTCTGTTTTATTCAATTTTGAACAAAAATGTTCAATTATATTAGTGCACACCTCTTCATAAAGCTCGATATTAGCCTTTTCATCCATAGCATGCTCAAAAATATCCAATCTAACTATATATTTTTCTTCAACAACCACTTTCACCTTCTTCTCCTATTGTCCAGGCTAACTTATTGAAACATTTGGATCAATTCCAATAGAATTAGGATTATCGTTAGTTAAAACAAACGAAGATACATCTTGAGAGACCTTTTCCTATTCACCCTTTTGTTGTTGTAGCCTATATTCCTCCATAGCTAAATGCAACAAGTTCACATTTGTGGCCCCCTCCTCTTGTATAGTAGATGTTGGAACCTCACAAGATAGAGCAGATGAACCTTTCCAACTTGGAAACTTACGGGTAGAAGGCTCCTTGGTAGGCTCACTCAAGGTCTCAAAATGTTCTTGTCTAAAGCTAGAGAACTTGTACTTGGGAACCTCTTCATTCATAGGATGATTCAACATTGCAGGAGGAATTAAGTTGAAGCTAGGAAAGGAAGGGGTTTCTTGGGTTTCATGCCTTAGTTGGCATTCCTTTGCAGTTATATGCTTTGCAAGACATTCCTCATGTTTTCTACTTTGAATCTCCATCTCCTACTCTTGAATGTATGCCTAGTAGGCTAACTCCTCCTGATGCATGTCAACCTCCTACTACTGCATTTTATACTATTGTTCTCTATTGATTTCATCCAACTACCTAAAAAAATCTAGCAATATACTGTCAATATTACTAATCCCCATATCATCAGCATTTTTGGGTTGCAAATGAGAACATGACTACTATTTTGGAACAAAATATCCTTCTTGAGACTAGTTCTAGGCATATACTAGCTGATATTAAGATTGAGCAGGAGTGGGAAGGTGGGAAACATAATGAGAAAGATGGGAACTTGCTATCACAGGGTTATTTGAAATAAAACCAGCAAGTTGTTTAGTGTCATATGGCTGGTAAGAGGTCATACATGCATGATTTTTATAGAATGGTGGGTAATTGGCATTTTCATGATATGTTGGGTGATATGACATGTTTTCATGGAACATAGACATGTTTATTCATTCAAAAGCTGAAAAATGAGAAAAAATTAGATTTACTTGAATCTAACAAGCACTTGATCATACTAAAACCAATAAAACTTCTCGGAGTCACCAAGTATGAATTTGAAACACCTCACAAGGTAGTAATCAACTATTGTACACACCAAAAAGTAGTAGTAAAACATATATAATGGACTTAGAATTAGTTCCCAGTCCCACCAGGTGCACCAAAACTGTTAAATGCCACAATTTGCACCCCTTTGCCAAGCTGTGAAAAAACTTAGCAAAATAGGACTAACATGGGACTACTTTTAGGTTGTGGGTATCCTATTGTGAAAGCAGACTTCCAAATCATGGGTTGGATCCCCTTTTGATATCACCTAAACTAATGATTTCATGAGGAAAAGGGTAAAAAGATGCATAAAATGAACTTAACCAAAAAAACTTCAAAGGGTGATACACCAACACAACTAAGACCTGCAAAACAACCTATTCACATTCAAAACAATGACAAAAAACTTGTTCACACAACTCATTTTGCATGCATTCTTGCATAAGTAATTTATAAGGAGGTTTTTAAGGAGGACTCTTAGAAGGAAAACTTCACAACTAATAGCCTTTGCATTTACTAGCACAACTTATAACCTGCAACAATACATTTTTCTGCTAAATAGGTGCCAACAATGAGACAAAACTACAAGGAAAGAGATAAATTTCACAAATAATTTGATAAATCACTAACAACACATAATAAAACATGAAATGAGAAGGTAAATGTTCAATTTCATTGATTTAAAGTACTCAACTGGTATACTAGTCTATTTGAGTTACAATACTACTCTAGCTGAAAAAGATAACTCCAAAGCCAAGCTATCACTTTGCTAGAAAGAAAGAACTAACTTCAATAAAAAAGATTGAAGTTACTTAAGCAAAAATCATTCAATCCTCTCACACAAGTCCATCTAGAAGGTTCTAGTCAGATGTAGCACAAAGGCTAAAAAAGAACCTTCTAAAACTCCTTCAAAATGCCTCCAAAATGTAGAAAATTCAAGCTCTGACCCAACCATAACAAAATCATGACAAAAAATGCCTCCAAAATGGTCTCATTTCCTCCAAAATAGTCAAACACAACCCTCATGCCTTTCACATGTTGGTCAAGCATCTCCAAATCTGTCTCCAACTGCTTTGAACCATGACTTATTCTTATCAACACATGTTTCTTTTCATTTAAAAAACAACAATTAATTAAATGGTTTATAATCACACCATTTAACTAGATGTTTTACATTTGAAAGTAAAATGAAAAAATTAAAAAAAACTTGGGCTCAAACCCCCTGACTTACTCTTTGAAAACACATCAACATTTGCATTATAAATATCATTAAATAAAATGATTTGCAAATCACTCAAATAATGTTTTATAATCTGAAAAAATGCAAAACTAATAATAAACCACTAACCATTCCTTAAGGCTTGCAAAAATAACTCCAATCCATATCCTCTAAATTGAATGGCCCTCTTTGTTATGTGTTAAAATCCAAGTCCACCTTGTTTTTCATTCAAAACAACACTTAATTAAGTGGCTTATACTTATACCACTTAACTAAATGTCTTACACTCTTTAAATTAGATGCAAAAATAAATTCCTAGATCGGCCACATGAGAAACACTAGAAAGAATAAGTCTAATGACCTAGCACATGCAAATTAAAAGGAACAATGAGTTTGTGAAAACCCTAAGGCATGTTTGAAAAAGGTCATAAAAAAAACCACTAAGGCATAGTCCTCAAATGGCAACAAGGAAAAAATGCTTAAGATTAAAACTTTACCTCCTAGCCCACGTAGCACATTAATTTGTGTTTTGCAATTTTCAAAACAAAGGTAAAATTACCTTTGATAGTCGGCCTCAACTAGGGTATCAAACCCTAAACAAAACAAAAAAAACCTTTGTAAAAATCTTACATTTCCATTGAACATTCTAGAGCACTACTTTAGGCTGCCATGGGGTTTTTGAAGGCATTTGAGGATGGATTTTTCTTGGCATATTTTGATGAAATCTCATAATTTCCACACTAGAAGTTGAGGTAATGTGTTTTTCTGATGTAGAAATTTGGCTTTTTTATCATTTGCAAGCCATTTCATGAACAAGGCCGTAGTTGTGAACACCTTCTGATGAATTTTTTTGTGATTTCTTTTCCTCTATGGATTTCTATTTGCTCACAGTTACCACGATGTGACTTTCTGAAGCAAAAAATGGAAAGCAATCTGTATTTTGATGACAAAGTAAGCAATTTTTTGCTTAGGTAAGCTTTTACCAGACTCATACCTTCTAATTTTTTAGCAAATAGAACTCATTTTGAACCTCCATACAAAAGAATGAAGAAGAAAAATGTTTATCTTCCTATGTATTTGCAATTCATGAATAAACCCAGATGGGTTTTGTTGCTTTTGTGAAGAAATAATGCTTTTTTGGCTGCAACCATGAAGAATGGAATAGGGGATTTTACATATTGTTACTTCGCTTCAAAAATCTCCATGACAGCTTTTTTTAAAATAATTTTGTATTTGCAATTTTTTCACAAACCCCAAGTGGGTTTTTTGATTTGGTGAAGAAAATCAGATTTTTGGCCATGACCTCCACATTTTTTGGAGACCTAAAAACATGGTCATCTTTTTTTTTCCACCGTGATAACCTTCCTTTGCTGATAAAATCGCGCAAGATTATAATATGAATGATATTTCATGAGAGGTTAGTCGGTTGAAAAAGAACTCAGTTGTTCCACAATAAAATGCTACCCAGCCATTTGTACAAAAATGTTTTTATTTTATCCTTTATGAAGCTCGAGCTCTTTTTGTAGATATTGAGGGCATTATTTTTCCATTGACACTCAATAAGAAAAGGATGAAAACATTTTATTTTGTTATTTGTATAGACCACATGCTCAACATTGAGCCTTTTTTTCATGTTCACTTTAAAACACATGGGTATCTTTGATTTGTTTTTTGATGCCATAGAATAGCAATCAGCATTGCCATAATTATTTTACTATGATAAGATTGAGCAAGATTATAACATGAATGAGATTCATGAGAAGCTTGTCGGTTGAAAAAGAACTCAGTTGTTCCATAATAAAATGCTACCCAACCAGCTGTACAATTTTTTTTTCTTTTATCCTTTATGAAGCTCGAGCTCTTTTTGCAAATATTGAAGGCATTCTTTTTCCATTGACACTCAATAAGAAAATGATGAAAATGTTTTTTTTTTTGTATAGACTACATGCTCAACCTTGAGCCTTTTTTCATGTTCACTTTAAAGCACATGGGTATCTTTGATTTTTTTCCATGCCATAGAATAGTAGCCAACATTGTCATAATTATTTTACTATATGATAAAATCGGGCAAGATTATAACATGAATGAGATTCATGAGAGGTTAGTCGGCTGAAAAAGAACTCTGTTGTTCTACAATAAAATGCTACCTAGCCAATTGTACAAAAATGTTTTCTTTTATCCTTTATGAAGCTCAAGCTCATTTTGTAGAAATTGAAGGCATTCTTTTTCCATTGATACTCAATAAGAAAAGGATGAAAATGGTTTATTTTGTTTTCTGTATAGACCACATGCTCGACCTTGAGCCTTTTTTCATGTTCACTTTAAAACACATGGGTATCTTTGATTTTTTTTTCGATGCCATAGAATAGCAACCAACATTGTCATAATTTTTTTACTGTGATAAGATCAAGCAAGATTATAATATGAATGAGATTCATGAGAGGGTGCATAGTGGGAACAAGAGCTATCTCATTCAACTGTTCATAGAAAGAATGCTACGCTGAAACCCTTACTTTGTTCTTATGATTGTGCTTGTCCTTTTCAACTCAAGGTGAACTGTGGCTTTATCATTTCAAGGTTACCGACACCTCCTCCAAATTTGTTGTCTCTTTAAGCTTCCTTTTAAAAATTTCTCTTTAGATGCCTTGATTACTCATTTTGAGGGAAGAGTTTGACTATCTTTGATGCATTTTAACAGTACTTGGAACAAAATGCTTGTTACTGCTATTTATTCATATAATGATGTCCATTGTGGTATCTTCATTATTTCTTTGCAACTTTGTCATTACTTGAAAGTTACTGACAACACTTGTTCTTCATTGGGATATGTCATGGACCGTATATCTGTCCTGGCAATAAAAAATGTGATTGCATGACCACAACATTCTTTGATCAAATATTCCATTCCTATCTACATCATATCCATCTTGGCAAATGGATACATTGTCAGTTGTTTTGTTTTACAAATATTATTTCAGAACTATCAAGTAGAATTCCATTGCAATTCTAATCAATGCTTTTATATGGTCAAGTTCATCATACAACATATGTCTCCACTGTCTTGTCCAAAAGGCATTATGCATTGCCATCTCTCAGTATCTTTCCAAGTTATGGCTATTTTACATGTATATTTTTTGTATTTGCACCTTAATTTAGGGAATATGAGACACCTGTTATTGTGCTTTGTGGTACCCTTTCACTCCAAATTCATTTTAGGTTGTCTACATGGAACTACATTGTCCTCTCTTAGTGGAGTAATTTCCCCTTTTAGTGAATTATGGTTGCCTTATATGAGTGAAGATATGCTTGTTGTTTTCATTTCAAATAGGTATAGAAATGTTATTTTCTTCTATCCTCTTGCATGGTTATGATAGTCCCATGACTATGATGTCTTCTTAGCATCTTGTTACCAAAAATCTCATGCGTATGACAACCTATGTGGCCATCCTTCCTTTGAAGATACTGTCCTTTCATACTTTGTCACAAACCATCCTTGCACAAACCTACTGTTAGAACTGTAAAAATCTGATGATTTTACATATAATTTCACTCATGAACTTCTTGATTTGGCCCTACCATGTGCATATTCCACTCATGTTTTTCCATATTGTCCCTTTGAATCCATTGGGTCATGCATATTTTACATCATGGTTCAAGGCAGCGTGACATTTTCTTTGTCTCCCCGACTTGTTTTTGCTAACTTCTATGTTTTAGGGTGGTCGGCAGGACTTCTCACATGTCTCGGCGATCACATCGGAGGTAACCCTTATCGGCATATGTTGTGGTTATCGGGTGGAGGTCTCCCCGATTTTCTCTTGTCTTGCCGACCGGTGCCTAAGTGGTGGTTTTGGTGAGAGTTTAATCCTTCGGTGGGGGGTCATAGCGAGGAGGTATGTGTTATACTGACTTTTCAACGGAGGATGTGTATCAGTATTTGTTACTACTTCGATGTTATGTCTTGGCGAGCCCGTCGGGTCTTGCCGACAAAATCTAACGAATGGCTTTCGGCAAAAGTATTATGTTGTCTTGGCAAATTGGAATATGCTCAGGGTTTTTGGTATAGCAATGTGGAGTCTACAAAAGGTTTCCCCGAATGTGATGAGCTATAGCGACATACATGTGGAGGGTGTATTTTGGTAAGAGTTTTCTCTTGTCTTGGCGATGCGGGGATGGTTGAGACCTTTCGGTGTGACTTGTGCTGAAGGGTAGGAGCTATAGCAATACACATGATTGGCGTTCTTCGGCAAGAGAAGTGAAGAGTTACAGCGACATAACAAAAATGTAAAAGGTATGCTTTCGATATGACTAATGGCTTTCTATGTAGTATCTCACCGACTGTGGTTGGCTATACTGAAATGAAAGAAAGGCAAAGGGCTACTTCTTGGTCTTCGGTGTAACATGCAGATAGCTACGACGAATGCGATTAGAACAGGGATGCAAGCAGAATGATAAACTTTTGAATTGCCTTTGGCATAGGTTGGGATATGTCTTCGCGACTATCTCACTAATGATAACAGAATTTTAAATATTAGGGCCGACATGTTTTTTCTTGAATGATCGTTGCTTGCCAACTCGATTGGAGCTCGAATTTGGTGCTGGGCTGACATGAACTTGCAACGATATGATTTCTAATGCTGGTGTATTTATATGCATCCTGGATTGTAATTGATGATATAGGATTTTTGATAAAAAGCAGTAGGTAGTCAGATGGCTACAGTAGGATAATTTTCTCTTTTCAGAGACTATGTGCATGATTTCAGATGATGGTTTCAATGAAATTCAGCTAGTGTGGTAGGTTGTTTCTGGTATCAATTGTATGTTGAATTTATTGAAAGGCATTGCTAAAGTTGTCTCCAAGTTGATTATTTTTGGTTGTTTAAATTGAAATAAAAAGTTTATTCTTAGTTTATCGGTGCACATTTGTTGTATTTGTGTGATTAATTGATTGGTTCTCTCAAGTAGGGATTAAATCCTTTCTGTTGATCATAGTAATCAGGGGGAATTCATCTGGATTCTTAAAGTAGAGCTTAGTAATCATAATCATGCATTGTTTATACAAGCTATAAACAGATCATATGCCTACAATTTGATTTTCTACCAGAATAAGTTGTTCACCTCTGTTTCGTTTGACTCTACATACCCAACAAGGCACTGGTCTCTGCATTTCATCATTTTGAATTCACTTAATCTCTTTACATCTGTTAATCAAACATTTTAGGATTTAGATTAGAAGATTGCTATCAAGTTTGGTTTCATTTTGTTCACTATTATTTGACATTGTGGACAAAAGCATTTCAGAAAGATAATCATAAGTTAAGTCTGCACTATTCAGAGAGGTACACCCGCCTTGGTCTTGCAACACCAGAAGAGTAGAAGGTTTAATTGTTTCAAACCTTGTTCTATTACCCTAAAATGTTGTGAAAGCTTAGAAACCTTTCGTGGTTCAAACCTGCATTTTTGAGAGCTAACAAATTGGCGACTCTATTGGGGATTATATCAAAAAATTCGGTTGAAGACCACATCATAGATTCATTGAAGAAGAATTTGTGATTTGAGAAGTTTCAAAAAATAGTGATTCGGCTAGGAGAAGATTAGAAATAATGATTTTCCTACTTTTGGAAAAGTAGGTGGTGACTCTAAAAGAATATTTTTGCATTTTCAAACATGAACGAAAGAAGATCTTAGTTCTGGGGAGGTCATGATGGAGCTCCTCATGGTCAGCAATATATGCCATATCAGCACTATGGTCCGATGTACCAGCACCCGTACCCACCCGGTGCACCCCCTCATCAGTATACAACAATGTTCAAGCAATTTGATCTGACAGGGCTTCAATAGTACCCTTACCCTATGGACATGAGTTGGAGAAGCCTTGTCCCTAAGTTTACATGGAGTGACACAATCACTGCTGAGGATCATTTAAGAAGCTTCAATGATTTCATCAAGGGTTTAGATATGCCATATGAGGATTTACATATGAGGTTGTTTTTGTTGTCACTTATTGGAGATGCTAGGGATTGGTTCTATAGCCTACCAGTTGCTTCTATGAAATCTCTCCAAGGATTTCAGGATCAATTTCTCAAGGAATATGGAAATCTGTATGCACCATATTGGGCTTCCCAAGGGTTATTGGAGATTCAAGAAAATCAGAATTTACAGCAGGAGCAAGAAAATGCTTATCCAGTCCCTCCTGGGAAAAGATTGGCAAGTTACCAAGAATGTCAGTGTGATCAATGTCAAGAGCAATGCCAGTGTGATCAGTGTCAAATGCAATTGGCAAGTTATCAAGAATGTCAGTGTGATCAATGTCAAGGGTAGCATAATTTTGATTCACTTGGAGATATCAGCCAGGATTCACAGCAAGGTATGTATCATAACCAACAATCTAATACTGATGAATATGTCAGAAATCTTTTGGATGAATTTCTTGGCATAAGGAAGTATGAAGGAGAATATTTGACTTCTTTGTACAATAGGATGATAAGTGTCTTCAGGCAATTGCCTCCTGACTGTAAGCCTACATGACCCTTTTTTGTTGCACAGTTCATAAAAGTTTGGAAGCATGAATCAGCTTATTGGTCATGGTCGTCAATACAGTGTGCATGTGGTCACTTGAATAAGTTCATTGATGCCATGGAGGAGATAGGGTATGAGAACACTGTCAATGTTGATTCCAATGATTGTATTCCTAATGAGTGTAGAGAAATTGATCAAACGATGCATCCAATAGATGATGAGCTATGTGCAAGTTAGTATGATTCCTGTGATTGCTTGCATAGTGAAAATGAAGGTACAAGATATCTCTCTTGCATAACAGATTGTGACAGGGAGAGCAGTGTGTGTTATGAGGGATCAAATGAGTATTCAAATTTTGAAAATGCACCTGTGGATTTTGATTTGCAACAAGGGGATCCTTCTACCTCTTTTGAAGATCAGGATGTTGATAGTGAATATAAAATGCCTCTAGCTGCAATTGAAAGCCATGAGGACGCATTCGATGAAGAAGAGGTTTGTACATTTGAAAGTGGTTTCCAATTTCTTTCAGGCCCATTGAATGATGAAGTTTTAAAAGAGGATCAAATAATGTTTTGCAAAGATTTTCCCCAGAATGAATTTTAGGAATTTTTAGAACCATTTGATGTTGAGAAAAAGGTATTTTTAGGTAAACAAAGTGATGTGTCAAGTTATGGAACAAGTGACTGTGCTAGTTATTTTTCATTCTCTTTTGATCTTGGGCCTCTTTTTGATGATGACAAAAGTGATAAGTATGATTATAATAATGAAAATATGGAAACTTGTTTACTCAGCTATGAGCAAATTTTAGATTTATTAACTCTTGAATATCAGAGATATGTACACATCAGAGGGACTCAGAGGTTTTGTCTCTAGCTTAATTTTTCCTTGACAGTGAAAATTCTTTGTGTAAAGATTCTTATGACTCCATGTGCATTTCTTGGAATGATGGTGATGCTTTTGGTGTTGATCAAAGGTCTTCTTCAATTCGGGATAAGGTATGTAAAGTTTCTAACTCATGTGGAGAAGACATCTGTCTACATACCAAGGATGATAATGTTCAAGATTTTATTGGTTCACACATGCATGATATTGAAAACATGATTCATGACCCAGTAGTGTCTCTGAATGGAGAAATTGAGATGCATAGAGTTCCAGATTCGCCTGTTTCAGATAATGTTGGTCTGACAAAATCTTTTGTTTCTCAAGAGGGGCACTTTGATTGTGAAATTTTTATACAGTTGAGTGAATGCTTTATGATACATAACAATGAGGAAGATAATAAGGAATATTGTATTTCACATGCATGCATATTGAATGTTGAAAATAATGGGGGTTTGTCCCAAAATGTTGAAGAATTTGCACTGCAGGACGGTGTAGGGATTTTGGGCCAAACTAGGCATGATGACACTCTAAGAACTTGCAATAACAATGACAGGAATGATTGCATGAATATCTTCAAGGAGAATTTGATGAACTCAACACAAAACTAGGTGTTTGATAGGGGAAAACTTGGTTTGAGTTTTAGATTGTAACAGCTCATAACAGGTCAAGTTAAAGCACAGAGGATTAAGGGTTGCCAATGCATGGATAACTCTTGCTTGTCCTCTTTAAAATTATTTTCCATGTACAGTAGTCTAGGGTTTTGATTCACCACCATTTTGCATTCATTTTGCATCCATTTCCACCTCCATCTTGCATTCATTTTGCTTTCATTCCTTCATGCTTCATTTCCATTTCCATTCTGCTCACTGGCTCATTTTGTGTTTGGTTTGCTCTGCTCACCCCATGATTCTGGATCCTTGCAATTATCTAACTATCATTCATCCCTAGTCGGAGCCACTATTAGAACTATAAAAATCTGATGATTTTACATATAATTTCACTCATGAACTTCCTGATTTGGCCCTTCCATGTGCATATTCCACTCATGTTTTGCCATATTGTCCCTTTGAATCCATTGGGTCATGCATATTTTACATCATGGTTCAAGGCGGTGTGACATTTTCTTTGTCTCCCCGACTCATTTTTGCTAACTTTTGTGTTTTAGGGTGGTCGGCAGGACTTCTCACATGTCTCGGCGATCACATCGGCGAGAACCCTTATTGGCATATGTTGTGGTTATCGGGTGGAGGTCTCCCCGATTTTCTCTTGTCTTGCCAACCAGTGCCTAAGTGGTGGTTTTGGTGAGAGTTTAATCCTTCGGTGGGGGGTCATAGCGAGGAGGTATGTGTTATACCAACTTTTCAGTGGAGGATGTGTATTGGTATTGGTTACTGCTTTGATGTTATGTCTTAGTGAGCCCATCGAGTCTTGCCGACAAAATCTAATGAATGGATTTCGGCAAAAGTATTATGTTGTCTTGGAAAATTGGAATATGCTTGGGGTTTTCTGTATAGCAATGTGGAGTCTACAAAAGGTTTCCCTGAATGTGATGAGCTATAGCGACATACATGTGGAGGTTGTATTTCGGCAAGATTTTTCTCTTGTCTTGGCGATGCGGGGATGGTTGAGACCTTTCGGTGTGACTTGTGCTAAAGGGTAGGAGCTATAGCGATACACATGATTGGCGTTCTTTGGCAAGAGAAGTGAAGAGTTACAACAACATAACAAAAATGTAAAAGGTATGCTTTCGGTATGACTAATGGCTTTCTATGTAGTATCTCACCGACTATGGTTGGCTATACCGAAATGAAAGAAAGGCAAAGGGCTACTTCTTGGTCTTCGGTGTAACATGTGGATAGCTACGACAAATGCGATTAGAACAGGGATGCAAGCAGAATGATAAACGTTTGAATTTCCTTCGGCATAGGTTGTGATATGTCTCGTCGACTGTCTCACTGATGATAACAGAATTTTAAATATCAGGGCCAACATGTTTTTGCTTGAATGACTGTTGCTTGCCAACTTGATTGGAGCCCAAATTTGCTGTTGGGCCGACATGAACTTGAAACGATATGATTTCTAATGCTGGTTTATTTATATGCATCCTGGATTGTAATTGATGATATAGGATTTTTGATAAAAAGCAGTAGGTAGTCAGATGGCTACAGTAGGATAATTTTCTCTTTTCAAAGACTATGTGCATGATTTCAGATGGTGGTTTCAATGAAATTCAGCTAGTGTGGCAGGTTGTTTCTGGTATCAATTGTATGTTGAATTTATTGAAAGGCATTGCTAAAGTTGTCTCCAAGTTGATTCTTTTTGGTTGTTTAAATTGAAATAACAAGTTTATTCTTAGTTTATCAGTGCACATTTGTTGTATCTGTGTGATTAATTGACTGGTTCTCTCAAGTAGGGATTAAATCATTTCTGTTGATCACAGTAATCAAGGGGAATTCATCTAGATTCTTAAAGTAGAGCTTAGTAATCATAATCCTGCATTGTTTATACAAGCTATAAACAGATCATATGCCTATAATTTGATTTTCTGCCAGAATAAGCTATTCACCTCTATTTCATTTGACTCCTCATACCCAACAAGGAACTGGTCTCTGCATTTCATCATTTTGAATTCACTTAATCTCTTTACATCTGTTAATCAAACATTTTAGGATTTAGATTAGAAGATTGCTATCAAGTTTGGTTTCATTTTGTTCACTGTTATCTGTCATTGTGGACAAAAGCATTTCAGAAAGATAATCATAAGTTAAGTCTGCACTATTCAGAGAGGTACACCCGCCTTGGTCTTGTAGCACCAGAAGAGTAGAAGGTTTAATTGTTTCAAACCTTGTTCTATTACCCTAAAACGTTGTGAAAGCTTGGCAATCTTTTGTAGTTCAAACCTGCGTTTTTAAGAGCTAACATCTACAACTTTCATCCACTCCCTGTCATGGCTCTTCAAGACATCAATGATTGATGTCTCTTTCAAGATACATTGACAAGATCACATTGTATTTTTCTTATTCCTCACTACTATTTCATTGGCTCACTATATCCCATTAAATTTATGCTTTATCACCATTAACAGATACTCTGCAACATAATTCCATTCATTTCTGAGCTTCAAAATTGAGCTCTTCATGGGGACTTGACTTCCCTAGCACACTACACTATCCTTTCAATGACAAACTCTCATGTTCCTAAATATTCATGGTAAATCCTTATGCTTATGGTTGATCATTGGTCCTTGTTGTCCTATCTTTTGAATTCACTATACTTGGAACAAAATGCTTGTCACTGCTCTTTTGTTCATGATTGTTACCTAACAATGGCTTGCTACCCCTTTGATCATGACTCCATGTTACCACTTGCAAACACTGTAACCTAACAATGATCTCTCTTTTAATGTAGATACACATAGTTGTCTTCATAGGTACAAAAAAGATTAGATGTACTCACCTTCTCTTGGATTTATGTCATGTGACTTCTTCCTAGAAATTTTGTCCATGTTTCTTGATTGCATGCTTTCCTTATTGTTTTCCTATTTCATGAGATCAGCATGCATTATTGTTGTGTTGTTTACTCCTTTAGGACTACCCCTTGTAGAGTTATAAAATTTGTCATATTCACTTGGTGCTATGACCTTGGTTTCATAAGAGTTTCACCTATATGTTTCATGATTTCTTAACAAATATCGATACTCACTACCATTCCTCTTCCTTTAATCCTACTGGCCAGACATATGTCATTTATGTTGATAACCTGAAAGGTCACCATCCTAAGTGATGTGTGGCTATTCAATAGGATTGAGGTGAGATGAATTGGAAAATGTCTTTCATTCAACAATGCATGATTACCTTTGTTCCAAGTTCTTGCTGCCCCCATATGACTCATGATGGTTGCAGGCTTGACTTGATGTCTCCATAATTATTTTAATAGATGCATAATTGAACTTGATGCATCTATAATTGAACTTGATGCATCACTAAAATCATTTACCTCTTTTAATAAAATGAATCTTGGATCCACTTAAGAAGATTGAAAGACATATCCAGCAAAGTACACCTTCATTTTGACATGATGGCAACCTATTGATTGTTTCTTTGTGAAAATATGAAGGATAACTCTCTTGACAGTTTACATGATTTGTTGCATCTTTTGAATTTGATAATGAAAGTTGTTCAAATGGTGTGATCCCATATTGATTTAATGCATCAAGAATATGTTTATCATTGATTTGATCAAGTTGCTCAATTTCCTATCCCTCTTAAAACATCAAAGGGCAGCATGTTGGGCTCAACTTGCATGGGAGCAACATTTTACACCACATACTATAATTAGTTGAATCAGAACAGTAAGAAGACTTGTCCTAAATTTGCACAAGGAACAAACTAGTTAGATAAACAAAGCATATCATAGGTTTGTTTGATTAATCCTCTCTTGTTTTCATAGACACTTATGGTGTGTTGCTATTTTAATGCTTATGGACATTAGATTACACATTTATGTATGTTTTGCATATATTTTGATCAGGGACCTTTCATTGCTCTAACAACATTGTTTTTTCAGATGCAAGAAACTTAGGAGCAGCGATGAGGGCATCAAATGAAAGTAGGGTAGTGTGAAGGATTAAGATGATGCGGGACCAAGCCAACATGATTCGTCATTCCACTAGGTAATGGCAAGTCCGTTTTCATTTTATATGCAATTTATTTTCTATTATCTATAGGCGTATAGTCTTTTCTCTATAAGCATTAGAATAGCTAGTCCCTTGGCTTGTGAGGGACATTATATGCTCATGATTATCAATAAAGATCTCATTTGCAATACATGTTGGTTCTCTCTATTATTTGTATGTAATTGTAAAACTGGAATAAATGCAATCTGTTTTGACAATATCCTTCATGCACATTAATGAACTTAGTAGAACATGATGTATCTTTTAATATTTAAATGAAAACATAGAAGAATAAGTAATAAGTTACCTAATTTTAGCTGGAAGCTAAATTCAAATAACAGGTATTTCTGATTATTTTAGTGGAAAAAATATTTTTTGTGAGCATTATGTGTTTGGTAAATAGATTAGGTCATCATTTCTTAATGTAACTAATAAAGCTAGGAGATTATTAAAGATCATTCATGTTGAAAATTGAGTTGATTATGTAGCTTAATACTTTGTAAAACTTTGTGATTACTGATCTAATTAATTATTCTTTGTTATAGATTCTTTGTGGATGATTATCTAGTTAGATTCATTTTACCATTTGTAGAATGAAGACAAAAGGTTGTAGAAGAATTAGACAGAGTATTAGAAGTTACACATCATGTACCGTGGAGAAACCCTTTCGGGAAAAAACTCCACCATGAATCAATGTATTATTTAATCTCAGAATAAGATTACAATAATTCCAATCCTTGCTTGAGATGCTTATTTTTCCTTCAACAAATATTCTTCACGACCTACAATAAAAACTAATAATAACTCTCTTCAACTTGCTTGAGATAAATAGAAAATAATCAACCTTGTAAACTCCAAAGAGTTACAATTATAAAGCTCAATCCTTATCTCACTAAAACCTATACCTATTCTTTGCAAGTAAAGTTCTACCATGAAGAACAATGTCAAAACAAGTCCATCCATCTGGGTGTCCCAAATTGAAGTCATGACTCAATGTTGATTCTGAAGATATCTTCTAAGCTTATCCTCAATGTTGGCACCCAAGAATGGGCCCACTTAACTTAGCCTTATAAAATATCATATCATGCAAAAGTGTTAACTCCAAGATGCGGACTTGGGCACCCAAGGTGGGTCCAAGTCAATCTTTGTTAACTAAAACATATCTCTCCATCAATTCATGTAAATAGGATGCATGATTGATCATCCCCACTTAGCTAAATGTATCACCTGTTATCTGGCATGCAACTCAAGTCATTAGTCATGCATTCCAAATCAATTGAAGTCAATTAACATTCAACTGAAACTAACTACATGCAACTGAAGATAACTAAACTATAACTGAATTGAACTAAACTGGACTGAATTAAATTGATATTGAATTGAACTAAACTAAACTAAACTTCATGCATGTAAAAATCAATCCCTAACTTCTAGGATCTTTACATACATTAAGAAGTGTTATCTTTTTCTCCAAATAGTTAACTTAACTCAAGGTGGGTTCCACCTTCCATGTGGGTGCCCCATGTGCTCCTATTATTTAGTAACTCATATTGAATTCCCTCACATGTTTCTATCATTTAGAATTAATTACAAATGTCAATTAACATGTTCATTTCATTCAAATTTAATCTCATTCTAATCCTAGTGTTGGGGAACACTTTCCAAGGACTTGGGATTGCAATAAATGACATCTTATTTCCAATAATTCATTTAGATGTGTTTGGGTCAATGGATGTTGACTCTTTTGGAAAATCTTTTTATTATGTTACTTTTATTGATGGTGTCTCAAGATTCACCTGGATTTATTTTAAGCATACAAAATCTGATGTTTTCACTAAGTTTAAGGAATTTAAAGCCTTAGTTAAGAAGGAAACAGATTATAAGATAAGCGTGTTGATATTTTACAATGGGGGTAAATATTGTTTTATAGAATTTGATGAGTTCTATAAGCATGTGGGTATTGTTTAACAAAATGCTACTCCTTATACACCCAAATAAAATGGGGTAGTAGAAAGAATGAATTGAATCTTGATGGAAAGAGCTAGAAGTATGTTGAGTGGTGCTAATCTTAATAGATGCTTTTGGGCAGAAGCTATAAGTACTACATGTTATTTGATCAATAGATCTCCTTGTTCGGCTCTTGTGGATAAAACTCCTTAAAAATTGTGATAGCTAGGAAGCCTTTTGTTTCACATTTAATGGTATTTGGTTGTGATTCTTTTGCTCATGTTCCTCAAGAGAAGCAATCTAAATTGGATCCAAAAGCACAAAATGCATCTTTGTTGGCCATGGTGAGAAGGAAAAAGGATATAAGCTCTGGAATCCACTAACCCATAAAATGGTTTTCTCTAGAACTATGATTTTTAGGGAGTTTAGAGCTTACTTAGGTGAAGAACAACCAAAGGAGAAAGATAAGACATAAATAGTACAATTTGAGACAAATATAGGAAAATAGAAAGATGCACATGTGAAAGAAAAGCTAGATGGATTGAGGATGGAGAAGAAGAGGGTTCAAAGAGTTTAGATGATGTGCAGGATGAGAACATAGTAGAGGAAGAACAACAAGGCCTCTTATTCCTACCTTGAGAAGATCCATAAGACAATGGAATCTAGTTGACAGGTATAGCCTATTTGATTACTATTATGTATTTTTCTTTTTTGAGTACTGATGATGAACTTAGATCCTACAAGGAGGCTCTCTCTTTAGAGGAAAGTGAGTCTTGGATGCATGCCATGCAAGAGGAGATGATAGATTTGGATAGTTGTGATACCTGATATCTTGTTAGTTTTCTTCAAAGAAAGGAAGCCCATTGGTTGCAAGTGGGTATTTAAAAATAAATTTGGTGCAAATGGCCGGTTAGAGCAGTACAAGGCTAGATTGGTTGCCAAGGGCTACTCATAGAGAGAGGGACTTGATTTCAATAAAATTTTCTCTCTTGTTGTTAAGTTAACTTCTATTAGATTCCTATTATCTATTCCTGCTACTTATGGTTTTGAAATAGAGCAAATGGATGCTAAAACTACTTTCTTGCATGGGGATCTTGAGGAAGAAATTTATCGGCAATAGCTTGATAGTTTTGTTGTGAAAGGAAAAGAACACTTAGTTTGTAGGTTAAAATGGTTATTATATGGTTTGAAATAATCACCTAGGATGTGGTACTAGAAGTTTGATGATTCTGCATTGATGTTGGGTTTTGTTAGAATCAAGGAGGATCATTGTGTTTATATGAAGGTTATTGATGATCAAATACTAATAATTGTCTTGTATGTTGATGACATGTTTATTGGTAACAAAAAGGTGATGATTAGGAAGCTTAATGCTCAAATTTATAGCATGTTTTATATGAAGGATTCGAGGGTTGCTAAATATATCCTTGGGATGGAGATCAATAGGGATCAAGTTCATAGAAAGATTTGGTTAATTCAAAGTATGTTGATACCATTTTGTAGAGGTTTAATATGCATGACTATAAACTAGTAAATATTCCATTTATGGTTGGTACTAAGTTGAGTTTACACATGTTTTCTAATTCTAATGATGATTTTGAAGAAGTGTCTAAAGCTCCTTATGCTAGTTTTTTTGTTTGTTTGATGTGTGCAATGGTTTGTACTAGACCAAATATAGCCCAAGCAATGAAAGTTTTGAGAAAGTTTATGTCTAACCCTAGTAGAGAGCATTGTGAAAGGAAAAGAAAGGTACGTGGAAACACTTTCCTTATGCAAATCAATTAGGAGAGGGTTGAAAAACTTTGTTTCAAATCCTTTTACACTTATAGTTTCATTTATTATTGCACATACATTTAGATATTTCATATTTAAGCAATAAACCACAATGCACAAATTTTATGTGGGAAAACCCTTTTGAGAAAAAAACCAAATACCAAAGAAAAAATCAATTGTATTTA
>VDFB02261124.1:0-20790 GCA_007258455.2 Sequoia sempervirens | reverse complement strand
GGATGGGGGCCATGCATCGGATACCAGGCCGCATATATAGAGTATTCCACTTTACAGCCCGAGGTATAAGCCGACAGGCCAGAGGTGCAGGATGTAGGGATGACGAATGATTATGCACAGTATTTTCATACACATCCATTTCCACGTTTTACAGTGCCAGATGAGCCACAGGCGATCGGGATAGCACCATAGCCAGGGGCAGGGATACAGGGGGATGTGGCAGGTGGAGAGCAGGCTATGGGTGGCAGAGAGGAGGAGGAGGGAGATGAGGAGGAGGGAGAGGAGGGTGAGGAGAGCGGAGATGAGGAGGGGGACAGCTCAGATGATGGGGATGATGGGGGGGATGATGGTGGAGAGGAGAGGCGGAAGAGGTTGGATAGTTTGGGTAGAGCATAGATTGTTCAGCGAGTCAGATCCGGTGGTAGACCACGGACAGTGATCAGGGTGTCATCCTCTTCCCAGCAGACATAGATTGCTACATTGCAGGGTCAGGTTCAGACCTTTCAGGGGCAGCAGGCACAGTTACAGAGCCAACTATCTCAGGCTCAGAGTATGATAGTGCAGTTACAGGCACAGCTTGCACAGGCCTAGACGCAGATGCAGGCTCAAGCTCAGGCACAGGTTTAGGCTCAGGCACAGGTTTAGGCTCCTACCCCAGATCCCCAGGTGACACAGTTAGTAGCAGAGAGAGATGCTCTTAGACGACGGGCACTGGAGGCCAAGGGTGTGGCTCAAAGGCTGATGGGTACTATAGAGAGTACCTCATTACAGGAGGCCATTGCAGAGGGATTTGAGGCAGCCAGAGAGGCCGAGTACTACAGAGTTCGATATGAGGAGTTGTGTCCTCCAGAGCATCGAGAGACTTACCCCCGATCTCACAGCAGGACGAGGACCCAATCACAGACATCAACACATGGCAGAGAGGTTACAGAGCCTCGACGAGATCCTGATGCAGGGACCAGTGGTAGGCCGCCTCCTTTCGGACCAGCTCCTTCAAGGGCATCCACCAGTTAGCTGTTTGGGACCGATTTATTATGTATATTGAGTTTTGATCATATCTTATGTATTATGTTTTGAACCTTTTAGCTTCATTTGGACATTGGACATTTGTATTATTTTGATGAGCGATGATATGCAGCGGCAATGTTTTTGATGATGATATGTTTATGCATTTGTGATGTGATATGGATGTTACTTTTATGCATGTATGATATGAGATGAATTTTTGATATGTTTTTATTATTTTTGCGGACTAATCTTATGATGCAGGATGATTTAATGATATGATGTAAATGGATGATCTATGATGTAGATGCAATGATTTGTAATGATGTATATAAATTTGTTGATTTTTGAATTTGTGTAGAAAATGCCAAAGTGAATAGTATGATATGAAAATGATAGATAATGTGATACTGTTAATGATAATGATGAAAAAATAAATGATATGTTTGGTAATGATTATGTCATGAAAATGGTAATGTGATGATAATGAAATAATGTGGAATGGTAATGAAATGATATGAGGTGATGATGATAATAACAAATGATAAATGATAAAATGATTGAATGAAAAATGGTAACGATAAAATAGAACTGATTAAAATGATAATGATAATGAGAATGGGAAATGGATGATAAAATAAATGATAAAATGAATGAATGATAAAATGAGAATAATGATGATAATGATAAAATGAGAATGAATGATAAAATGAAGGAATGATAACGGAAAATGATGAGGATAATGATAATGATAAAAATGAATGAGTGATAAATGATAGAAAATAATAATGATAATGATAAAGGATAAATGATAAAAATGATAATGAATGAATAGAAAATGAGAATGGTAATGATAACGATAAAGGATAAATGATAAATGATAAAAATGATAATGGATGAATGGAAAAACGAGAATGATAATGATAACGATAAAGGATAAATGGTAGATAATAATAAAAATGAATGAGTGATAATGAATGAATGGAAAAATGAGAATGATAATGATAACGAAGGATGAAATAGAAATGATAGTGATAATGATAATGATAAAAAAAAGAATGAATGAGGAATGAGAATGATTTATGATAATGATAAAGGATAAATGAGAGATGATAAAAATGAGTGATAAATGAAAATGATGATGATGATGTTGAATGATAAAATGATAATGAATGATAAATGATGAGGATGAAATGAGAATAAATGAGATGTCCAAATGTCCTCCCCAAAGAGTTCAAAACTACATGACAACCGTCAATGATTTCATTCATCCTTTCAGAACACTGATGTGAATCCAATATGCAGATATATACAATGATCTAACAAACATGCAACTAAATGAAACTAACCGATTTGTTGAGCCTATTATAAGCCTTCTTGAATCCTCATAGAACATTTAAAATGTTGGAAGTATGTACAAGCATCAGAGGGGAAATTAGCGCCAATGATGACCTGAGTACAACTTTCATGAATTTTGATGTAGCAAGCGAACACAAGCATCGAGGTATAATTGAACCAAGATGACTTGAGCATTTCTTGCATAAAGAGACAAAGATTAACCCCCTTTCTGATGCAGATGTGGAACTGTCATCAATGATATTGCTTTGGTCATCATGTCCTGTGACATATTTGCATCAAATTGACCGTTAACCTCAAGACAGCAGACAAAGAAAAATCATTCTCGTTCCTTGCCACTCTAGTTCAGTACATCATCGAGTGTGCTCCAGAGTTATGATATCGAAAATCAAACAACCTTTGGTCAAACATGTAATACTGTTATTTCATACATTATTCAGATTTTTAGATCATCCAATAGACAATGATATGGTATCTGCTGAAAAGTGTTTCATGAGAAGGCTCGATGATCGAATAAGGTCCCGTGTGAGTTGATTGTTTGTTCGTATGATCGGATCCTATGACATTGTTCAGCTGTCTTAGTATGCTATGAAAGTTAAGTGCCCCCAATTAATTTTTTGCCCCAGTTATTGACACAACTTGCGAAAAGGAATATGTACAATGATCAAGCCATGGTAAGACGTTTTATCACTCTAGGCAAATGATGGCAGGATAATGCAATTATAACCCTAAGATGCGGAAAAAGAAGCAAAAAAGAAAAGCTAAAAATCCAAAGTGCAAAACAGGAACTAATAGATGGAGCGGTACAGATAGCGTCTGTTTGCTAGATTTTCACTATCTGCGTTTATTGCATTTTTCTGATTTCTTTTTGATTTTTTTGTATTTTTCATGTTAATAGACTGCCTGTTTGCCAGGTTTTCACCCTATGACATCTTTTTGATTTTTTTGTATTTTTCTGTCAATAGACTGCCTGTTTACCAGGTTTTCACCCTATGACATCTTTTTGATTTTTTTGTATTTTTCTGTCAATAGACTGCCTGTTTACCAGGTTTTCACCCTATGACATTTTTTGATTTTTTTGTATTTCTTCAGGACTTTTTCTGCTATTTTTGTATTTCTTCAGGACGTTTTTTGCTGTTTTTGTATTTCTTCAGGATTTTTTCTACTATTTTTGTATTTCTTCAGGACTTTTTCTGCTGTTTTTGTATTTCTTCAGGACTTTTTCTGCTATTTTTGTATTTCTTCAAGATTTTTTCTGCTGTTTTTGTATTTCTTCAGGACTTTTTCTGCATAATGACAGTTGACTTAAACATAATATTTCTTGAGATGCATGCTATTGATGGGTTCATCAAACAGGTCTCCTTCTGTGTTGATAACTTGTATGCTCCTGAACCGTAGATTGCAATAACCACATAAGGGCCTAGCCAATTTGGTTCAAACTTTCCTTTCTTTTCTCTATCTTGCTGATTTCATGGGTTTTCTTTCAAAACTAGATCACCCACCTGAAAGGTGCGTGGCTTTACTTTGTGATTATAGCTATGAGACATCATTTGTTGGTATGCTTTCAAATGGTCAGCTGCTCTCTGTCTCTTTTCATCTAGGAGTTCTAACTCTTGTAGTCGGGAAACTCTGTATTCATCCTCTGTTATGAGACCTTTCAGTGATACTCTTAGTGAAGGTATTTCAACCTCTAAAGGCAATATGGCTTCTGCTCCATAGACAAGGGAAAAAGGTGTTGCTCCTGTTGGCGTTCGGACACTAGTTCTGTAAGCCCACAAGGCGGGATTGAGTTGAACATGCCAATCCTTCCATGAATCATTGACAATCTTCTTCAAAATCTTTAGTATAGTCTTGTTTGAGGCCTTTGCTTGGCCATTCCCTTGTGGATAGTAAGGTGTTGAATATCTGTGCTGAATATGGAATCTTTCACAAAGTTCATCAACATCCTAATTCTTGAAAGGTCGACCATTATCTGTAATAATGGCATTAGGAATACCATATCGACAAATAATGTAGTTGAGTATGAAGGATGAAATTTGTTTTCCAGTGACTTTAGAGAGAGGTACCGCCTCAATCCACTTAGTGAAATATTCTGTCGCCGTGATGATGAACTTATGCCCATGCGAGGATGAAGGATGAATTTTCCCTACTAGATCTAACCCCCATTGAGAAAATGGCCAGGTTGGTGTGAACGAATGAAATTCTTGGGCAGGAGCATGAATAAGATTCCCATGAATCTGACATTTTGAGCATGTTTTAACAAAAGTGAATGATTCCCTCTCCATCGTAGGCCAGTAATAGCCCATTCTAATCAATTTCTTGGATAAAGTTAGTCCACTTGAATGAGTACCACAAATTCCCCCATGAACTTCTTGTAAAGCTTTATCAGATTCGTCACGTTCAAGACATCGAAGTAAAGTACCATCAAGACCACGGCGATAAAGGGTATCAGCGATAAGGGTATAGCGAGAGGATTGTCGGATAAAGTTACGTTTTTGGTTATGGGATAAGTCAGGTGGTAAAATGTCATCTTTTAGGTAGGTATAAATCTTACCATACCAGGGTGAATCGGATCCTACCAAGTGGCAGATAACTTGGCTTTCGGGTATGTCATAAGTAGGTGTAAATAATTGTTCCACCAGAAATTCATAGCGAGTCTGTTTTTCTGGAAGTTGTACCAATGATGCGATCGTAGCCATGGTGTCAGCTGCTTTGTTATCCAGCCTTGGAATTTTTGTGAACTGGATGTTTACAAAGTACTTCTTGAAGTCATCGACCATCTTCTTGTATGGAAACAATTTGTCATCTTTAGTCTGATAATCATCATTGATTTGGTTAATGACTAACTGTGAGTCACCATAGACCTGTAGCTCAGTAATCCTCCATTCCAATGATGTCTTTAGTCCAGTGATTAGTGCTTCATATTCAGCTATGTTATTGGTGCATGGAAACATTAGCCTATATGACCGAGGAATAGTGTGTCCTTGAGGTGTGACGAAGAGAATGCCTGCCCCCGATCGATGTTGAGTAAAAGAACCATCAAAGTATAAAGACCATAGTTGCTTGAATTCTGCAGTGAAAACATCGGCATCTGGAAATTCAATGTGCAAAGGGTGCTCTGCTTGTAGGGGAGCATCTGCTAGTTGATCCGCGATAACTTGTCCCTTGATTGCCTTGCGATCAACATAGTGGATGTCAAACTCACTCAAAATCATGACCCATTTTGCTAACCTTCCTGTTAGTGATGCTTTACTTAGTAGATACTTGAGTAGATCAATTTTTGAAATAAGATTGATTGTATGAGAGAGCATGTAATGTCGAAACTTCTGTGAAGCGAAGACTACTGCTAAACAAGCCTTCTCAATGAAAGTGTAGTTAAGTTCATGACTTGTTAGTGTTCTGCTGATGTAATAGATTGCATGTTCTTTTCCTTCATGGTCTTCTTGTGCTAATAATGCCCCCAAGGATGTCTCGGTCGCGGCAATATATAGGATCAATGGTTTGTCTAGATCTGGTGGTATTAGAACTGGTGGGTTCATCAGGTACTGCTTGATTTGTTGAAATGCTATTTTACATTTGTCATCCCATCTAAAAGGAACATTCTTATGCAGGAGATGTGTGAACGGTAGACTTTTGTCAGCCAATTGCGCAATGAATCTTCTGATGGATTGAAGTCACCCTTGTAATGATCTCAATTAACCAGTGTTCTTTGGGGGAGGCATATCCATGATTGCCTGAACTTTAGCAGGATCTACTTCAATTCCCTTTTCTGAAACAATATATCCTAAAAGTTTTCCAGATGTGACCCCAAAAACACATTTCTTAGGATTTAGGCGAACTTTGAATTTTTCCAATCTGGTAAATATTTTTGACAGTATTTCCAGGTGTCCTTCTCTGGTGTATGATTTTTCCAATATGTCATCCACATAATCTTCCATGAATGTGTGCATCATGTCATGAAAGATCGTAGTCATAGCTCTTTGATAAGTAGCTCTAGCATTCTTTAGACCGAAAGGCATGACATTCCAACAGTATGTTCCCCACGGACAAGTGAAAGCTGTTTTCTCTTGGTCTTCTGGTGCAATCTTGATTTGGTTGTAACTAGAAAAACCATCCATTAATGAATACATGGCATGGCCAGCTGTTAAATCAACTATAGTGTCAATGTTTGGAAGCGGAAAGTCATCCTTAGGGCAGGCTTTGTTAAGATCTCTGAAATCAATGCACACTCTAATGCGTTTATCCGGCTTTGCTACTGGGACAATATTGGAGATCCATTCTGCATAGGCAATTGATCTTATAAATCCAGCATCTAGGAGTTTCTTGAGTTCTTCTTTAACCAATAGTGTAACATGAGGATGCATCTTTCTAAGTTTTTGTTTCACTGGTTTAGCTCCTGGTTTGATAGACAAATGATGCATTATGAGATCAAGATCAAGACCTGGCATGTCTGCATATGACCAAGCAAAATTGACTTGATTTTCTTTGAGAAATTTCATGAACATTGGGATTTCATTATCTATCATTGATTTAGCTACCTATAGAATCCTTGGATTATCTGTAGTTTCAATATTGATTTCCTTTGTAGGCTCAATCAAAATGGGCAATCGCTCATGATAGTGCTCTGGGAGAGTGTCAAGTATCCCATCAGCTAGTGCCTTGAAAAGGTTTTCACCATCTGATATGCTCTTTGTTTTGTCTTTTGTCTGATCTAGTACTGCCAGATTCTGGTTTTCACCACTAGATCGTTTTTCTTTATTTTCATTTTTGCAGCTAGGAGACTTGACACTCTCCTGATTAAAGACTCCATACCGAAAATTGCTAGTGGAACAATTATTTTCATCATCTGCGGAAAGAAAGTTTATGATAGCTTCGTCATTGGGAAAAATGGGTATATCAATAGGTTCAGCTAGATCCCAGTCAATGAGATCAGGATGGATCAAAGGTAATAAGTCATTTGGTCATGTGAAATCGGCGATGGTTAAAGTCAAAACAGAGTTATTGGTAGGATCCGAGGTATGAGGTAGATCAATGATGGTACTATTCTCATGATAGTCTTGTTCGTTAAAATCCGATTCAGTATCACTAGACTCATAGTTGCTTTGTAGTTCAAATTCTTGTGGTTGGGACCCTGAACTTTCTCCCTTGATTACAGTGGGTGTATACTTGTGTATCACATCTACCCCTTTGTCTCTCCAAAATTTATCATCATGAATGGTATCCCATTCATATTCAGCAGAGTCTGTATTAGAGTTATTTTCTATGAAATTCAAGGTTGCTGCCAAACATGTATCCTTTTTATCAGAACCTTCCTGTAGTGTAAAAACATTACCCTGTGATTGGTTGGATGGGGTAGCGTCATAGCCTAGTCTAGTTTTATCATATGCGGCAAGCCCTGGAAGATGGATAGGCTCGACTACGCCTTCTTTTCTTTTTCCAAGAGGACCATTGTCATATCCCATCTTTTGCATGATGGAATACCCTTTCCCATATCTGTCAATTGGTAAAGTGACATTTAGAACTGTTTCATCTTCATCTTTATAAAGCCAATTCAGAATTGTTGTGTCCTCAGGATCTCCCATGGGGAATTTTTCTTTGATAAATTGTCCATTGAACTTGGTAGTTGGTTCTGTTTGTATTTGTGCTGACGTTGATGCCACTGATATCTGTTGTTGTATAATAGAAGGTTTTCCATGTGATCGAGGTCATGTAGGTAGATTAGCAAGACAGAGAGAATATTCCCCAACTCCACTTTCCTTGAACTGTAGTTTCTTGTCAAAGCTTTTGGCTAATTGACTGATGTGGGTATCATTCTTAGGAGAGATTTTTGCAAGTGCTTCTCGATTGTTTGGAACCAAAGTGTCCTGACTAGCTTTTACATTGGCACAAGTTTGGATATTAGAATTATCAGCTGATATAGCGATTTCCTGTCCGTCATATGGAAACTTAAGACATTGATGGTAAGTGGACGGAACAACTTGCATTTCATGAATCCAAGGACGACCCAATAAGATGTTGTATGCAAGATCTCGGTCTAAAACTTGACAAAAGGTATTTTTGATAACAGGTCCCACTCTGATTGGTAGCATGATTAGACCTTTAGATGTTCTTTCCTCATCATCATAGGCTTTTATAGTAATCTTCCTTCTAGGATCAATGGAGTCCTCTGAAAATCCTAAAGCTTGAACCACCTTCAAGGTACATATATTTAGACCAGCCCCTCCATCTATTAGGACACGTTTAACACAGAACTTATGGATCATGACCTCTAAGTATAACGATGAATTATGGGGATGAGTCATGGAAACATCATCTTTGTCTGAAAATGAAAGACATGTGGGTGAGGACAAATGTCCTACCATGGCTTGAAATCGGTTCACATCCAAGTCCGTGGATACAGTTGTTTCAAAAAGGGCCTTATCTAAAATTTCCTTATGTGCAGGAGAAATCTTCAGGAGTTCTAAAATGGAAATTTGGGCCGGAGTCTTTCGAAGTTGGTTAACTAGGTCATATTGATGTTGAGGGAAGGTCTCAGTAGATTTCAAAGAGGTACCTTTCAAGACAACTTTGGCTTGTGCTCTCATTGTGACATTAACTTGTCCTTTGTCTATTTTCTCATTGAATTTTATAACGTTGACTCGCTCATCGTCCGTATAGAGGTGACGGATTACAATGTCATCGATTTGATTCACATTTTTGTCAGAAGACTCTCCCTTTTCATAATTTGGTAAAGGGTTGCAAAATGCTTGGTGATCGTCATTGGATTTTTGCTGTCCTTCTACTGTGATAATGCCTTTGTCAATTAGGTCTTGAATAGCATGCTTCAAAGTCTGACAGTTGTTTGTGCGATGACCTTGGCACCTATGATAGTCACAATAATAAGCTTCATTCCATGAGGGAGGTTTTACACTAGGTTCATAATTGCATTGAGGCGGTAACGTAAGGACATTTTTTTCCATAACCTCTTTGAAAGCAGATTCCAAGGATTGTCCTAGTGGAGTGAAAGTTCTTCTATTAGAGAAGAAAGAAAAGCGTTGTGGGTTCGTGTTTGAGGTATTCCCTAAGGTGTTGTTGTTGTTGTTTCCCCGGTAGTTTTGGTTGTTGACAGTCTCATGATTGTTGTTCGTTGGAGGGGGATGATTGTTTCCTTGATTCGTGACCGAATTGACATTGTTGTAATTATAGTTGTGAGGAGCATTTGGAGTACTTAGAACAAATGGCTTAGTTGAGACATGGTTTGCATCTACAACACCATCGTTTACAATGTTTTTGTTGCGAGTCCAAAATTTAGACTTGTCTTGATTGTTGTAATGGTTAGATGAACTAGGGTTGTCCCTGTCAAGTTTTATTGTCCCTCTTTTGACCAAAGCACTTTCGATGGTGATGGCATCCTCAATCAATTTCTCAAAGGAGGGTGGACAATGTAGATTTAAGTGATAGCTCATTTCTGAATTTAGGTTGTTGATGAAAGTAACCATTTTTTCCTTTTCAGGGACATGACGTGGATACCTAGCGAACATTCTTCTCCATCTTTGAAGAAAGGTAGTGAAAGGTTCACCAGGTTTTTGTGCAACTTTGCAAAGATCAATCATGGTGATTTGGTGTTGAATGTTGTAGGCGTATTGTGTTATGAACAAATTGATCAATTCCTCAAATGATTGAACAAGAGGTGTAATCTTAGATAACCATTCCATAGAGTTAACTCCAAGGCTCCGAGGGAATAATCGCAATAAATAAGTATCCTTGTGGGCGAATTCCAATGTCATGTTTCGGAAGTCTCTAACATGATCAATTGGATCCGATTTCCCATTATAACGATCAAATTTGGGAATTTCACAATGTTTAGGAAATGGAATCATATTGAGACTTCTATCAAAAGGATAAGGACATATGTCATCAAGAGTGTATTTCTTTGTTGTGGTTCCCCCTTGTAACTCTTTGATTTGTCCTTGGAGTGCCTTAAATTGTTGCATAAGAGCAGTAAGATTAGATGGGGATGTTTCTTCTTCTTTGCTCTTTAATTTCTCAGTATCAAAATCCTTAGGTAGTTTAGCTCCTTGATCGGCTAGGAAGAGGAAATACTTTTCCTTGTCACGTTGTAGGATCTTTTCTATGGCCTTAAGAAATTTGGGGTCTTGTTCAGCCTCTCTAAGGTGAAGTTCTTCCTCTTGCTCATCATCACTTTCTACGGGAGTTTTGTTCATGTCTTTGTTCTTATGAGATGTATTTACCTCTCTATCAGCCATATTATCGTCACTGAAAAGAGGATTGCAATTCACACTAAAACGAGGACTACCACGTTCACCTTCTTCTTGAATGTTGTGGGTAGGAATTTCTTGTTGAGGGTTTTCTCCTAGTTTGTTGTGTTGAGATCTTGTAAAAATAGGCATATGGAAGGAAACTTATGATGTGATCATAGGTCACTGAAGGATTTGACTAGGATGTGTTGAATATTCAATCGAAGGTTGGGGTATATTCTCAAACTCAAGAGGTTGATCAAGATTGTGATGTTGAGATAATGCTAATCTTTGATAATAAGCTTGAGTAGCCAAAGGTTCCATAGCATAATCGTCAGTGAATCCTCTAATGTAGTCTTGGTATCTATGGAGAAATGTGCGATAATGGAGTAAGACGTGTCGACTCTTATACAAAAATTCTCTGCGGTCTAAGGTTTCTTTGTAACTTAAGTTCGTTTTGGGCTTCTTGATCCTATTGAAGACTGATTTCTTGGTGAACTTGGTTGATTTCCACTTTCTCAACATGGGAGAGAAATCTCAGAGATTCGGGTCTATGTAAAATTTTTGACAGAAACCTAAAAGTGCTATTCTGTTTCCTAAATGCGCTGCAGAAAGAGGTATATGCGCTGGAGAAAGAGTCAAATGCGCTGCAAAATACCTTAAATGTGTAGAAACAGAGCACAGATGCGCTAAAACAGTTCCTAAATGCACTAAAAAATGACTTAGATGCGCTGAACCAGCCAGTGGATGCACCAGAACAGAGTTTATATGCGCTGCAGTTTTTCCTAGATGCGCTGAAACAGTTTCTTAAAGACAGTTTTTCACCGGTTTTGAAAATTCAGCCAAAGTTTTTCATGTTCGTTTTGGATGATCCTTTATCTGAATTAATGTTCTTGAAAACACAGCAAACAGTCTGATTTAAGTTGATTGTAACCAAGCACAGAATAAGACAAGCACAACCTAGGTTAGGCCAGGACAATATCCGCTAGATTCCACGTAACTGCATATCTGTAGCGTGTGAATTCAAAAGCTTGGCTGCACGGGCTCCCCCTTACAGTGCACTCTCTTCTCAGGCCAACCAAGCTTCCAACCCCCATGAAACTCCCATGGCGAGCTGATTACCTCTACTACAAACTGCGAAAGTGTGGATGCCTTCACACTGACCAGTGCTGCGCTAGCAAATAGAAGGATTTTGGCTTACTACACAAGAGTTTTTAGTTCGGGACCCCCGTTCGAGTGGCCATACATGGGGCAAGAGATTAATCACCATTAAGGTGGCACTCCAGCCCGAAGAGGTTAAGCTCAACAGGGTTTAAGGGAGTACTACTCCGTCCGTATGACACATCCGCACAAGCAACCTTAGGTTTTCCCTTAAGGTTTACATGTATATACCAGTTGGGGGTAGCTTGGCCTTAGCTCCGTTGCCGGTTTGAGTCGCGTTGAGGTGATGAAATCCCTAGGCAGGCCCAATTTCTAGAGTTAATAACTGTTTCTCTTGTACCCAGGATCGTACAAGTGCGCAAGGGGAGAGAATACTTCAATTATCAAGTCAAGGTTACACAGGGAAAAGTGGGTCTGGTTTTCTGATCACCTAGTTTACACAGGGTAAGAGCATAATCACCTACCACTTTCAAACACAGTCAAGAAGAGTAGACAGATTCATTTTAGGTGCACCAAAATCAAAAATGATTTAATCTAAGTGAAGATTTTGCTTCACAAACAGACATGGGGTTCATTTTAACTACATGATAAAGATGTGGTGGCTACCCTAGATTGATTCATTTTAAATCCAGCAAGAAAATGGAAAGAAATCCTGTCTGCGGAAGGCGTCAGACTCAGAATTTCTATACAACCTAGATGCGCAACTTTGTTACCCAAATGCGCAAAAACAGAATCAATATGTGCAACTCTGTTACCCAGATGCGCGAAAACAGAACACAGATGCGCAATAACAGAATCTAAATGTGCAATAACAGAGATCTAAATGCACAATAGCAGAATTTAGGTGCGCAAAAATAGAACCTATATGCGTGAGAACAGAAACTAAATGCGCTAAACTAAAATGCAATTTTTTTTAATTTTTCCCGAAATAGATTTGAATGTATTTAAACGATGTCCTATATGCGCTAATTAAACTCCTATATGCTCTGCAGAAATGCCCATATGCGCCACTTTGTTTCCTAAATGCGCTGTAGAAATTCCCAGATGTGCCAAAGTACCTGCAAAAAGAAAAAAATTCGGATCTCTCAGGTGCGCTGTCGGATGTTAGAAAACCTGTACAAAAACCTACAAGAAAAACCTGCAAGAAAGAAGTCTAAAATGGGGGCCTATGCCCCACAGTGGGTGCCAAAAATGTGTGATCAAAAATAATATGCATAATGAATTAAATAAATACTATTCAAGCACACCAATAAAACATTGTATCAAAACAGAACATAATAAGTAAATAAATGCAAACTCAATATTCTACTTCGATTGTCGTCCTATTGTCCTCTATCTTCAGTATTTTTGTCGATTCCAGCTTTGCTCTTAGATTGTAGGCTAGGCTCAACAAAATGTCTTCCTAAAGAACGAGATTTAATATGATGCGTGATGCAAGATTAAACTATGATATTGAATTGAACTACTATGCTTGAAATAAACATGATGCTATGATATGAGAATACTAAATGAATTAAATGCATGAACTCTAATTAATTGCCTATTACCAATGCTTGGATTCACACAGGTATTTATAGAGTTTTTCGAATGATTCTGATTGGCTGTCTTGATTGATGGTTGTGATAATTCCTGGCAGATCGAATGGTTGAAGAATGATGAAATTGAAGAGAAAATAGAAGAAACCTAAAAACAAGATTTTTCTATTTTTATGAAAGAGAAAAAGATAAGAAGATAAGAAATCATCTTTCTTTAAAAAGAATAAAAGAAAGATTAAAAGCTGATAAATATTGAATTAAAAATTCAATTATTTTATTTGTGGAGGATATTCATCTTTTTCTTAATTAAATGGAATATTTAATTAAGCTTTTAAAAGCAGAAGAAAGTTTGTGATAAGAATAAAGCTTTAATCAGGATTTTTGAAAAAAAGCAAAAGATCTCATATTTAAATAAAATATTTAAATATGATATGAGAAGAAAACAGAAGATAATAAAATATCTAGTTGTGATTTTAGAAAGAAAGCATAAGATCTTTAATTAAATAAAGTTTATTTAATTAAATCTCTTTTATGAAATTAATTAAATAAAATATTTAATTAATTAGAAGAAGAAATTAAAATAGAAGAAAGAGAAATATTTAAACTTAATTAAATTAAAAGATTTAATTTAAATTTAAACAATGATAATTAATTTAAATAAATAAAATGTATTTATTTAATTAATTAAGTGGACATATGAAAAATAATTAAATAAAATAGATTTATTTAATTATGAAAGAAGAATAAGATAAATGAACAATATAATTAAATTAATTAAATTTAATCATATGTAGAGGACTTTTTAGAAAACTAATTAAATAATAAATATTTAATTAATTGCCAGGATTATAGACATGACCATTTTTATGCGTATACACCCCTATTAAAATAGAGATGTTTGTCTGCTTGGAAATCTTACTCTGTTGGACATGTCTTTCAATCATCTTAATGGACCAATTTCTTAATCCATTAATAATTGATGAAATGAGTTGGATCATGCAAGTGCGATGGAATACACTTATTTTTGTGTTTTCTGATGCAAATATTATGATGTGATAATGTTTTCTAATGTATGCAAATGATTATGCAACTGATGTGCAACTATATGAAAATGTTGTGTTTTTGGTAATGTCAAGTGTACTCAATCCATTAGTGCCAGAGATAACATCATTGTGAAATTGTTGCAGCTTTGGAAATCCCATAGATACAGATGCAATCTAACATGCATGCAATCTAACTTAACCATGCAGATCTAATATGTAGATGTTGTCATTCATAACAACCGATTTGTCGTGCTTTTTATCATCATTGAGCCTTTAAAATGTTGAAAGTGAGTACAAGCATCGATGGCATAATGTAGACCATGATGACCTAAGTACTACTTCCATGATTTTTGATATTGCAAGTTAACACAAGCATCTAGGTATAATTAAACCAAGATGACCTAATTATTGCTTGTGTAAACAGACAAGAGTTAACCATTTTCCTATGCAAATTCAGAATGTCATTAGTGATACTTTGTAGAGCACATCCTACGATAATTTGCATAGTAATAATGATCAACTCACAGACAACAGACAAAGAAAAATCACACTCCTTCCTGGCTCCTATAGTTCAATACATCATTGAGGTGCTCCAGAGATATGATAACAAAAATCAAAGTTCAATAGTTGAACATTCATGCCACAGTGATAAATCCATGATTCAGAAGAACAATCATCCATTTGAAGTGTGCTTTTGGTTTGATTGATTTGGTTTTTTGATATGGATGGTTGATGTGTTCATGTTTGTGTGATTGATGTTCAATGTTGAGTTGCACTATGATCATTGTTTTGGGTTGTGTTGTCCTACTGCTATTTGTCTGTTGGTTTAAAATAAAAGTTTATTGCCCCTAGTCTAGGGTGAGACACGACCGCGATGCTAGGATATGTACATGATGCTTTCAGATGATAGGTAGATTGGTGGAAAAAGTGAATGGTCAGCATGCTCAAATAGATGGAAAATCTAGTCTATCACAAATAGCGTATGTTGCCAGGTTTTCACTACTTGTATTTTATTGCATTTTTTCATATTTTATGATTTTTTTTATTTTTTTTATTTTTCTCTTTTTCTGGTTTTTTTGGATTTTTGATCTTTTTTATTTTTTTTGTTGTTACCAAATGCCTTTTTTCCAAGTTTTCATCAAGGTAACCATTTTTTCAGGACATTTTTTGATGTTTTTATATTTTTTCAAGACTCTTTTCGATGCACTGGAGGATTCATGTGTAGAATTTCTTGAGATGTAGGCTATTGAGGGGTTCATCAAACAAATCCCCTTCTGGTGTGGACAACTGATATGCTCCTGATCCAAAGACTAATATAATCACAGAAGGACCTAGCTAGTTTGGTTCAAATTTCACCTTCTCTCGATCCTGTTGGTTACGGGGGTTCTCTTTCAAGACTAAGTCACCCACTTGAAATGTTTTATGCTTTACTCTGTGATTGTAACTTTTGTATATCCTTTGCTAATATGCTTTCAAGTGATCAATTGCTTGTTGACAACACTCATCCAATAGTTTCAGTTCATGTAACCTAGACACTTTGTAATCCTCATCTGAAATGATCCCCTTTAGTGACACACAGAGTGATGGTAGTTCAACCTCAATAGGTAGACTCGTTTCTGACCCATAGACTAGAGCATATGGTGTGGCTCTTGTTGGGGTGCGAATACTAGTTTTGTAAGCCCATAAAGCAGGGTTCAGTTGAACATGCCAATCATGTCTAGCCTCATTGACGGTTTTCTTCAAGATTTTTAGGATAGTCTTATTTGAGGCCTCTTCTTGGCCATTTCCTTGGGGATAGTAGGGTGTAGAAAACCGATGTTGTATGTGGAACCTCTCATAGAGTTCTTGAAAATCCTGATTCTTGAAGGGTCTATCGTTGTTCGTGATAATGGATTGAGGAATGCCATACCAATAGATGATATAATTCAGGATGAATGATGAGATTTGATTTCTTAGGAGTTTCTTAGCTAAGGTTAGGCCACTTGAATGTGTACCACAGATATCATCATGGACCTCACGTAAAGTGGTTTCAGCTTCATTGCGTTCTAGACACTGAAGGAGAGTATCATCAAGACCTCGTCGATAAAGCACATCAGCTATTAGGGTGTGTCGAGCTGCTTGTCGGATGAAATTTCACTTTTGGTTCTGGGATAAATCAAGTGGGAGGGTATTGTCTTTCAGATAAGTGTAGATTTTCCCGTAGGTAGAAGTGTTAGCCTCAACTAGATGACTTGGGATTTGGGGTTGTCATAGGATGGGTTGAACAGTTGTTCCACCATGAACTCATAACGGGCTCATTTCTCAGGAACCTATAAGAGAGAGGCAATGGTAGCCATGGCATCAACATCTTTGGTGTTGCCTCTAGGACTCTGCTCAAATTTTGTCTCCATGAAGTACTTTATGAAGTCATCAACCATTCTTTTATATGGCATTAACTTTTCAAATTTTACCTGGTTAATGACTAGTTGTGAATCGCCATTGACATGTAATTTTGTGATCTTCCACTCGACTACTACCTTGATTCCAATGATCAATGCTTTGTATTCGGCTATGTTGTTGGTGCAAGGAAGCATCATTCTGTAGGACTTGGGAATGGTATGTCCTTGTGGCGAGATAAACAAGATTCCTACGCCAGATCCATGTTGTGTATAAGAGCCATCAAAGTATAACATCCATTGTTGTGTAGATATTGTAAGGACATCAGCATCTGGAAATTCAATAAAATGGATGATTGTCTTGCAATGGGGCTTTAGCTAGTTGATCTATTATGGCTTGACCCTTGATGGCTTTTATGTCCACGTATTGGATGTCAAACTCACTCAATATCATGACCCATTTAGCTAGTCTTCCTGTTAGGGAAGCTTTGTTGAGTAGATACTTTAGTGGATCAATTTTAGTGATGAGTTTGATGGTGTGAGTCAACATTTAATGTCTGAGCTATTTAGTAGCAAATACTACTACCAAACAGGCTTTCTCAATGAAGGTGTAATTGATCTCATAACCATTTAAGGTCCTACTGATATAATAGATTTCCCTTTCCTTTCCTACAAAATCTTCCTATGCCAATAAAGCTCCCAAAGATATCTCAGTTGTTACAATGTAAAGTATTAATGGCTTTCCTTCAGTTGGTGGTACTAGTATTAGTGGTGACATCAGATATTGCTTGAGTTGATTGAAGGAAACTTCACATTTCTCATCCCACTTGAAAGAGACATTCTTGTGTTGCAAGTGGTTGAAGGGGTGAGTTTTGTCAGCCAGTTGTGCGATGAACCTTCGGATAGATTGGAATCTTCCTTGCAAAGATCTGAGTTGGCTAACATTTTTAGGAGGATGCATCTCCATGATGGCTTTGACCTTTGTAGGATCCACCTCAATGCCTTTGGTTGACACAATGTATCCCAAAAGCTTAGCTGATGTTACATCGAATACAAATTTCTTGGGGTTCAACCTCACATTGAATTTCTCCAGTTTGGTGAAGATCTTGTCTAAAATTTCAAAATGTCTTTCCCTAGTGAATGACTTTTCCAGCAAATCATCTACATAGTCCTCCATAAAATTATGCATCATGTCATGGAAGATGGTGGTCATCACTCTCTGATATGTGGCTCCAACATTTTTCAACCCAAAAGGCATTACATTCCAACAGAAAGTGCCCCAAGGACATGTGAAGGTTGTTTTATCTTGATCTTCAAGTGTTATTTTTATCTGATTATACCCTAAAAATTCATCCATAAGTGATAACATTTTGTGTCCCATAGTCAAGTCTATGATGATTTCAATGTTAGGTAGAGGAAAATCATCTTTTGGGAAAGCTTTGTTAAGATCCCTAAAGTCTGTACATATCCTAATGCTTTTGTTTGTTTCAAGACTGGCACAATATTTGATATCCACTCGGCATAGTCAATAGGTCTAATAAATCCCACGTCCAATAGCTTCTTTAATTCAAATTTTACCAAGAGAGCGATATGAAGGTGCATTTTTCTCAACTTTTTCTTTACTTGTTTTACATCAGGTGGTAGTGATAAATGATGCATGATGAGTTCTGAATCTATGCCTGGCATGTCAACATAAGAACAAGAAAAGTTGATCTGCCTCTCTTCAAAGAGTTTAGTGAAACTGGGTTTCTCCTCCTCTGTCATGGATGCCACTAGATGCAAGCTCTTTATTATTTCATTTTTTCCAACATTGATAGACTGTGTAGGATCAATCAGCACTGACGATCTCTCATGATAGTGCTCAGGGAGAGTGTCAAATCTTCCATCTCTCGGTGCCTCAGAGAGGTTTTCACCTTGAGATATGCTCTTTATTTTTACTTTTTCTGGATCTAGTAGTGCCATTAAATGGTTTTCACCATTAGATCTACTTTTGGCATTCATTTTGTAGCTGGAAGATTTGGCACTCCCCTTGTCTGAAGTTCCATTATGAGATTCAATGATAGAACATGTTTCAAGTTTATCAAAACAAAGGAAGTTAACAATGGTGTCATCATTTAGAAAGGTGGGTAGATCAAACAACTCAGATTGGTCCTAGTCAATCAATTCGGGGTGTACTAATGATATGGAATCATCAGATTGGCTAAGGTTAGAAGGGGTAAGCATCATGATGGCAATGTCATCAGAATGTCCAATGGCAATATCAAGGTCTAAGATGTTACTCTCTTCTGAAGTATCTATCTCGCTAGAAGAATGATCATCTTCACTTGAGTCATCGATATTCTATGATCCAATTTCAAGTGGTCGATAACTCAAGCTTTGTCCCTCTATATGTGTTGGTGTATAATTTTGCACCACATCAATACCTTATCGTGACAAGACTCTTCAGAGAGGGAATCCCATTCATATTCATTAGAGTCTATTTCGGAACTATCTATTAATTGAAGGATTCTCTTGACAACTTGTTGTCTGGTTTCTTCTTTTGCTTCTTCCCTATATCCTATTCTCATCTTGTCCTTAGAATTCATTATGATGGGTTGTATCGGTTCTATGATGCCATATTTTCTTTTACCAATAGGACCTTTTCCCTCATATCCCATCTTTTCCAAGATTGTCTTGCCTTTGCCATACTGCTCTGTTAGTACATTTGAAGTGGATGCTTGTGATTTCTCTTCATCCTTGTACATCCAATTCAAAACCTCCTTGTCTTTTGATTCATCCACTAAGGTGCCTACTCTTACGAATTTTCCATCAAAGAGTTTGGTTGGTTGTGATGATTGTTGTTTTGATGTTGATGGTTGTCCATATGACTTAGGAGAAGATGAAAGTTGTGATAAACACAAAAATTGCTCAAATGAGTATTCCCCCATTCCTTTGTCTTTCAATTGGGTCTTGTCAACCTGTTTTGATAAGGCATTGAGTTGACTTTCGTGATTCGATGGAGTAGACTCACGAATACCCTTATCTTTTGATTGGTCCTTTTTCTCCACCCACTTTGACAAGAAATTTAGTTGTCTTTCACTGTTGGATGAACCAGGAGTCGTAGCTTCCCTATTGTGTGGCACAAAAGTGTCTTGGGTTGTTCTGAGTGTGTTGCAATATTGGGGGTTGTTGGAATCAACAACAATAGTGATCTCTTGTCCATTAAAAGGAAATTTCAAACACTGGTGATATGTCAATGGTACATCTTGCATCTCATTGATGTCCCAAGAGTATGTTGTATGTCAATTCCTTGTCCAACACTTGGCATACTATATCTTTGACAATTGGTCCTACTTGAATTGGTAGGACAATTAATCCTTGGGAGGATCTTTCTTCATCATCATATGCTTTTATTATGATTTTCCTTCTAGGATCAATAGCATTTTCAGAATATCTGAGTGCACAGACAAGTTTTAGAGTGCATATATTTAGGCCAGCTCCATCTATTAGAACATGTTTAACACGGTGTTTGTGGATTAAGACCTCAATATGGAGAGAAGTGTTGTGTGGATGGGTGATAGATACATCATCATGTTCGAAAAAAGATAAGCAGTGTGGTGCAGTAAAATGTCCCACCATAGTCTGAAATTGGAAAACTTCCAAGTTGTACAGTACCATGGTGGTGACTAGAGCTTGTTCTAAGATTTCCTTGTGAGCGGGTGAAATCTTGAGAAGTTCTAATATGGATATTTGGGCGGGTATTGTTTGCAACTAGTCAACGATGTTATATTGGGTTGCAAGGACAGTAGTAGTTGCTTTGGATGTGGAAGGGGTAGCTCCTTTCAATGCCACCTTGGTGTGTCCTCTTGTGATTGCATTGATTGATGAATTGTCTTGTTTCTCTCTGATTTTGATGACATTAATGTAATTTTTATTGGTAGCGATATTGGTGATCAAATATATTGGCACAAGGTCATTGATTTGATGTGAGGTGGTGTTGACATCATGGTGATTATTTTCAATTGCAATGATGTTTTGTTCATGTTCAATGATGCTATCATTTATTGGGTTATCAATTGCACTAAGATTTGGTTTGTTC
>VDFB02261123.1:0-36436 GCA_007258455.2 Sequoia sempervirens | reverse complement strand
ATTCTCAGTCTATTTTTTAGATGGTCTTCCTCTCCTCCTTGATGGAGAAAACACAATTTCTGGTCTAACACCAGGTGGTGTAGACTATACTCTCTTCGAAGGAGGTACTCTTTTTGTTGCTCTAACTTGTCTTCTGGGTGGTGACAGCTGCAAAAACTTAAATTCTCTAGAACTTCGTGTTTGTACTCTTCTCATAAGCTTTAAAATCACTGATTCTGAAGTTCTTTCACTTCACGGAGTCGCCAAGTATGCTAAAAAGAACTTCTGCAAAGTCTAAAACTTGTTGGTTGCATACCAAACCAACAATATAATGTGGAACTGGTCCCACCGGGCATGCCAAAATTGTTAACTACTGAAAGTGCACCTTGTTGAACTTAAGGTTTAACACCTCAGTGTAACATGGGAAAACCTCTAAGCTGTGAGTTACTTGTATGTACAGGTTAACCTCTAGAGAAGGTCGGCTTCCTATGGTGTCAGCTAAACTATTGAATGATGAGGAAAAAGGAAGAAAGATATACATAAAATGAAGATAATCTGTTCTTATGGTGATGCACCTAATTGAAAAATAGAACTATGAAATTCAGAACTTCAACACTTTGCTTATAATGACTGAAAACTTTAAAAGAGAGCAGTCCACAACTCATTCTTGTATGTCATTGCATAATATTTCATAAAAAGGTCATAATACTCAGACTTTAAGAAGGAAAATGAATTCACAACCATAAGCCATCTACAAATTTTGACACAAACTATGACCTGCACTAACAATACTTTGTATAAAGGTGCTGAATAAGAAATAAAGCTATATGGAAATGATAATACCTCACAAATAACTTTGATGAAATTTTATTGATGCAAACAATGTAGCAAAGAAAGAAAATCCAAAATCTCAAGAAAGCGTTAATGTTCAAAGGTCCCCACTGAATTCCATATCCAAGAGAAAACTGAGTTACAAAATTTTGCCAATCTGAGAAAGGATTTGCAAAAAATCACTCTCTCAAAATTGCCAAGTAAGAACTCCCCTACAATGAGTAGCAAAATGTGAATAAGTAGCTAACATCCAAGTTGCTTCCACAAAACAAGGTTCTAGAAAGCCTTGGGTCGGATGCAACAATAAGGCCTAAAATCTAGCCTTCAAATCCACTCAAAAAGAGCTCATGTTGGATGAAAAAGTCATGCAAGACTTAATCCAACCATAACTACTCCTAAAAATGCTCTAAATGGAAACAAAAGGCCTATATTCCCTCAATAAAGTAATGAATCACCCTATCTCTTCTCCACATGTTTGCAAACAAAACTTAACTTCCCTAAATGCCCTCCAAGTGTTCTCAAACAAATCTCCATTTCCCCTTATGACTTAATCATAATAGCACATGCTCCCATTTGTGTTGAAGTCAAAACATATCTCCTTTCCTTCTCAATGTGATACGTTGCAAAACTTCTATGATTTAGTCATATGAGTCATGCTTCATTTTTGCATTTAAAGATGATGTCTTAAATTTAAAGTGATTTATAAAATATCACTTTAAACTCAAACATTTACAATGTAAAATGAATGCAAAATATCACCTTATCATGTATCGAACAAAGATATTAGCCAAAGAAATTGCTAAGTCAAAAAGGTACAATTCCAAAGCTAAATTTCCTATTGAAATGCCTAAGGCATATTATATAGCCCACGGGGAATTAGTTGCATTATTTGTTAAAAGATTGATGAAAATACTATTGGCATTTTAGGGCATTGCAAACCCTAAGAACAAAATGAACATCAAAATGAAAAGAAAAATTTATTTCATTGTTCCTAAAGCTTCTTGATGAAGCTATGCCACAGCCAGACTAGGGTTTATGGAGCTCCAAACAAGGCATATTTTCTAGACTGTGAGGGGATTTTGCTTGCATTCTATGCCGATTCTCCCATATAAACATTGGTAAGCTACCTTTCAATGCTAAAACAGAAAGAATATCTCCATTTGGTCATGACTACCTATGTCTTTCTTCACTAATATTTCTTGTTTCATTTCTTTATGATTATTTCTGCCTGCATCTTCTTGCTTGGCCGCCATTGAGAGTTTATTCTTTAAGTTGGACTCTCTAAGTAAAATCTGCGCCATTCTCTTTACTCTTCTTTTGTATTTGCTTTGTATTCATTATGGTCAATATTCTGCTCTTCGTATTTTGGGTCTTATTCCTACAGAAATAAAGGAAATCTCCCTTCGCAACTCGGCCCTTGAAGATACAAAGTGTGCTATTGTCTAGTTGTAACAAGAACCATTTCCGTTAATTGTTTCACCAGAAGATGCCGCCCTGTGAAGAAAAATGATTTATTGCCACTGCACAGCATGGGTACCATTCAAAGCTCGATACATTTGTTGTTTGAGTACAAAACAACACTAACTTGTAAAAAGAAAACAAGGTCATTTCCCCTATGGGCATCACTATTAATAGAAACCTTTCTATATGATTGCATTGACTATCCTTTTAGCGAAAATCCTCTTTCTATATCCTGCCCGTTGATCTTTTATTCATGGACTAGTCAAACAAGCTTATTTATACCCTCATTATCCAGACCTGTATCATGCTAAAAGGCATCTTACTGACAAAATTAAGGATGTTACCAAGATAGCCAGCACGGTCAAGAAGGTTGACCATACACACATAATGATCAACTGTAGATGTGATGCAATAAGGGTTAGCCATGTGATTGAAGTATGAATCTCCATGGCTGCATGTAAATAAAACACAAGCAAAGCTTAAAATGTCAGGATATGTTCTAAAGTGCTTTATTAATTCAAAGATTTAGAGAGCATCCTTGTAAAACTTATTTTGGCTACTCCTGCAATCTTTGCATTCCATGATATAACATCTCTTTTAGGCATTCCTGTAGCATTTACTTTCCAGCATGGCTTCATATTCTATATTCCTTTTATGTATCTTATCATTTTTGATATCCTGTAGTTGCTTATTTATTATGTACACTGGCGATTATGACAGAGGTGTTCCTGTCAACTGCTCTGATAGCTGTTTTTATATTTGACTTAATTTCATCCATTAACAGTATATGCATTCTGATGTTATACTGAAAGCTCAAATTGTTAGATAATATTGCTTGTTCTCCTCATGACAACACATTGTAAGACTGATTGCTCAATTAGTTACTGTTGTACTGTCCTGAAACTAATCAAAAGACTGTACCTTAATCATGATAATGTTGTCTTTCCTTATAGAAAAAGACTTGAAAAACTCCCTTTGTGAAGTATCTATTGATCAAAGGACAACTTGAATAGAACATTTTACTTTCCCTACCTCTGCTCTTACACCTCATATATTACCGTCATTATTGTGTTTTATGCACTGTGATTTTCCTTTGGATTTGTATTTGAACTACACTTTTGACAAAGTTGTTCACCAAAATACAACATGATTGTTTCCTACTACTGTAATGAGGTTTGTTACTGCCATGCTAAAACTGAGATCTTTATATGTGATTTGAAGTTCCATTAAGCAGTGGCTTGTTATTTAAACCAGTGAATTTGATTAATTCACTATTATGAATGATAAATCTTTTCTTAATTGAACTAGCATAAAATGAGGAAGGTCTCTGTCTCTATTCCTCTACAAGCTTACTATAAATCTTTCCTTATGCTCTGCACTGGCACTATAGCTTCATTTAAATTTCAATACTTACTATTTTTTAATGGGAAAATATCATTATTGTAATCTGCATTAAATGTACTGAAATGGACCCTAAAATTTGTGCATAAATAATGAGCTGGGCTCAGCCCTCGTGGGAGCCACATTTATCTCCACTCATTTTTTATTTAAATCATATCTGCACCTATAACTGTACATGAAACAAACAAATTAGAAAAAATTGTTGTCTTTTGTGTGTACGTTGACCAAATGGTTTTCCTAAACACCTGAGGCATTCATTGATCTTTTGATGCACATGGAGATAAATTGATGCATGAATAGGTGGATAATATAAATGATCATGTATAGTTATGACTTTTCATTGCTTAGAGTACAACTCTAAAACATTGCTTGACCATTGCAGGAATAGAAGCGGATGAAAACTAGGAAGGACAAGCAACGAGGACAACATCATATTGAGACAAACCTCAACCAGTCATTCAGACAATGACTGGTCATCCCTTCTACATGCTTATTTATTTCCGTCATCTATTCATGTATTGAATTATCTTTATTTGCATCAAAGAAAATTTAGTCTCACAACTTGTTGTGTGAGACACATGTACCTTATCACATTCAATAAAGATTACATTTTCATAAATATGTGAATCTTTTTGTATTACATGCATATGTATGAATGTAATAGTCTGTAGTTGCAATCTTTTCAGATTTTTCATTTATATATTTGAATGTGATGAAGGAGGATAATAAAAGTACCTTATTTTCCTCAGTTTAAAAACAAATTCTACCCTTTTGAACCAATGAGTGAAAAATGGGTAACATTAATATTATAGTCTATTATGATAATATTTTTAAGGTATATTGATTTTCACTATCTAATGTATGATATTAATTTATAAACTACAATATTATTAGTTGCCTTGATTAATTTATTGTAATCTTATTTTAATATGCAACCTTGCATTTAATATAGATTAAGTTTTTTTGAATTTGTTATAGCCTTTGTTATAGCCTTTTTTATCATTCTCTTCTAAATTTTTTAGGTTTTGTGTCTCTCAACCAAACCCCTCTCTTACTTATCTTTCCAAGTTTTCTACTATATTTTTTACATTTTCCTCTCTTTCTGCTCAACATCTTGATGATGGATCATGGAGTATGATCTAAAACATTGATTCAAAAAACTACACACAGTTTCAATCCAAAAATATGCTCTCTAACTAATACTCTAAGCTTTTACTAAAGATTTGTTGAATGCACAAGACAACTGAGAGGGGGGTGAATTAGTTGTACCTTAAAACTTCAATAACCTTATTAACATTTAGATCTTCATTCATTCATTAAACCCTACAATATATTATGATGAATTAACATGAAAAGCAAATAACATAAACTTAAGCAACCCAACACCATACACAAGAGAACACTAGATTTACGTGGAAAAACCCAAGAAGGGAAAAACCACGGTGAGGATTAGCTCACAATATAAGTAATATCAACACCAAATACAATAGGGCTCATTGCCAGAATAGAAATGAAGATAGAGAAGGAATGTTACATAGAGAAAAGCATCTCAATGCAATAAGGAATCCACCATGATGACATCAACACCTTAACAGTCTAATTGAATATGTAACATGCCAACCATTCACTGAAGTAATTTTTCCTAAGTTTTCACTTTGCGAGTAAATAAACTATGTAACAATACATTGCAATAAAAAAAATATTTTCTTTATTGAGAACAAATGAACATAGATGCCATAACAATATACAACAAGGATTCCATTTCAATATAATAATTTCACAAATTATAATATTCCAAGAATGTGTACAAGTACATACATAGCTCAACCGAGCTTCAAATCAATAGATATAGATGGTCCAGGATCCGCCTCTCAAATCTTGGTCTTATGTCACTTGTTGAGGAGGAGAAGCATCACTCAAGCATTTTTCCACCAACCACAAACTCATATGTGATCCCCTGCACATCTGTCATATGATAGATGGCCCTACCCTTTGACGAAGAGATTGGTGGAGTAACCTCGTACGACAACCATACTAAGCTTAGTGTTGTGCCCTACATGACTAGAACTTGTAACCCTATAATTTGGAACTAGCATGCGCTACATGGACACAATGAACTAATAGTGGAGCCAAAGGAAATCACACTACTTTGGCCAAAGTGTTCTCACTTAGTACTTCAAGTGATAGTCATTCTATTCACTTACACTACTTAAGATCGATTTGACTTAAGGCCACTAGATGAGATATTATAAAGTGTAATAATGCTTAAGTTGTGGCAACCTTCTAAGTGGAAAATATTTATGATGTCTATCAATTATGCAATGATTTTGAATAATTTATTTCCTCTCTATGTCACGGGAATGACCCAAAATATTTATTATTTTGGTAAGGATAGCATCTTTGTTGATCGAAAAAGGATGTCATTTAGCTATCATAGAATTGAAGCTAATCAAGATATTTTAAACCATCACCTTGATAAAAGGAATGTACTTATAATCATTCCTCCCAAGGACAAAAATAAGTTGTCATAACATCCTTCTAATGTTATCAAAATTTTGGAAAGAGATGTAATTTTGGATATGAAGGGAATCCAAATTGGCAACAAGAGTTTTAAGTCTTTTCCAACCCCTTTGAGAATAATTAAAATGTACGAGCCTTCTCCCAAGTGTAGTACATTTGGCATGTGGATTATTTTGCAGGAAATACTTATTATTACCGAATGCTTACTACAAACTACATTTCCTCTTCTTTAAACAACTTCCTTTTCGACAAGGGTTTTCATCACAACATAAACATCATCTCTCCCGCTCTATGCTTTAAGCTCATTATGTCTTTTGTGTTCCTTCATCTTTTGTGAAATATTTTTGTTAAAACTATTGGAGGCTCGAGAAAACATTATGAACCCCTTTGTTGCATCCCTTTGAAATAAAATATTAAGCTTTGGAATATCTTCAAGGCAGGCTAGCCTAGCACCCTTTTTTAGGCCATGTAGGGGTATGATGATGTCCTCACTTCTAAATTTTGCAACTCTTGGAAAGATGGTAAGGTTTCTATTGGAGGTATCCATTTTAATGTGACCACTCATCTTATTGTGGAATCTATGGGTTTAAAATGCAAATGAATCAAAGTTTCCAATGTTAGCAACAAAAAATATAAGAATTTCATGGATAAGTTCTTCAAAGAAGGGAAAAAATAAGTGAGGCTCCAAAATGGTTTTGATAGGGAGAAGCTTCATGTGCTCTACAGTCTGGTAAGTCTCCACATCATGCACTATTTTACTGTAGAGGGAAGATTTAAGACCATTCACGGTTATCATTTTTCTTTTCTAAATCATATACATCATAATGAATGGATTAACATTATCTTTTATCTACGTTCCTCGTTGATGTCTTGTATTGACAAATGGGCCTATCTGCCTCTTTAACAAGGTTTAATCCTTGGAATTTACAAATTTATACTCATCACCACCCCCAACAAAACCCTGCCTCCTCTATTAATCCCTTGGAAATAAAACTAATTGATAAAAACCTCTGTTGTCCCCAAATACCCCTTCTTTGGGTTGAAAATCCAAGTCCCAAAATGGACTCCTAATCTCTGTTGTTTCTCTAATTCCTTCCTCTCTCAAAATGTTGAAGGGTGCTACCCCTCAAAAAAGGAAATCCCCTCTTGATTTTCTCGATTCTTAAAATAAAAATATGAGCCCCTTTGGCTCTATTAATATAGATATTGATGCTAATCCAAAGCCTTGCACGAAGATCTTAACTTGTAGTGGCTTGGGTGAAAGGTACGAAGCTAAGTTAGCACATGCTATCCAATAGAATAAAGGAAATGATAATAAAGGAAATAAGTTAACCATTGAGGATGAGGGTTTTGGATCCTCAAATGAAGAGTTTTTGTCTGATTATGAAGAAGAGAGACTGGATAATAGTGAACAAGAAGAGGAATATGAAGAGGTTAGGATGGAGGAAGAAGAGGAACACAACAAGGAGGTGGATATCTCTAAGGAAAATAGTGAAGAGGAAACACATGTTTTTGACTTCCAGAGGAGGAGGAAGGTAAGGAAAATATAAATGAGGAGATGGAGGAAACCAAAAATGAGGAAGAGACTTTCTTTGAGCCTCTACAAAATTTAAAAGATCGAACTATGGAGCTGCATAGTTACATTCTGAGAACTAGTTTTGATGGTGATTATGATAACTCAAAGAATAGAGTTTTAGCCTTGAAAGAGACTATAAATAAAATCACTTCAATAATTGAATGAATCATGCATTGGGCTATCTTCAGTGTTATTTTTGGAAAATCTAAGATCAAAAATCAAAAAGAAAATGGGGAAATTAAGAGAATGTTGTTTAGATGATGATCAATGCAGACAACATTGAGGGGAAAGACTAAAAAGACACTCTCAACAAGATGAAAGTTGATTGGGACTTAATTAGTACTCCTAAAGATTATTTTTTGTTTGTTGTGTTTTGTTGTCTTTATTTTTCTTATTTGTTGATGGCCTGCATCACTATGCTTTGTCTTAGAACTTTAATGTTTTAATGTTTCTTTGGGGCCCAACGTAGCTCCTTTTGGTTGGTTTTGTTAGTTGGGGCGCACTATCCTATGTTTTTCTCTTGTTTTATTAAACTTTTGGGATCAAGGGTCCTTCCCTTGCTTTTATAAAAAAAAAATTAAAAAAATCAAAGCATATTTAAATATAAATATTGTCCACATTCCTTGTATACATTATTTTTATGCAACATTTTCTTTTGGAAAAATGGGAGATTTTTAGTAATAATTCAAATAAAATAGTTTTTATTCATGTTTATTTGAATCTTTGATCTAAGCAGTTACTAGGTAATACATTTGATGCAACCAAAATTCACATGTAAATTAAAATTATTATTAAAAAAAGATAGACACAAAAAACTCAAAATACTTATGCAAATTCTCATTTATTTCTTATTCCATCCTCCCAGACTGAAAATAGACTTCCTTTAAGTACAAATCTGAAAATCACCTTTTTTGGCATTTTTTTTGTAAAATCCAAAAATTTCTTTTTTTAGCAATTGTCTTACAAAATCTGAAAATTACCTACTTTGGTAACTTTTTTAATAGCTTTCTTAACTTGCCTTTTTTTGGTAAATGTTTATGCTTATCTATATGGCCTATGAAATTTTCTAATTATTTAAAACTAATTAAAATGACACTAATTGTCAACTTACTAATTTAATTACATGCAAGGGTTTGAAATTAAATAAAAGAAAAACTTCAACAAACTACTCAATTGGACTCCTAGATCAAAACTTATGACCTCTATAAGTTCCTACATCATTCTCCTCTAGTTGAAAAGAACATAGCTCCTGCAAGTTATGGTCTTTAAATTGTTGCCACTTGTTTTTATTCAACTTCTTCAATTCCCATTTGTAGATGTCATGCTTATCCTAAATCCATCTCTCTGCCTTATCTTCTTGAACATTATTTCTCATGTTTCCTTGAAATTTAATGTCTCTTCCATCTTTTATTCTTCCTCTCTTTCTCCCTCTTTTTACATAGTTCATCTCTTACCAATAAACACTATTAAATTCTAGAAAATCATAAACATTAGTTTCCTCTTCTTCAGTAAAATAATGAAATTCACCCATTACCTCTTTCTTTGTCACTGCTACAACAATTTATTCATGACCAATATTGGTTTCAATATTGTGTTCCTCTTTTTCCTTGCCTTCTAAAAGATAATTTTTAGCTGCAATCCCTTCATCCTTTGCACTCACATCAACATAATAAAAAGATTCATCTTTCTCATCTTGCAACAAACTATCGATCATACTAATCTCTTTATCAAATAAGAGGTCATCAATTGATGCAAAGGGGAAGTCACCAAGCAACCCAATATTCACTTTCTTATCTCCTTCCTTGCTTTTAACTGTAGTACCTTCATCTGCCAATGCATTCACTGATGCAATATCCTCTTCTACACCAATCAAATTATGCTGAAATAAATCAACTTCAAGAAAAATTTCACAAAAATCAAAATTTACCTCTTCTTTCGTTGCTGCTCCAACATCTTTTTTGTCCTTCGTTGCAATACTTATCTTCTCACCTCCATCAACAAGTTTTTCAAACCACTCTTCTTTTATTGATAGTAAATCTTATTTACCCTCTTTATTTGTTGCAACCTTCTCAAGTTTTATTAGTGCAACAACATCTTTATCTACAACAATTTCTACACTTTATTTGGACGCAAATAATTCTCATATCTTCCTTATCTCATCTCTCAGTAGGAAATTTTCTCATTCCTCATCAATCACCTCATCATACTTTGGACACTCAAAATTTGTCATACCAACTTCTAGTGCAACCCCTTCTTTTCCAAATACAAACTCCTCATTCTCAAAAATTATGCCTTCAAAAAGACATGACTCAACTTTAGGCTCATCAATTTCTTCGTACTCATTCTATTCTTCTTCTTTTGTGCCACATGCATGACACTCTGTTACATCTTCTTTCTTAGCTACAATCAAAATATCATTGGAATGATAATCAAAATTACCTTCAACTCTAATATTTTCGTGTTTCCTCCTTTCAACCTCTACTCTCATTTCTTTCACTTTCTACTGCAACTTTATCATTCTAACTCTTATTTTTTCTTTCTCTCTCTCTGATTTTCTCAAGTTTAGGAATCCCTAGAATCCATCCAATGACAAAAGTTCTTTTCTTCTTCCAATTTTCATCCTCAAGGCCTCACAAAGCCTCAACACAAATGTTTGTTTCTTATACCAAAACCCTCAAGTTTTGTTGCAATTTGGCTCACACTTGGTGATCTGTTTACAAATCCTCTTACCAATACTCCCAAATTCTATTGGAAGCTACCTTCTTCAGTGATCTATTCACAACCACAAAAATATCAAATCCTCTTAATAGCTCCTCTTGCACCTTGCACATTCATCTGCAAGAAAAAAATCCATACACATAGCAACTATCAAGTTCTGGTGGAAAATGCCTCACATTCAGTGCTCTGCTTGCACATTCAAGAACACTAGCTCTCATACCAAATGATGCAACCAAAATTCACATGTAAATTAAAATTATTGTTAAAAAAGATAGACAAAGAAAACTCAAAATACTTCTGAAAATTCTCCTTTATTTCTTATTCCATCCTCCGAGACTAAAAACAAACTTCTTTTTAAGTACAAGTCTGAAAATCACCTTTTTTGGCAATGTTTTTGTAAAATCTGAAAATTACTTTTTTGGCAATTTTTAACAAAATTTGAAAATTACCCTTTTTGGCAATTTTTTAGAAAAATGCAAAAATTACCTTTTTTTGGACAGTTTTAAATAGCTTTCTTAACTTTCCTTCTTTTTGTTAATTTTTTGTGCTTATCTATATGGCCTATGAAAGTTGTGATTTATTTGAAACTAGTTCAAATGACACTAATTGTCAACATGCTAATTTAATTACATACAAGAGTTTAAAATTAAATAAAAAACAACTTGAACAAACATCTTAATTGGACTCCTAGGTCAAAACTTATGACCTCTGTAAATTCCTACATCAACATTTATTAACACTAGTAATTCATTAAATGTTGCAGTTTGTAGTGAAATTGTTCATTAATAATAAAATAATACTATGATACACCAATATGGTCTTGTTCTATAGTGGAACAACATAGCAAGAGGGATGTTGTGTGAAAGTGTGTCTGAGGGTATTATAAGCTAAGGCAAATAATACACCTTATTTTAAATTTAGTTGTCTAATTTTAATGATTAATCTTTAAATTATTATTGTTTATTTATATGTTAAGAAATATGTTGAAATTAATGGATTAGGGTTTAGTGGGATGTTGATTTTAAACATTGTATAATATGAAAGAGATTTGAAAACTAAATCATAGTGATTGCATGTGTGTAAAAATGAGTTCAAGTATGGGAGTAATAAATAAGTAGATTACACAAATGTGCAAAAGCATGTGAACACATGAAAGAAGATAACGAGTTGATGTATAAAAATATATAATGAATGATATAGAACAAGAGACTTAATTTAATTTAAAAAACAACATAAATATATAAATTTCACTATTACCATATAAAACATAACTAAATGTTAATAAACCTCAAAACAGAGGTAGAACAAAATAAATTATTTATTTCAGATAAGTCTGGAAGACATTTAAGGGTTTCTCTGTGGCCGGATTAGCCTAACATGATTACCAGATACAACAAAGTCCCATTCCCAGACCACATTGGTTGATACTGCAGCAACGATAAGGGCCTTCCTTATATGCCTGACATTGCCATTGGTGTATATCGATGGAGGGTTAATAGGTCATGGTTTGTTAGCTTCAGAAAGTTTGCATGCCATAGAACGATGTATTCATTAATGTTCTTTCGTACATCAATTTTTTTTTGCATGAACTTCACCTTGTGTATGTGAAATTGAGGAATTCCCCAATGTTGGCACCTCTCCTTCCTTTTTAGGATGAATCGAAGGAACTATCGAAGGCTGGGAAATGATAGGATCTTTAAGTTTGTACATGAGGGGTTATTTTTCTTTCGTAGGCACAAAGCTTATCCCCAAAGGATTTTCCAAATGATTTTCTTTTGATCCTTGATAGGATGGTGGAGGGGGAACCTTGCATATATGTCAAAAGGCTAAGGAAGAATACTCAATTTGAGCTAAGGATCATTTACTACCTATAGAGTAGGAGGAACAATCATCGAAGACACAAGAGACTAAGGAGCCTCAAGAGAAATATTACTAAGGTATAATTGGGCTATCTGGTTAGCTTTGAATTTTTGATATGACACAAATAGATAATCTTCACATTGCTAGATGGGTTTAGCTAATTGAGGCCAAAAATAATTGAGGGAAAAATTTCCACAATTAGTTAAAGGATTTAATCTGCTATGGTATATAGTTTTTACTTGTCCTTCGAATGGGAATTTTAAACAAATTTATGAATGATTGATGGGACCGTATTCATGGATCTAAGCCATGGATGAACTAACTTCATACAAAACTAGTCCAACGTTGGGATTATGGTAAATACAACATCCAATTATTTAGGTCCTACTTTGATAGGTAAAGTTATAGAACCAATTGTATGGTTAATAAAACCATCATGAGCCTTTAAGAACACTTCTGGTTATTCATAATTATGTTTATAAATTTCATGCACATACAAAAACTTCAGTAGTCACATTCACTAAACACATAAGATCAATGAGTATTCCCCTTGTGGGCTTATCTTCAATCCTACCTATTATGTAAAGAGGACTATCAAGTACATACATTGAATCATAAATATGCATGAAAGTGATATCAATTAAAATATTTGATGTTTGAGGATGAGCCTTAATCATGTTTATGTTATCAAAGACTTCATTATCCTCTTCTTCATTATCAATTTGTTGAACAAAACTTCTTTAATAGATTGGTAATGGATTTATAAATATTTTTAAATTTTTGTTAGGCGATGATACCAATTTATTCCCTTTGTCATTTACACCAACCTAGTGGATTACATTAGAATCAATGAGGTCTTGCACTTAGTGCTTAATATGCATACAAGATTTTTTATTATGCCCCAAAGTTTGGTGATATTGACAAAAGGACTTTGTATTAAAATTTAGAGATAAATGTTTAGTGGTATCAACATTTCTAATTAGAGGAAGTTGAATCATGTTCTTATTTAACAACTACAACATAATAGCATGGACAAAATCAGGTAATTGTGAGAGTTGTCTATCTATTGAACTAAATTGATATTTTTTCATAGATTGCACATCAACTTGTGTGCCAATCTTATTAGAGGTTTGAGGGGTATTAATTTTTATGAAGTTTTTATTTTTTCTTTTAAATAATTGAAAATTATTTTGGGGCATGGCTTCAGATTTACCACTAAGAGTTGATTCAAGTGTACCTTCATTTTTTCTAACCGATATTTGGTTATCACAGAGAGTTGTACATAAATTAGTGAATGGGGGATATATCTTAAATAATATCATATCTCTAATGTTATGTTTTAAGTTTCTAATTAACACCCTTTGAATCTTAGCATCTAGAGGATTATAGGAGATTTATGAATAAAGAGATTGACTATTATCCTATAATATCCATTACTTTTGTTAGATACACGGGACAATTGAGAGGGGGGAATGAATCAATTGTACATTGAAGAATTCAAACACTTGTTAATATTCAAACCCTTATTGGGCATTAGCATGAATGTTAAAAAAATGAAACATCAACACATCAACAATAATACACAATAGAACACCATATTTACATGGAAAACCCTAATCATGGAAAAAACACAATGAGGATTAACTCACATATATATGAATAACAACAATGAATATAATAAGCTCACTGCTAAAAGGGCTCAATGTCCAAAAGTGAAGAATGGCTCACTACAAAGGGATCACTACCCAAACAACTCAATGTCTAGAATAGAAGATAATAGAAGAAGGTTGTTACAAGGAGGTTCACTACCTTAGAGTAGTAAGAAGATCCACCACAACAACTCTATACCATTCACAACCTTCATCTCATTGCCTTCAACAACTTTAGAAACACTAAAAATGTAGACACATTTTGCTCACTACATCTGGTAGCCTTAGGTGTTTAAGCTCGCACTTAGATCACCACACTTGATCACATTCACATCATACTTCACATCTCAAACATCTCCAACAATTGCACTTTCTTATATATCAACCACAACATTAAACAACCTTGTTTAGGTAGGCCTCAATGAAAGTATGTACCTCAAACATGCCTTAAACAAATAGGTTAACACCAAACACTTCCACGATGGAAAGAAGTGAAGGCGGACCACACCAAGGGTTAACCAGGACCCAAATCTACATTGACATGCTTCACCATGCTTCCACAAACCATGGAGCACATCTACAAGTAACACTAACACACTAGGTCAACCAAACCTGTATTAATGCTACCAAACAACAAATTCACTCTTCACCAAGTCCAATAAAATTTTCTAGACCATGAAGCAACATCACACAACATCCTGGAATATTCCAACACCATCATAATATACAACAACACTACCACAACCACCTAAAACTAAGAATACTAACATCCTTTGTAACCAAGCACATTGCCACAAACATACAACACACTAACCAACCTTGCAAAACACCTAAATGCACAAAACTCCAAAGGAAGATAGGTATAGACAATATTAGAACATTCCCAAAAATGCAAGGCGGGAAACCTCAATGTGGAGAAATATAGAGCAATTACATTTCTCCCAAAAAACCTTCTTCACAGTCCAACATACTATCAAACACAACTTCCATTACCGCACAATCTAAAACTTGAAACTATGGATATAAGACCTATGAACACCTTTTATCATCTCATCCAAACCGTACAAGCACATATTCAACCATGAAGAAATGTGGAGAAAAACATAGAATGCCACTTTATCACCTTATACACTCTCTTATTCAAATTTTCTCAAAAGCACTTGGAATCCAAGTGAACCAATTGCATCAATAACATGTAATCAACACCACAAACACCTTCTCATGAACACCACACTAGAGATTACAACAATCTTCCCATCTGCAATACCAATAATCTCCTCATCTATATAATTTGCTTCAACACTACACTAGAGGTTGGCATAGGTTGACATCAATGACAACACTAAAGACAACATAGTGAAACAATATCCTTATTGACATCAATGAAAACACTAAAGACAACATAGTGCATTAATCTACCTATTGACATCGATGACAACACTACAACAATCTCCAACAATCTCCCCCTTTGTCATTGATAGCAACACCAACTCTAAAAAATTGCCAACAATAAAAGCAACCTTGTAACGGTAACACCAGCTCACAACAGTAACTCTGCATCAAGCAACACTTCCCCTTGATGGGAAATTTCTTATATTTTAGACTCCTTTCTTTTCTCAGTATTTTCTCCCCATTTTACATTAATTATTTTCCTTTTTTTTTCACTCTCTCTCCCTATTTTTTAGACTTCTATCCCCCTTTTACATCAATGGCAAAGGGCAACACCTACATACTCCACTTTAGGTAACATCTACAAACTACTTTCTCTCTAATTTACTTTCTCTCCACCATTCTCTCCCCTTAGGGACATAATATATGCTCCCCCTAACTGCACCAACCAAAGACACAACTACCTACTCCCCTTGATAGGTAGCCTTCATCAGTACAAGACCAAGAATGTATCTTGAATAACACACCTAGATAGATGCACCAACTCATGCATCTAGTTGAAAGATGGAGGGGAAATAACCCATAACTTGTTTTGGAGATACTCAAATGTATCCTTTGGAAGAACCTTTATGAAATATTTGATATTTTATCCTTTGTAGGCACATACTCCAACTTCAATTCATTCTCTGCAACTTGCTCTCTTACAAAGTGATACCAGATAGATATATGTTTTGTCATAGAATGTATTACCTAAATTTTTAAAATGTTGATAGCACTTGTCTTATCACACAAGATACAAATAGGTTCATCATATGATACTCTGATATCCTTCAATATATTCTACCTCTGTAGTAGATAATGATACTGAATCTTACTTCTTACTTAACCAAGAAACCAATTTGCTTCCAAGAAAGAAAACACCTCCACTTGTACATCTTCTATCATCTGTACAACCTACCCAACCTGCATCTGTATAATCACTCAAAGAGAAATTAGTATCCCTAGGATACCATAGACCAAAGTCTAGAGTGACTTTCAAGTATCTAAATATCCTTTTTACTGCTACCACATGTGATTCTCTAGGGTCTTCTTGATATCTTACCGCAAGAAACTCTACATGCATGATATCTAGTCTAGTATCAATTAGATATAACTAATCTGTCCTAGGAGATTCATCATTTTTTCTCAAATTACAACTAGTAGCATTGGGAATATATACTGGTGTAGAGTCCTCCATTCCAAAAAAATTTAACATTTCCTTGACATACTTTTATTGTGAGATGAATATACCTTGATCAGATTGACTGATTTGTAGCTAAAGATAGAAATTCATCTCCCAATCATTGATATTTCAAACTCATTTTACATCTCCTCTACAGACTTCTTACACATTTCTTCATTTCCTCTAAATATTATGTCATCGACATACACAACCACAATCATTATTTGACCTCTCTCAACATTGAAGTAAAGAATGCTATCTTTACTACCCTTTTTAAATCCCTGTTGCAACAAGTACTTATCCAATCTTCCATACCAAGCTCTAGGAGCCTATTTGAATCCATACAAAGCTTTGTTCAACTTGTAAACCATATTAGAATCTTTTGATAACTGAAAACCTTCAGGGTTTTCAATGTACATTTCTTCTTCTAACTCACCATTAAAAAATGTAGACTTGACATCCATCTGATACACCTTGAAGTCTTTATGTGCTGCAAAAGCCAAAAACATCCTAATGGCTTCCATTATTCCTACTTGAGAAAAAGTGTCTTCAAAATCTGTTCCTTCCACTTGTGATTACCCTTTACACATAAGCCTAGCCTTCTTTATGATAACTTCTCCATTCTCATTCAACTTGTTCTTCAACACCAATTTCGTTCCCATCACATTATTTTTTGCTAGTCTTAGTGATGCAGAGCATCTACCAAATTACACAAACCATCAAGGGTACTTCTGACCCTATTCACAACTTGATAAGATCAGTTTAACCAATCACCAATATTTCACTTATCTATTCAACAAAATCCATCAAAGTCACTACCATTTACAAGGCTACCAAACATGAAATCCCAAAATCAATACACTAGATTCTTACCAAACCTTGAACACCTTCGTATTGACTAATCCAAATAAAAAACCTAACTAGAAAACTCTGAAACAACTAATTCATTCAGCATGCATCAATTTACTCTTCAATGCAACTTGCTCCATAAGGAAAAATGACAACAAACCAACCATTCATGCTTCTAATATTTTACCAAACTTCCAAGACACTGTAATCATCAACTTTAGATTGAAATAAACCAAATACCTTGAGAGAAAACTCTTAAACATTAAACTTGATCAACATGCATACTCAAATCACTAATCTGCACAATGGTTCCACATTGGTTCAAACACCAAAACAACAAGTTGCTTTCTAAACTCTGTCCAAGCATTGAGACATCTTTGACAACATTAATTAGGTAGTTTCAAAACAAAATCAATTACTTCTATCACTGTTTGTACAAAATCACACTTTCTTGCATTTAAGAATCAGAATTGCTAGTAGTATTGCAAACCAACTAAAGTGGGTATATCTTTAGACCCACATTGATCCTTCCCAGACAATACACATTTTCCATAACCCATTTTAGCATACTATAACATATCAAAAGCTTTGATGAGGTTGTTTTGAAAAGCTTACCAATACATTAGACTGTTCCACGGAATAGGGCCCCAATAGAAAGCAACTGCTTTCAAAACCACTCCAAAACCATGAATAATAGTAAAAATCCTTGCATCATGTTCCAAAACATCATAATCTACCATTCATTTGGTCTCTTAAGCCCTTTCAAAGGTCACAAACACAAACCCTCATTTTATGCCAACTTAAGCCAAGGATAACAGGGGTTTAATGGGTTTAAATTTTCCAAACCTTAAAACAATTTGCCACAGATTCTAACATGCTTGATTTTTCTTGCACAAAATCTAGGAACCTTTCTCCAACATCCTTGAACATTCTTTCAACATATACTAACTTGAAACCATCAATTTCCATAGAAAACTCTATATTTTCTGTAGGGAAGCAACCAAACTTAGTATTCTCCACCTTCTTGCATCTGCACACACACACCACACTAAACACACACTAAACACAAATTGATTAACCCATCCCACTATTCAACTAAATCTACATCGGTGGGATGGTGGTTAGAATTCTTAAATGACTCTCAAGCCCCTGTTTTGAGGGTTTCAGACTGAGTCACTGCAAATTTTCCCTCAAACCCTTTAATCTTGATGAAATGACCTCAAAACTCTTTTAAAATGGAGATAACTCCTTCCACTACAAGATCAAAACAAGAACTTAGCCTTTGAAGTACTAGACTGTCCGTGCAAGGACTGAATCTAGGGAAGAAAACACAGATTTGCATAACAGAGAACCTTATTAGAAAAATTTCTTCAAGAATACAATCTATCTCCATTGGCTCACCCCTACAATGCCTTATAATGAGGTTCCCAATGGTTACTAACTACCCTTTCAACTTCTTTTACCGAGCAACAACCTTTCCTATCACATGACTCTACAACTTCCTCTTGCATTTTTGCAATTTCTTGCAATTTTACATTTTTGCATCTTTTGCAACTTTTAGCATTTTTTTGAAAATTTACTTGACTCAACTCCTAGTGACCTAATGGACACTCAAACACATTGGAATAGGTCTTCAGATGACCTTTTACACACATTTCATGATGGAAATTCAAAATTTTACAAAATTCTCAATTGGAAGCATAAAATGTATAAGGTGCTCCTGCACCAAACAACCAGCCTGAAAAACTTTCCAAGTCCCTTTGGAAGCATCTTGTCTTGGAATAATTCTTCTTTCTTTACTCTTTGAATCTTTCTCTTGTCTTTTTCTTGGTTCCATCCTTTGCCTTCAACTTTGTCTTCATTTTTGACTTCTCTTGTCTTTTATTTGCCTTCTGCCATCTCCTTCTCTACCTATCAGGTTCACAATCACTCTTCTCATTCAAAAGGACACAGGACTATCCTTTCATAGCTCTCAACCTTCCACTAACCTTTTCTCACTCAAAGGACACAGGATTGTCTTTTCACATTCCTTTTTCTAAGCAATCTTTCTTCTTTCCCAACAATTCATCCTTGACCTTCTTTGACCAATCATCTTTTCATCTACTCCCATCAATGGAGTACTCTCAAATTGATTAATCATCTTCAAATGGTTGCAACCTCAAGTGCTTCTTTAGTAAGATATCCATCTCCCTCACTACCTCACCACACCAACTCAACAAACCATTCATCTTACCCAACAGTAGATCCTGGAAGATGCCTCACTCTCTCTATGCACCTCTGCCCAAATTAATCTCTATTGGAGGATGGTGAAACATAAACCTTAGCTTGTCTGCCAACACAACTTCCAAAAATCTTCCTCTCTGTAGTTTAGATGGATCAAGCACCTGCAACCAACAACTCAACAACTTAACCAACCAGATCAGCTAGCTCTAATACCAAGTGATGTCAATCAGGGGAGGTCTACACACCAAACAACACAATCTCAAACAATATCAACAACTCTTCAAATCACAAATCTTCAGATTCTCTCTATCACATCAATCCTTCATTGTTCCTTGTAGTAGTACTTCTTGACTCAATTGGGTATATCTTTTAGAGAAGGTCCTCTCAGAATAGGACCAGTACTTTTTCAAAGACCCATTAGGGCACACAACAACATGTCACAAAGCTCCAACATGTTTCTTTAGAACAACTTCACAAATTCAGGCCACCTACGCCGGCCTAGACCTCAAATTAGGTCTCTTTTACAAAGAAACTTGTTTCAAAACTTCTTGCCAACCTCTAAAACCACTTGGGAACCAATCCACAGGCTACAAAACCAAATATTTCACAACCCATTTTTAGTAACAACCTTTCCAAGGTGCCTAAACTAGAAACCCTCCTTTTTATCACTTTTCCTAGGGTTTTATTGAAAAAAAAACTTACAAGCTTGCTCCAGCCCTACAACCACATCAAACACCTCCAAATACCTCTACACATAATCACTCAATCAAGAAATAATTCTTACCCTATTGGCCTCCTACAATGATTTAATAACTAAGCCTTTATAGTGTGATTTAGAGACTGGACATCTAACCTAAATAGCTATTCAATCATCATGAAGGTGCATTTAACTTGTCAACCTAGGGATGTGAAATTGAAATGGGTCAGCACAGTATGTGCACTAGGGGCTCAAGTAGCCATTGCATTCTACGGCTAAGAAACACAATACTGAAAGTAAATTGCTGGAAAGAAATGAAACAAATGCTGAACATCAACCGAAAACTATGCTAAGCTGAAATGTAGAACAAGAATGAAGATCTGAACAACAAACAGGAAACTACTATGTTTTCTTTGGCTGTAGGAACAGTCACAAAATGAAATTCTAGTGGTTGCAGGAACAGTCGATGCCAAATGTCTAATTAAACACTAAACAATAAGTGATACTAAGCTAATGCTAAACTAAGAAGATGAATTACTTACCAAGTGGGCCCCCTTGGATAAGTATCCTCTAAACTAACAAGATCTTAGATGCTCGAACTCAAAACTTTATTTCATTCACTGTAAAACATGCATACAAAGAGTAATGTATTTGTATTGCTGAAACTAGAGAATGAGAGTACACTATCAAATCGCGCAACTCTTGAGGAAGGAGCATCAAATTATTATTTATACTACAACTAAACAGGGAAGTCAACTCCACGACTGGGAGGACACCATTTAGGGAAAACAGGGGAAAGTGGGGCGATGGCGGTTACGCATGCAAAGAATCTGGCTAGACATGCAAGTCAAGCACAGATTCAACACAACAGTAACACCCATGCATGCTCAATCATTAAGGTCCACTACAAGGTGGTTACACTCAGTTGCATGAAGAATCTTTGTTGTCGGCTACCTTTGACTTGGAATGATTCCTCAGCTGGATGTTATGGTGCATGCCCAGCTAGCGGTGTCTTCCTCAACTTAGCTCATTAAATTTGTATGACAGTCAGTACGCATAATAACCGCACATCTATAACCACTCTAAGAAACATCCATTAATCATATGCAAAATCAATATAGATAACCCAAATATTATGCCAAATGTCATTAAAGCTTGGAGAGATAGGATATTGTTAAATGTTAATGGTTTAAGGGAAACATTATTCCAATATCAACACTTAAGCATCAAAGTCCATGACATCTATTAGCAAATAGACTATAGATTTTACCCAAAATTAGACCAAAAACTAGGCTCATCACTCCCTGCAACCTAACATTTTGTTGGTCCTCCAGCAGGGGAAGGGTTGTTCTTCTACTTGGTCAAAGCTCTAAAATTTGCAACAAAAAGTTGTCCAACATCAGTGGTTGCAGTGCGTGAGTCTCGGTCCCAATAGAATCCTCCCAATCTGTCAAACCTGTTCCATCTCTACCTCTCTGCAACAACCTCAAACTAGTAAAATTTGAAATTTGGAACAGGACACATGAGCATGGGTGGCTGGAAAGTCAGGGGAAGCCAGTCTCACCCCTGTGCTCTCCCAATCTCAATATACCTCTCAATTCTTTTTAGGGTTGCAACATAATTGTGGATGGAATGAGGCTCAGCCTGTTTCAGCTCATTAGTCAAACCATTCCATCTCTGGGATAAACATCTCCTCATGGCCTCTTCCTTTGTTGTTGTCTTTACCTCATACTCACTATAAACTGCCTCAATCCAAGGCATAATTCTATTGGCATAACTTGGTCTGAACAACATTCTGTGCCATTCTTTGTAAATGTCCCTTGGGTTGCTTGATTCAGCTCTAACATGCAGGGGAATATCGGATTCCAATTGCTTATAATCACTATGTTGTTGTTCCCAACTAATCTCATTTTGTACCCAAGACATGAATGCTCTCAATTGAATATCTCCAACATACATCGGATTCCAATCATGGTCTTTTGTGACAGCATAATTATGTAAATAAAATTCACATAGCAATTTTTTTATTTCAGGTGAGACAATCCTATAAGCATTGAAGAATTCCATGGGGGTGTCAATAGAAGGATTCAAACCTAAGGAAATTCTTGACATCTTAAAAGAGAGATACCTCTCCTTCAGGAGCAAAGTATAAACTCTTGGAGGATCTCCACATTCCAGAATCTTTGGTGCCAAGGCTGCCATATCGTCTACCCTTTGCTTCAAGGTGGCAATTTCTGCATTTTTATCCTCAATTTCTTCATCCCTCTTTTGAATTTCCTCCTTTAACTTTTGTTTTTTGTTTTTCCATTCTTCCTCTCTTCTTTGTATTTCTTGCCATAAATTCAAAAGAACTGCATGCATTGTAAAATTAGGAGGCTTATGGATTCCTACCAGTATTTTCGGTGGTGGCTCCTCATATGGTACTATCTGCATGGACTCAGGCTGTCCAGTTATCTCGGGCGGCAAAGGTATTGTTTCTTCTTCCTTTTGTTACAAGGACTGTTGTTCTTGCTCTTGCAGTGGCTGCAAGAACTCCTGCTCCAGTTCTGGCTATTGCTACAGGACTTCTTGCTCATGCTGCAGGGAGTCCTGATTTTCCTCCAATTCTTCTGCAATGTTAGCAAGATTAGCCAGTATTATATTTGTTGCTCTCTTAAATATGTCTTCTTCTCCTTCAACATTCTCTTGCTCCATTGTAGCTTTAGGGTCCTCATGTGAGGTCTCACTAGGTTTAGGACTTTTCTATAGAGGCATACCAAACGCAGGCCCAACTGGTCTTGATTTCCTTGGAGATCTCTCACGTTTTCCTTTGGATGCAGGATGAACAATATCAACCTTCCTCTTCTTAGAACTTGGAACCACTCTTTTTGCAGGCTGTGTTTTAGCCTTCCCTTTTCTTGTTTCTACTCCTCTCTGTTGTGCCCTAGTTTTCATGAGGGTTTCAAGTGGAATTTCATTGTCAAAACCTGAGGAAGGAATTTCTTTTTCTACATGCTTTGTTTTAGAAGAACTTATTTCTATATCTTCTTCTGTTGTAGGAAGATTCACACTAGAGCCAACACCAGAGGTTGAAGCACTAGGAATGGCTTCAGTCGTGCTTACCCTCCTACTAGACCTACGGAATTGAGGTATAACCCTAGGTGGAAAATGATCAACTTTGATAAACTCTTCCCAATTCATTCCAGATACATCACATAAAGATTTTTCAACTAGTAATTTAATCAGGCAATGGTGGGAAACAAAATTATCCCTACCTTTTTGAGTTTCAACCGCCTTGATTGAGAGAAGATTGTACAACACGTTAGGCACATTCATCCTTCTGTCGTGCCTCATATGATTCAAAAGCTTGAAGTGGAAAAAGTGCAAGTTTGACTGGTGACCCTCACAGGTGATGTATTTGATGACATACACAGCTATCTACTTCCACGGCTCGGGAAGAGACATTCTCTTCCTTCCCTATTTGTCTATGCTCAATGGGGGATCATTTGGCTCTGTAAATTCAGCCCTAGCTAACCTGGCGTCTCTAGAAGCAGGGTAATTTTTGCCATCAGCAGGTAGCCCTGTAACCTTTGCAATTATTTCCTCTTTTTCCACAACTTCCAGCTCTTTTACTATGGATTTTCCCTCTGAAAACATCTGAGAAAATTCAAGGGCAATGCCTTCATCAAAACCATCCAACTTCAAAAATTAATCTATCCATCCATAGTTTTGAAATTCGGCTAGACATTGCGCATCCTGCAGTAAAATACCATGCACTATGGGTTCATTTCGAATTAACCCACCTCCCATTATCTGCAATCAAACAAATGCTCTGCATCTTCTTTTCCTGCAATTCCCCTTCTTCCCAGTACCACCCTGCTAAATTTCTTGTGCTTCTTCCAATTGACTTTCTTTTCTTTTGTTTTGCAACTGTGGCTCTTTAACTCAAGATTTCGACAGGGTCAATAATGGCAAGAAAAAGGGGTGATAATGGAGAATCATGATAGGAAGAAATGACAGTTGCAGTTACCATCACTTCACACATGTGAGCCGTCCTCTCACTCAGATTTCAAATCAGCTCATTTCAAATTTCTGACATAGCCTAGTATGAATTGACACATGGGCAATAAATTCACAAAATATTTGCATCTTTTTTGTTCCCCTCCCCCCAACCTAAATTTGGACATGTGTCTGCACATGTGAGATGGGAGTGGTGATTGACAGGTAATAATGGCATCTATGTGAACATCTATACTAACGTACAATGATTAAATGAACACTCCTAAAAGATGATTAAAGATAGCAATTAATGTGCACATACCTAAATGTGTGGAAGATTTGTTGCAAAGATCACGGATAAAGTAACACTCACCTTGTTGGAAAATGAATTGAGCAATAAATGAAGATGAAGTGAAATGAGGTGAGGTGGAATGAAGTGATGGAAGAGAGAGAAATGTGGTGATGGATGGGTGGATGGGTAGATGACAAAGAAATGGACTTCCATGTAAGTGAAAGTATTTATTATGAAAAGTACATACCTCGGTTAGGCAGAAGGAGGGACACTAAGTCCATTGCCTTCGGTTGCAGGAAGCTCAGGTGCTGAATGTTGAGTGAATTGCTGCAAGAACTCTTCTTTAGAGGCTGGTTTGTTGTATAGTCTGAGGCGATGATCGTTGACAAGTAATTTGAACCTGACAGGGTCAATGGTGGTGAGTTGGACAACTCCATTGGGAAATACCTCAGCAACTTCATATGGTCCTAGCCACCTTGTCTGTAATTTTCCTGTATTTTCCTGGTATTTGGAATCATAGAGCAAGGCCCAATCTCCTACTTTTAATTTCTTGTCCCTGATAAATTTGTCATGCCATTTGATTCTCTGATTCTGCACTACTTCTGTATGTTGCAGGGCTTCTCTTCTTATTTCATCCAAAGCATTGAGTTGCATGATTCTTTCTTTCTATGCTTTAGAAATATCCATCCCCAAATCCACTGCAGTTCGCAGAGTCTTATATTCAAATTCAACGAGCATCATAGTTGCCTTTCCATATAACAACTCAAATGGGTGAAGCCTGTAGTTGTTTTCCATGTTGTCCTATAGGCCCAAACAGCTTCTGGTAACTTTTTTCCCAATACTTCCTATGGATGGCTACTGTTTTGGTCAGAATGGCTTCAATCTCTCTCTTTGTCACTTCAACTTGGCCATTAGCCTGGGGGTGATAAGGGGTAGACTTCCTGTGCCTTATGTTGTACTCATTAACTAGTGCTACAACAAGAGTTGATGTGAATTGAGATCCTTGATTAGTTATTATCTCTCTAGGGACTCTGTATCTTGTGAAAATCTCTTCATAAAGAAACTCTACAACATTGTTATCTCTTGCATGCTTCATGGCCTTAACCTCTACCCATTTTGTTACATAATTAGTGCATACTAATATGTAAGAATTACCATTTGATGGAGGGTCAATTGGTCCTATGAAATCTAATCCCCACTTGTCAAAGGGAGTGATTACTACCTGAGGGAACAGTGGCATCTCATCATATTTGGTTGGTCTGCCCATTCTTTGACACCTATCACATTTTCTGGTATACCTTCCTGCATCCTTGTGGAGTGTTGTCCACTAATACCCTATGTTCAAAACCTTTATTGTTTTCCTCTTGGCTACAAAGTGTCCTCCACATGGTTCATTGTGACATGCATGCAAAATGTCATATGTATCATCTTCTTTTACACATCTTCTCATGACATGGTCTGGTCCAGTATAAAATAAACATCTAGCAATCCAAGAAAAAAGAAAAGATTTTTCAATAAGTTCCCTTTTCTCTTTTGGGGAGAAATGAGAAGGAATTCTACCTGTGAGCAAGTAATTGGCTATATCATCATACCAGAGCGTTTGTACACCGAGAGAGAATAGATGCTCATCAGGGAAAGAGTCATCTATGGGCTGATTGTCTGCTGATGTAGTTAGCCTTGAAAGAAAATCTGCAATAACATTAGCTTTCCCTGGCTTATCCACAATGATTATATCAAACTTTTGCATCAACAATAACCATCATGCCATTCTACTTGTGATCAAAGGTTTATTCATAAGGTACCTAATGGCTGCATGATCAGTGTGGACAAGGATTTGGTAGCCCATTATGTAATGTCTAAATTTTTTCAGTGCATAGATTATTGCTAGCATCTCTTTCTCTGTCACTATATAATTGAATTTAGCTCCTTGCAAATTTTTGCTAACAAAGTAAATAGCATGTTCAACAACTCCCTCCTTTTGTCCTAAGACTTCTCCTATGGAATAATCAGATGCATCAATGTGGATGTGGAAAGGGAGTTCCCAATTGGGTCCCTTGAGTATAGGAGCGTGAGTTAAAGCTGCCTTCAAGTTAGAAAATGCTTTGTCACAAGCTTCAGTCCACTGAAATTCAGCATCTTTAGTGAGAAGGGTATACAATGGTGCTGCTACCTTGCTAAAATCCTTGATGAATCACCTATAATATCCTACATGACCCAAGAAACTTCTAACATCCTTCTATTTTGCAGGTGTAGGAAGATTTGTGATTACCTCAATCTTTGCAAGATCAACTTGGATTCCCTTGTGGGAGATGTAGTGGCCAAGAACTACACCCTCTTGCATCATCATTAAGCACTTTTCACTATTTAAGGACAAGTTATGGTCTTCACATCTTTTTAGAGATTCTCCAATGCTTGATTAAAATCCACACCATAAGTGGTGAAGTCATCCATTTAAATCTCCATGCAATCATAAGAAATGTCTGAGAATATGCTAATGACTGCCCTCTGGAAAGTTGCAGGTGCATTGCACAAGCCAAATGGGAGCACCGAATAAGCATAGGTCCCCCAGGGACAAGTAAAAGTGGTCTTCTCCTGGTCTTCTGGTGCAATTTGGATCTGGTTGTAACCACTGAATCCATCTAGAAAAGAGAAGTATTGCTTCCCTACAAGCCTATCCAGAACTTGATCAATGAAGGGTAAAGGAAAGCGATCTTTCTTGGTGGCAACATTGAGTTCCTTATAATCAACACAAACTCGCCATTTTCCTCCTTTCTTGGGCACAATCACTAATGGAGATACCCACTGACTATCTAAAATGGGGTAAATAAATCCCGCATCTAGTAATTTCTACAATTCTCCTTTCACAATTTCTCTTAGTGTAGGGTTAATCCTTCTTTGTGGCTGTCTTACTGGAGTGCAATCATCTTTGATATAAATTTTGTGGGTACAAAGTTTAGGATCCAATCCCTTCATATCATGATAATCCCATGTGAATGCATGTTGATGGGTCCGTAATTGATTTTCCAATAACAGTTGTTGCTCTTCATTCAATTTGCTATTAACATTCAAATATCTTCCTTTTGACACCTGTACTTGTGTAGTTAATTTTATCATGGCTGCTTCATTAACACATGGTACCTTTAGTTCATATGGTAACAATGTATGGGACATGCCTGTTACTATAGGAAATCTATCTGTAGAGACAGTGGTTGTAGGAAGAACGTTTGCAGGAAGAATATCTACAGGAAGAGTGGTTGCAAGAACAGTGGCTATAGGAAGAGCATGCAGAAGTGTCTTGATCGAAGTAGCAAGATGAGAGGATGATGCTTCCTCCACTTCACAATGATTCTGAATGATGTTAGCCAATACTTCATCCTCATCTTGGAGCTGCATGAAAGAACTTCTTCCTAGCATCATAAGTTGCGCCACAAAATGAACTTCCTCGGCCTCCTCACCAACTTGTGGCCATATAGAATCATCTTCATTATGAGATGGTTGAGCAGGCAAATAAAGAACAAAAAATTTAGTATTCCTGCCATCTGAAATGGTCATGTCACCTGACCAACATCCAATGTATGCATTTGTAGTTTCCAACCAAGGCCTTACAAGAATAATGGGATACCCGCCTAGTGTAGCCTTGGGAGAAAGAATCATAAAATCCGCTGGGTACTCCTAGGAGTCTAGAACTACTATAAGATCTTCCAATATACCATCATACCTAACAATAGAGCTATCAGCAAGCTATAGGACAATAGGAGTAGATCTGATGCTTGCAATATTTAGTTGCTGCAGGATGTCCTTGGTCATTACATTTATTGCTTCCCCTAAATCAATCAGAGCATTCTTTACTTGAATCCCATTTATGACAACTGCTACCACAGGGCTTCCTAGGTCATTATACTTGGGAATAGTCACTTTTCCCAACATGATGTCAACTAACTGACCCACCACATGGACTATAGATGGGTCATTCTTCTTTCTTCCTAGCTTCTTGAGACAAGCTTCCTTGATAGCTTTGTCGTAAATTGGAACATTCTTTATGGCCTAAAATAGGGGTATCTGAACACATATATGCTTTAGCTAATCCAAGATGTCAAAAATGGTATCCTCCTTTTCTTCTTTCTTCTTGGAAATTTCCAACCTCTGAGGGAATGGTGGTTCTTGTTCAGTCTGCTTGACTTGAATTGGTTCAGGATTTTTAGGTGCATTTGGCTGAATGGGATCATTCAGGGGCTCCTCTTCCTCTTCCACAGGAAGTTCAGTGATAATCAATTTGGAAGGTGTTGATAGAGTAGTTCCTGAACGCAAGTGAATGTCACTTACACTCACAACATATGCAGGGAATCGATTTGAATCAGTGGGGTATGCAGGCTGCTGTTGTGGTTTGTTATTTGGATTGGGTGTGGGTTGAGCTAGTAGCTGAGTGGGTTTAGGTGCATTTGAGCTTGGATTAGCAGGTGGAGGAATTATAGTAGTTTGTTGGGGCTGAGAAGGTGGTTGCATGTAGCCATTGTCTAGGTAGGCCATTGTTGTCCTTCTCTCCATTGATTTGTTTGCTACCAATTTTCTGGAGGCTGCCAATTTCCTGGAGGTTGCTGCCACTGGGGTGGAGAATTTGATGACTGGGCCAAGCATTTAGAGGGATACTCCAAGGTTGTGGTGGATATCTCCATAATCCATAACTAGGTGGATATGGGGGTTTCCATTGATTACCAGATGAATAAGAGTTAAAATATGGCTCAACATAGGATAGTGGATTCAATGGCATACCTTGTCTGGGAGCCCAAGGCTTCCTTTGTGCAACATAGTAGACTTGGTCTTCCTCAATCTGAATTGGATTGAACTCAGGTGGGATCTGCTTGCTTTCAAGATTAGCTACCATCTTGCATCTGCAGTCCTTCTTCTTTTGTCTGCAGTGAGGGAAATATTCTACCAACATTGTCTCTGCCTCCTCTTGCTTCTTTTTGGCCTGAAGTGTATCCAACTAAGTAGCTAGATTGTTGATAATGTCTTGCTTGAAGTCAACCAGCAAATGAGTGATCTCCATTCTTGAAACTCCACTGGTAGTTGACTTACCCATGGAATATTGATAAGCTCTCCCTTTCTTTGAAGCTTCCCTAGAGTAATTCTGGCATATTTTCTTGATATCCTCCCAAGGGACTTGCGAGATATCTCCTCCTGCCATGAGGTCCAAGGCATCAGTGTAGTTGTCATTAATTCCTCTCAGGAAAAGAAAATTTTGTGAGTCTTCATTAAGTACATGGTGTGGAGAGTTTTTCAAGGAAAACATAAACCTTGCAATGTAGTCTTCCAAGCTCTCATCTTCCTTCTGCTGCATCTTGAAAATGTCACCTCCTCTCATGTCACTACCCCTGCAATATTCTGTGTATTTCTTAAGGAATTTTTTTTCATGTCCTCCCAAGTTTCCATAGTATCTCTACCTAGGTTCATGAACCATCTTAATGCAGCCTCTTTCAAAGTGGTGGGAAATAACTTAAGCTTATGGGCATCAGTGGTATAATCATAACTCTTGTAGAGTATGTCAAAATCAAATAAGAATGTATCAAGATCTTTTGTCACAAGTACATAAAACTTGGGGAGTGTTGAGGCATGAATGTTCTTGATATTGTCAACTTCATTTTGATGGGCAATGGGGAAAGGAAAAGCTGGTTGGTTTTGCCTGTTCCTATTTGCATCACCCATGCCTACTTGATGTGGTTCCAAAACAAAGGGATTCTCGAGTTGGTTTTGATCCTCAAAGGATACTTCAGAGCTAGTCAGATCAGGATATGCATCAAAAAAGGGGTGTGGATCTTCTTCTTCTTCTTCCGATAGGTGTTGGTACTCAACTAGCTGGAATGGACATGGATTGTTAGGAAGAAATCTCCCATAAGTATCCCTTCTCCTTCCTCTATGCATACAATATCATCCACTATTAGTCAACTCACACAAAGAATTGGTAAAGAATAAGGGGGGTCATTACTTCCTAAATGAGGATATGCTAAGAAAAACTTCTAAAAACACTATAGCAAGAAAAACTACCAATGACTCCGAAAGAGTTCCTAGCTTGACACCATCCCCGACAATGACACCAAAAATGTTGGCCTCCTATAATGATTTAATAACTAAGCCTTTACAGTCATGATTCAGAGACTGGACATCTAACCTGAATAGCTATTCAATCATCATGAAGGTTCATTTAACTTGTCAAACCAAAGACGTGAACTTGAAATGGGTCAGGACAATAAGTGCATTAGGGGCTCAAGTAGCCATTGCATTCTATGGCTAAGAAACACAATACTGAAAGTAAATTGTTGGAAAGAAATGAAACGAATGTTGAACATCAACTAACAACTATGCTAAGTTGAAATGCAGAACAAGAATGTAAACCTAAAAAACAAACAGGAAAATACTCTATTTGCTTTGACTGTAGGAACAATCACATAATGAAATTCTAGTGGCTGCAGGAACAATTGATGCTAGATGTCTAACTAAACACTAAATAGTCAGCAATACTAAGCTAATGCTAAACTAAGAAGATGGATTACTTACCAAGTGGGCCCCCTTGGATAAGTATCCTCTAACTAACAAGAACTCAGATGCTTAAACTCAAAACTTTATTTCATTCACTGTAAAACATGCATACAAAGAGTAATGTATCTATATTGCTGAAATTGGAGAATGCAAGTACAATATCAAATCGTGCAACTCCTGAGGACGGAGCATCAAATTATTATTTATACTACAACTAAACAGGGCAGTCAACTCCACGACTGGGAGGACACCATTTAGGGAAAATAAGGGAAAGTGGGGCGATAGCAGTTACACATGCAAGGAATCTGGCCAAACATACAAGTCAAGCACAGATTAAGCATAGTAGTAATTCCCATGCATGCTCAATCATTAAGGTCCACTACAAGGCGGTTACACTCAGTTGCATGAAGAATCTTTGTTGTCGGCTGCCTTTGACTTGGAGCGATTCCTCAGCTGGACGTTATGGTGCATGCCCAACTGGCAGTGTCTTCCTCAACTTAGCTCATTAAATATGTATGATAGAGTCAGTACGCATAATAATGGCACATCTATAACCACTCTAAGAAACATCCATTAATCATATGCAAAATCAATATAGATAACCCACATATTATGCCAAATGTCATTAAAGCTTGGAGAGATAGGATATTGTTAAATGTTAATGGTTTGAGGGAAACATTATGCCAGTATCAAAACTTAAGCATCAAAGTCCATGACATCTATTAGAAAATAGACTATAGATTTTACCCAAAATTAGACTCTAACGTCATAATTTCACAAGAAAACACTCCTTTTCTCTTCTAGGGCATCATGCCCAACACTTTATTCGACCTTCCCTGTACCCAAGAATCATGAACACGCCTAAACCTAATTAGTTCTACCCATTCCACTGAGATACAGTCTTCAATAGAAGCTGGAATGGGGCAGTTTTCATATTGAAATCAACAAAACCCTACAACAAGGTACTCACTGGTAGTTACAGAAAATTGCCTCAAACTCACACCAAGATATTTATTAAATCCTCAAACCAAAGGAATTTTAAATTTAACACATGCCTTGAACAATTCCACAAGATTTTAGGACAAAAAGCTACTGTACGGGACCGTACAGAGTTTGCAAATAGTGATTTACCAAAAAAATTGTAGGAAAAATAGGGTTCTCTTTATTTGTTTTGCTTCAAATCTTCAAAATCAACCTTACATCAATGCTTTCCATCATATATATTATTTTTCCCTCTCAAACTAACTGACACAATGCCTAAAATTGACTTTTGAATGACTCAACCATTGGTATTCCCAAAAGTTTGTCTTTTACAACTTTTTTGCAATTTTACATCTTTTTCACAAAATGACAACTTTTCATTATTTTGCAATATTATCAAATTAGACCTCCTAATCACCTAAAAAGACTCAAACATGACTCATTACAATAGAAAATGGTCCATGTGACCTTATTTAATGCATAAGACTCAAAATCCTAAAGCCTACTGATTAATAGCCTTGATTGGCAACATTTTCCCAATGGTGGCCCTTCACCACTTAGGACCAGTTCCTATGTCTAATTCTTCTCAATGCACCTCAACTCATATTCCATAGCATTGGTCCAAATCTCATCCTTGCATTCTTTAGTCACTATTATAGGTTCTTCCTCAAAAAGTAAACAAAATTTTACCTGTTCCTTTGTCATAGAAGATCTTCTTCTTGTTAGCACACCTTTTCTCTTATCTCCAATGTTTTGATCTTCAGAATGATTTTCTACACATACTTAGGAGTCTTATGATTCCTTTCATGAGCTTCTTCCTCTTCCACTATTACCTCTTTCTCTTTCTCTTCTTCTTCTTCTATCAAAACTAAGCTTTGATAAGATTCTTCATCCACTTTGACACTTGCACTTTCAACTATCTTCTTTAGCCTTTTATTATATCATTTGTAATTCTTTCTCTTTGTAGAGTATCCAAGGAATATACCTTAATCTAATCTTGCATAAAACTTTCCTAAGTTCTCTTCATATCTCCTGATATAACATTTTCTTCCAAAAACTCTAAAATATTTCATAGTAGGAGGTTTTTTGTATCACAGTTCATAGGGGGTCTTTGAATTGTTCACTCTTGCTTGTTCTCTATTAAGAATGTACACTATAGTATGGATTACTTCTTTCTAATAGACATTAGGTAGATTTTCTTCCTTCATGGTGGTTCTTTTTGCTTCTTGAATTGTCAGGTTCTTCCTCTCCACAACTACATTCTATCCTAGGAGTTGATAAAGGTCTCTTTATCCCATGATCTTCATAGAAGTTGTTAAACTCATTGGAGGTGAGCTCCCCACTTCTATCAAACTATAAAAAAATTGATTTTAAAATCCATTTCATTCTCAACCATATAATTAAATGCTTAAAAAGTATCTAAAGCTTCTAATTTTTCTTTGATAAATGTCACCCAAGTCATTCTAGAGTAATTATCTATCAACAACATAAAATACTTGTCACCTTGAGAGATTTTTATTTTGGTAGGTCCACATAGGTCTATATGCACCAACTCCAAAGGTCCTACGGTAGAATATTCCTTTGCTTTGAACCTCTTCTTTTTCTATTTTCTAAACTTACATTCTTTGCAAATTTCATTGATAGGCTTTGTAATCTTTGTTTGATCTCTCACAGCTTGAGTTGAGTTGATCTTCACTATGCTATCAAAATTGATGTGACTCATTCTTCTATGCCGTAGCCAACTTTCATTGATTTGAGACATAAAGTATTTAACACCACCACCTTTGAGTTGATGAAAATTTCCTTTTTTCCTTGTTCCAATTGCAACCAATATTTTGCACATTCCATTTTTTATTTCACAGCCATCATCCTGAAACACCAAATTGTATCCTCTACTACAAATTTTTCCTACACTAAGAATATTGTACTAGACACCCTTAACATAAAGAACAACATCTTTCTTATGCTTGCCATCAAAACTAATTGAACCTTTTCCATAGATCTTAGCAGGTGTATCATCCCCAAACATAACAAGACCACCAACATACTTTTCAGGATTAAAAAACTTGCTCTTATCACCTGTCATATGATTTTAGCATCCACTGTCAATTCTATAGTAGTTTATTTGTTCTATTACATGAAAATTAGTCAACATAGTTCCTTCAACATTGTGATTTGTTTCTTAAGCAATTTCCCTCACACATATTTCAAGATTAGTAGAATTAGTTCCAAAATTTAGAACCATGAACAAGAATTCATCATTTCCATCATCAAATACACCACTATCTTCTTTAACATAATAAATCTTCTTGAAAAATATTACCTTTATGATCTTTGTGTTTGTCGTTTACAACTTTGATTGGATATTTAGAAGCATAATTCCCTATCTTCCCACAATTGAAACATTTGAAGGGTAACTTACCTCTATATTTACCAGTGTCCTTTTCAATCTCCTTACAAAATTTCCTTTCATCTCATCAAGATCATCTGGATTAGATTCATCATTCTTTCTTGTTTATTTTAAAACTAGTTTCTTTCCTTGGAGAATCTTGGTCAAACTCTCTTAATTCAAAATTGGTTAAAGCACCGAGCATTTGATCTCTATAATATTGATCCAAATTTTGAGCTTCCATAATAGTAGAAACTTTAGCACTATAAGCTTTATGAAGAATTCTCAATACCTTTTTCATAACTTCACTTTCCTCCAATTTTATACCAAGACCATTTATGGCATTGGCAATATCAGCCACTTTGAGCATGTAGCCAACAATATCTTCATCTTATGGAATCTATGATGTAACACCCCTCCGATTTGCTATGTTTTCTCTGACAATTCAAATACATTGATAGACCATATTTTATGTTATTGTTATTCTATCGCTGACAGTGGAGTGATGATAGATCTATATTGATGAGATGATACACTATATTGATGGTTTATGACATGCTTTATGTTAGTTTTAAGTGATTATTTGATTGATTGATATATTCTTATATGTATTTTAATTGATGTTGTAGTTCGTCAATTTATTGTGATACTGTATTGGTGAAGGGAACGGGATTGAATCACTCGCATGCGAATTTCCTGCGATTCTACGATTCTCTCTTCACAGTGTGTATGATTTATTATCTAGATACATGTACGACATATGCTTTGTTTGTAGGTTTGCAGGTACAAGACAACGACTTCACCTGGATTCACAGGTCTGAGTGTGTCCACTACCCAACAGTAATGTTGATTAGGAGATAGTAACAGGTTTACCTAGTCAAACCTTTACCTTAGTACAGTGTGTCGTCAATCCATGTATTGGCCATATTCTTTATCCACGTTTGCCTTATTATTTTATTATGCAAGGTTTATTTGTGAGAATTAATTTATAAATGTTATGATTGGTTATTTAATTAATCTGGATTATTGATGTTGAGGCTTTATAATTGATAAATTAATTAATTTAATTTATGTTATAAAGTGATTTTATTATTAAATTAAATTTGATTTGAAATAAATAAGTTATTTAAATTTCAAATGCATAATATCTGTAAATGATCTTTGGAAATATCTGTGGTGGTTGTAGAAAAGATATTTATTTTGTAACTGGAAGTTAGAAGATATTTACTATGGTAGTTTAAAAATTGATTCATGGAGAGAATTATTGGGATGTATGAAAAGACGTTATTTTCACGGAAGAAAGGGATTATTCTGGAGGTGGTTGAATTTGTTTTGGGTTGTTAAAATTTTGGAAATAGAAGCTCTCAAAAATTTGGGGATCTAGTTTTGTTGCATTTCTTTTGGTTCTAGATTATTTTTCTATTCTCTGGAAAGTGGTAATTCTAGGAAGCGGCTTTGGAAAAGTTGGAAATTGAAGGAAAAGCTTTGCATCAAATTTCAAATCAACAAATCTTCTGAAATAGGTTCCTCGTTGCATTTTGTAAATTTAATTTGAAAAGGTTATTTAAATTATTATTGTTTTGCAAATTGGAGAAGTTTCCTGTAGAAGACGATTTCATTATTTATAGAAGCTTTGTAGTTTTGTTTAAATTGAAAGATTGTCGTAAATATTTACAACCTCTGTAGAAAATATTTATAGCCTCTGTACAAAATATATTTTAGATCCTCTATTAAAATTGAGGTTTAGAAATAGATTTATATAGAAGAAAATTATAGTTAAATTTTAGAGCCTCTATTATGATTGAATCGAAACTCTAGAAAATTGTAATCCTCTGTGTTAAGATTATTTAAATCTTCTTATGTAGAAAAATGTTTTTTTTGAGAATA
>VDFB02261122.1:0-58679 GCA_007258455.2 Sequoia sempervirens | reverse complement strand
TTTTATAAAAAAAAAATTAAAAAAATCAAAGCATATTTAAATATAAATATTGTCCACATTCCTTGTATACATTATTTTTATGCAACATTTTCTTTTGGAAAAATGGGAGATTTTTAGTAATAATTCAAATAAAATAGTTTTTATTCATGTTTATTTGAATCTTTGATCTAAGCAGTTACTAGGTAATACATTTGATGCAACCAAAATTCACATGTAAATTAAAATTATTATTAAAAAAAGATAGACACAAAAAACTCAAAATACTTATGCAAATTCTCATTTATTTCTTATTCCATCCTCCCAGACTGAAAATAGACTTCCTTTAAGTACAAATCTGAAAATCACCTTTTTTGGCATTTTTTTTGTAAAATCCAAAAATTTCTTTTTTTAGCAATTGTCTTACAAAATCTGAAAATTACCTACTTTGGTAACTTTTTTAATAGCTTTCTTAACTTGCCTTTTTTTGGTAAATGTTTATGCTTATCTATATGGCCTATGAAAATTTCTAATTATTTAAAACTAATTAAAATGACACTAATTGTCAACTTACTAATTTAATTACATGCAAGGGTTTGAAATTAAATAAAAGAAAAACTTCAACAAACTACTCAATTGGACTCCTAGATCAAAACTTATGACCTCTATAAGTTCCTACATCATTCTCCTCTAGTTGAAAAGAACATAGCTCCTGCAAGTTATGGTCTTTAAATTGTTGCCACTTGTTTTTATTCAACTTCTTCAATTCCCATTTGTAGATGTCATGCTTATCCTAAATCCATCTCTCTGCCTTATCTTCTTGAACATTATTTCTCATGTTTCCTTGAAATTTAATGTCTCTTCCATCTTTTATTCTTCCTCTCTTTCTCCCTCTTTTTACATAGTTCATCTCTTACCAATAAACACTATTAAATTCTAGAAAATCATAAACATTAGTTTCCTCTTCTTCAGTAAAATAATGAAATTCACCCATTACCTCTTTCTTTGTCACTGCTACAACAATTTATTCATGACCAATATTGGTTTCAATATTGTGTTCCTCTTTTTCCTTGCCTTCTAAAAGATAATTTTTAGCTGCAATCCCTTCATCCCTTGCACTCACATCAACATAATAAAAAGATTCATCTTTCTCATCTTGCAACAAACTATCGATCATACTAATCTCTTTATCAAATAAGAGGTCATCAATTGATGCAAAGGGGAAGTCACCAAGCAACCCAATATTCACTTTCTTATCTCCTTCCTTGATTTTAACTGTAGTACCTTCATCTGCCAATGCATTCATTGATGCAATATCCTCTTCTACACCAATCATATTATGCTGAAATAAATCAACTTCGAGAAAAATTTCACAAAAATCAAAATTTACCTCTTCTTTCGTTGCTGCTCCAACATCTTTTTCGTCCTTCGTTGCAATACTTATCTTCTCACCTCCATCAACAAGTTTTGCAAACCACTCTTCTTTTATTGATAGTAAATCTTATTTACCCTCTTTATTTGTTGCAACCTTCTCAAGTTTTATTAGTGCAACAACATCTTTATCTACAACAATTTCTACACTTTATTTGGATGCAAAGAATTCTCATATCTTCCTTATCTCATCTCTCAGTAGGAAATTTTCTCATTCCTCATCAATCACCTCATCATACTTTGGACACTCAAAATTTGTCATACCAACTTCTAGTGCAACCCCTTCTTTTCCATATACAAACTCCTCATTCTCCAAAATTATGCCTTCAAAAAGACATGACTCAACTTTAGGCTCATCAATTTCTTCGTACTCATTCTATTCTTCTTCTTTTGTGCCACATGCATGACACTCTGCTACATCTTCTTTCTTACCTACAATCAAAATATCATTGGAATGATAATCAAAATTAACTTTAACTCTAATATTTTCTTGTTTCCTCCTTTCAACCTCTACTCTCATTTCTTTCACTTTCTACTGCAACTTTATCATTCTAACTCTTATTTTTTCTTTCTCTCTCCGATTTTCTCAAGTTTAGGAATCCTTAGAATCCATCCAATGACATAAGTCCTTTTCTTCTTCCAATTTTCATCCTCAAGGCCTCACAAAGCCTCAACACAAATGTCTGTTTCTTATACCAAAACCCTCAAGTTTTGTTGCAAATTGGCTCACACTTGGTGATCTGTTTACAAATCCTCTTACCAATACTCCCAAATTCTATTGGAAGCTACCTTCTTCAGTGATCTGTTTACAACCACAAAAATATCAAATCCTCTTAATAGCTCCTCTTGCACTTTGCACATTCATCTGCAAGAAAAAAATCCATACACATAGCAACTATCAAGTCCTGGTGGAAAATGCCTCACATTCGGTGCTCTGCTTGCACATTCAAGAACACTAGCTCTCATACCAAATGATGCAATCAAAATTCACATGTAAATTAAAATTATTATTAAAAAAGATGGACAAAGAAAACTCAAAATACTTTTGCAAATTCTCCTTTATTTCTTATTCCATCCTCCGAGACTAAAAACAAACTTCTTTTTAAGTAAAAGTCTGAAAATCACCTTTTTTGGCAATGTTTTTGTAAAATCTGAAAATTACTTTTTTGGCAATTTTTAACAAAATTTGAAAATTACCCTTTTTGGCAATTTTTTAGAAAAATGCAAAAATTACCTTTTTTTGGACAGTTTTAAATAGCTTTCTTAACTTTCCTTCTTTTTGTTAATTTTTTGTGCTTATCTATATGGCCTATGAAAGTTGTGATTTATTTGAAACTAGTTCAAATGACACTAATTGTCAACATGCTAATTTAATTACATACAAGAGTTTAAAATTAAATAAAAAACAACTTGAACAAACATCTTAATTGGACTCCTAGGTCAAAACTTATGACCTCTGTAAATTCCTACATCAACATTTATTAACACTAGTAATTCATTAAATGTTGCAGTTTGTAGTGAAATTGTTCATTAATAATAAAATAATACTATGATACACCAATATGGTCTTGTTCTATAGTGGAACAGCATAGCAAGAGGGATGTTGTGTGAAAGTGTGTCTGAGGGTATTATAAGCTAAGGAAAATAATACACCTTATTTTAAATTTAGTTGTCTAATTTTAATAATTAATCTTTAAATTATTATTGTTTATTTATATGTTAATAAATATGTTGAAATTAATGGATTAGGGTTTAGTGGGATGTTGATTTTAAACATCGTATAATATGAAAGAGATTTGAAAACTAAATCATAGTGATTGCATGTGTGTAAAAACGAGTTCAAGTATGGGAGTAATAAATAAGTAGATTACACAAATGTGCAAAAGCATGTGAACACATGAAAGAAGATAACAAGTTGATGTATAAAAAGATATAATGAATGATATAGAACAAGAGGCTTAATTTAATTTAAAAAACAACATAAATATATAAATTTCACTATTACCATATAAAACATAACTAAATGTTAATAAACCTCAAAACATAGGTAAAACAAAATAAATTATTTATTTGAGATAAGTCCGGAAGACATTTAAGGGTTTCTCTGTGGCCGGATTAACCTAACATGATTACTAGATACAACAAAGTCGCATTCCCAGACCGCATTGGCCGATACTGCAACAACGATAAGGGCCTTCCTTATATGCTTGACATTGCCATTGGTGTATATCGATGGAGGGTTAATAGGTCATGGTTTGTTAGCTTCAAAAAGTTGGCAAGCCATAAAACAATGTATTCATTAATGTTCTTTCGTACATCAATATTGTTTTGCATGAACTTCACCTTGTCTATGTGAAATTGAGGAATTCCCCAATGTTGGCACCTCTCCTTCCTTTTTAGGACAAATCGAAGGAACTATCGAAGGCTGGGAAATGATAGGATCTTTAAGTTTGTACTTGAGGGGTTATTTTTCTTTCGTAGGCACAAAGCTTATCCCCAAAGGATTTTCCAAATGATTTTCTTTTGATCCTTGATAGGATGGTGGAGGGAGAACCTTGCATATATGTCAAAGGCTAAGGAAGAATAATCAATTTGAGCTAAGGTTCATTTACTACCTATAGAGTAGGAGGAACAATCATCGAAGACACAAGAGACTTAGGAGCCTCAAGAGAAATATTACTAAGGTATAATTGGGCTATCTGGTTAGCTTTGAATTTTTGATTTGACACAAATAGATAATCTTCACATTGCTAGATGGGTTTAGCTAATTGAGGCCAAAAATAATTGAGGGAAAAATTTCCACAATTAGTTAAAGGATTTAATCTGCTATGGTATATAGTTTTTACTTGTCCTTCAAATGGGAATTTTAAACAAATTTATGAATGATTGATGGGACCGTATTCATGGATCTAAGCCATGGATGAACTAACTTCATACAAAACTAGTCCAATGTTGGGATTATGGTAAATACAACATCCAATTATTTAGGTCCTACTTTGATAGGTAAAGTTATAGAACCAATTGTATGGTTAATAAAACCATCATGAGCCTTTAAGAACACTTCTGGTTATTCATAATTATGTTTATAAATTTCATGCACATACAAAAACTTTAGTAGTCACATTCACTAAACACATAAGATCAATGAGTATTCCCCTTGTGGGCTTATCTTCAATCCTACCTATTATGTAAAGAGGACTATCAAGTACATACATTGAATCATAAATATGCATGAAAGTGATATCAATTAAAATATTTGATGTTTGAGGATGAGCCTTAATCATGTTTATGTTATCAAAGACTTCATTATCCTCTTCTTCATTATCAATTTGTTGAACAAAACTTCTTTAATAGATTGGTAATGGATTTATAAATATTTTTAAATTTTTGTTAGGCGATGATACCAATTTATTCCCTTTGTCATTTACACCAACCTAGTGGATTACATTAGAATCAATGAGGTCTTGCACTTAGTGCTTAATATGCATACAAGATTTTTTATTATGCCCCAAAGTTTGGTGATATTGACAAAAGGACTTTGTATTAAAATTTAGAGATAAATGTTTAGTGGTATCAACATTTCTAATTAGAGGAAGTTGAATCATGTTCTTATTTAACAACTACAACATAATAGCATGGACAAAATCAGGTAATTGTGAGAGTTGTCTATCTATTGAACTAAATTGATATTTTTTCATAGATTGCACATCAACTTGTGTGCCAATCTTATTAGAGGTTTGAGGGGTATTAATTTTTATGAAGTTTTTATTTTTTCTTTTAAATAATTGAAAATTATTTTGGGGCATGGCTTCAGATTTACCACTAAGAGCTGATTCAAGTGTACCTTCATTTTTTCTAACCGATATTTGGTTATCACAGAGAGTTGTACATAAATTAGTGAATGGGGGATATATCTTAAATAATATCATATCTCTAATGTTATGTTTTAAGTTTCTAATTAACACCCTTTGAATCTTAGCATCTAGAAGATTATAGGAGAATTATGAATAAAGAGATTGATTATTATCCTATAATATCCATTACTTTTGTTAGATACACGGGACAATTGAGAGGGGGGAATGAATCAATTGTACATTGAAGAATTCAAACACTTGTTAATATTCAAACCCTTATTGGGCATTAGCATGAATGTTAAAAAAATGAAACATCAACACATCAACAATAATACACAATAGAACACCATATTTACATGGAAAACCCTAATCATGGAAAAAACACAATGAGGATTAACTCACATATATATGAATAACAACAATGAATATAATAAGCTCACTGCTAAAAGGGCTCAATGTCCAAAAGTGAAGAATGGCTCACTACAAAGGGATCACTACCCAAACAACTCAATGTCTAGAATAGAAGATAATAGAAGAAGGTTGTTACAAGGAGGTTCACTACCTTAGAGTAGTAAGAAGATCCACCACAACAACTCTATACCATTCACAACCTTCATCTCATTGCCTTCAACAACTTTAGAAACACTAAAAATGTAGACACATTTTTCTCACTACATCTGGTATCCTTAGGTGTTTAAGCTCACACTTAGATCACCACACTTGATCACATTCACATCATACTTCACATCTCAAACATCTCCAACAATTGCACTTTCTTATATATCAACCACAACATTAAACAACCTTGTTTAGGTAGGCCTCAATGAAAGTATGTACCTCAAACATGCCTTAAACAAATAGGTTAACACCAAACACTTCCACGATGGAAAGAAGTGAAGGCGGACCACACCAAGGGTTAACCAGGACCCAAATCTACATTGACATGCTTCACCATGCTTCCACAAACCATGGAGCACATCTACAAGTAACACTAACACACTAGGTCAACCAAACCTGTATTAATGCTACCAAACAACAAATTCACTCTTCACCAAGTCCAATAAAATTTTCTAGACCATGAAGCAACATCACACAACATCCTGGAATATTCCAACACCATCATAATATACAACAACACTACCACAACCACCTAAAACTAAGAATACTAACATCCTTTGTAACCAAGCACATTGCCACAAACATACAACACACTAACCAACCTTGCAAAACACCTAAATGCACAAAACTCCAAAGGAAGATAGGTATAGACAATATTAGAACATTCCCAAAAATGCAAGGCGGGAAACCTCAATGTGGAGAAATATAGAGCAATTACATTTCTCCCAAAAAACCTTCTTCACAGTCCAACATACTATCAAACACAACTTCCATTACCGCACAATCTAAAACTTGAAACTATGGATATAAGACCTATGAACACCTTTTATCATCTCATCCAAACCGTACAAGCACATATTCAACCATGAAGAAATGTGGAGAAAAACATAGAATGCCACTTTATCACCTTATACACTCTCTTATTCAAATTTTCTCAAAAGCACTTGGAATCCAAGTGAACCAATTGCATCAATAACATGTAATCAACACCACAAACACCTTCTCATGAACACCACACTAGAGATTACAACAATCTTCCCATCTGCAATACCAATAATCTCCTCATCTATATAATTTGCTTCAACACTACACTAGAGGTTGGCATAGGTTGACATCAATGACAACACTAAAGACAACATAGTGAAACAATATCCTTATTGACATCAATGAAAACACTAAAGACAACATAGTGCATTAATCTACCTATTGACATCGATGACAACACTACAACAATCTCCAACAATCTCCCCCTTTGTCATTGATAGCAACACCAACTCTAAAAAATTGCCAACAATAAAAGCAACCTTGTAACGGTAACACCAGCTCACAACAGTAACTCTGCATCAAGCAACACTTCCCCTTGATGGGAAATTTCTTATATTTTAGACTCCTTTCTTTTCTCAGTATTTTCTCCCCATTTTACATTAATTATTTTCCTTTTTTTTTCACTCTCTCTCCCTATTTTTTAGACTTCTATCCCCCTTTTACATCAATGGCAAAGGGCAACACCTACATACTCCACTTTAGGTAACATCTACAAACTACTTTCTCTCTAATTTACTTTCTCTCCACCATTCTCTCCCCTTAGGGACATAATATATGCTCCCCCTAACTGCACCAACCAAAGACACAACTACCTACTCCCCTTGATAGGTAGCCTTCATCAGTACAAGACCAAGAATGTATCTTGAATAACACACCTAGATAGATGCACCAACTCATGCATCTAGTTGAAAGATGGAGGGGAAATAACCCATAACTTGTTTTGGAGATACTCAAATGTATCCTTTGGAAGAACCTTTATGAAATATTTGATATTTTATCCTTTGTAGGCACATACTCCAACTTCAATTCATTCTCTGCAACTTGCTCTCTTACAAAGTGATACCAGATAGATATATGTTTTGTCATAGAATGTATTACCTAAATTTTTAAAATGTTGATAGCACTTGTCTTATCACACAAGATACAAATAGGTTCATCATATGATACTCTGATATCCTTCAATATATTCTACCTCTGTAGTAGATAATGATACTGAATCTTACTTCTTACTTAACCAAGAAACCAATTTGCTTCCAAGAAAGAAAACACCTCCACTTGTACATCTTCTATCATCTGTACAACCTACCCAACCTGCATCTGTATAATCACTCAAAGAGAAATTAGTATCCCTAGGATACCATAGACCAAAGTCTAGAGTGACTTTCAAGTATCTAAATATCCTTTTTACTGCTACCACATGTGATTCTCTAGGGTCTTCTTGATATCTTACCGCAAGAAACTCTACATGCATGATATCTAGTCTAGTATCAATTAGATATAACTAATCTGTCCTAGGAGATTCATCATTTTTTCTCAAATTACAACTAGTAGCATTGGGAATATATACTGGTGTAGAGTCCTCCATTCCAAAAAAATTTAACATTTCCTTGACATACTTTTATTGTGAGATGAATATACCTTGATCAGATTGACTGATTTGTAGCTAAAGATAGAAATTCATCTCCCAATCATTGATATTTCAAACTCATTTTACATCTCCTCTACAGACTTCTTACACATTTCTTCATTTCCTCTAAATATTATGTCATCGACATACACAACCACAATCATTATTTGACCTCTCTCAACATTGAAGTAAAGAATGCTATCTTTACTACCCTTTTTAAATCCCTGTTGCAACAAGTACTTATCCAATCTTCCATACCAAGCTCTAGGAGCCTATTTGAATCCATACAAAGCTTTGTTCAACTTGTAAACCATATTAGAATCTTTTGATAACTGAAAACCTTCAGGGTTTTCAATGTACATTTCTTCTTCTAACTCACCATTAAAAAATGTAGACTTGACATCCATCTGATACACCTTGAAGTCTTTATGTGCTGCAAAAGCCAAAAACATCCTAATGGCTTCCATTATTCCTACTTGAGAAAAAGTGTCTTCAAAATCTGTTCCTTCCACTTGTGATTACCCTTTACACATAAGCCTAGCCTTCTTTATGATAACTTCTCCATTCTCATTCAACTTGTTCTTCAACACCAATTTCGTTCCCATCACATTATTTTTTGCTAGTCTTAGTGATGCAGAGCATCTACCAAATTACACAAACCATCAAGGGTACTTCTGACCCTATTCACAACTTGATAAGATCAGTTTAACCAATCACCAATATTTCACTTATCTATTCAACAAAATCCATCAAAGTCACTACCATTTACAAGGCTACCAAACATGAAATCCCAAAATCAATACACTAGATTCTTACCAAACCTTGAACACCTTCGTATTGACTAATCCAAATAAAAAACCTAACTAGAAAACTCTGAAACAACTAATTCATTCAGCATGCATCAATTTACTCTTCAATGCAACTTGCTCCATAAGGAAAAATGACAACAAACCAACCATTCATGCTTCTAATATTTTACCAAACTTCCAAGACACTGTAATCATCAACTTTAGATTGAAATAAACCAAATACCTTGAGAGAAAACTCTTAAACATTAAACTTGATCAACATGCATACTCAAATCACTAATCTGCACAATGGTTCCACATTGGTTCAAACACCAAAACAACAAGTTGCTTTCTAAACTCTGTCCAAGCATTGAGACATCTTTGACAACATTAATTAGGTAGTTTCAAAACAAAATCAATTACTTCTATCACTGTTTGTACAAAATCACACTTTCTTGCATTTAAGAATCAGAATTGCTAGTAGTATTGCAAACCAACTAAAGTGGGTATATCTTTAGACCCACATTGATCCTTCCCAGACAATACACATTTTCCATAACCCATTTTAGCATACTATAACATATCAAAAGCTTTGATGAGGTTGTTTTGAAAAGCTTACCAATACATTAGACTGTTCCACGGAATAGGGCCCCAATAGAAAGCAACTGCTTTCAAAACCACTCCAAAACCATGAATAATAGTAAAAATCCTTGCATCATGTTCCAAAACATCATAATCTACCATTCATTTGGTCTCTTAAGCCCTTTCAAAGGTCACAAACACAAACCCTCATTTTATGCCAACTTAAGCCAAGGATAACAGGGGTTTAATGGGTTTAAATTTTCCAAACCTTAAAACAATTTGCCACAGATTCTAACATGCTTGATTTTTCTTGCACAAAATCTAGGAACCTTTCTCCAACATCCTTGAACATTCTTTCAACATATACTAACTTGAAACCATCAATTTCCATAGAAAACTCTATATTTTCTGTAGGGAAGCAACCAAACTTAGTATTCTCCACCTTCTTGCATCTGCACACACACACCACACTAAACACACACTAAACACAAATTGATTAACCCATCCCACTATTCAACTAAATCTACATCGGTGGGATGGTGGTTAGAATTCTTAAATGACTCTCAAGCCCCTGTTTTGAGGGTTTCAGACTGAGTCACTGCAAATTTTCCCTCAAACCCTTTAATCTTGATGAAATGACCTCAAAACTCTTTTAAAATGGAGATAACTCCTTCCACTACAAGATCAAAACAAGAACTTAGCCTTTGAAGTACTAGACTGTCCGTGCAAGGACTGAATCTAGGGAAGAAAACACAGATTTGCATAACAGAGAACCTTATTAGAAAAATTTCTTCAAGAATACAATCTATCTCCATTGGCTCACCCCTACAATGCCTTATAATGAGGTTCCCAATGGTTACTAACTACCCTTTCAACTTCTTTTACCGAGCAACAACCTTTCCTATCACATGACTCTACAACTTCCTCTTGCATTTTTGCAATTTCTTGCAATTTTACATTTTTGCATCTTTTGCAACTTTTAGCATTTTTTTGAAAATTTACTTGACTCAACTCCTAGTGACCTAATGGACACTCAAACACATTGGAATAGGTCTTCAGATGACCTTTTACACACATTTCATGATGGAAATTCAAAATTTTACAAAATTCTCAATTGGAAGCATAAAATGTATAAGGTGCTCCTGCACCAAACAACCAGCCTGAAAAACTTTCCAAGTCCCTTTGGAAGCATCTTGTCTTGGAATAATTCTTCTTTCTTTACTCTTTGAATCTTTCTCTTGTCTTTTTCTTGGTTCCATCCTTTGCCTTCAACTTTGTCTTCATTTTTGACTTCTCTTGTCTTTTATTTGCCTTCTGCCATCTCCTTCTCTACCTATCAGGTTCACAATCACTCTTCTCATTCAAAAGGACACAGGACTATCCTTTCATAGCTCTCAACCTTCCACTAACCTTTTCTCACTCAAAGGACACAGGATTGTCTTTTCACATTCCTTTTTCTAAGCAATCTTTCTTCTTTCCCAACAATTCATCCTTGACCTTCTTTGACCAATCATCTTTTCATCTACTCCCATCAATGGAGTACTCTCAAATTGATTAATCATCTTCAAATGGTTGCAACCTCAAGTGCTTCTTTAGTAAGATATCCATCTCCCTCACTACCTCACCACACCAACTCAACAAACCATTCATCTTACCCAACAGTAGATCCTGGAAGATGCCTCACTCTCTCTATGCACCTCTGCCCAAATTAATCTCTATTGGAGGATGGTGAAACATAAACCTTAGCTTGTCTGCCAACACAACTTCCAAAAATCTTCCTCTCTGTAGTTTAGATGGATCAAGCACCTGCAACCAACAACTCAACAACTTAACCAACCAGATCAGCTAGCTCTAATACCAAGTGATGTCAATCAGGGGAGGTCTACACACCAAACAACACAATCTCAAACAATATCAACAACTCTTCAAATCACAAATCTTCAGATTCTCTCTATCACATCAATCCTTCATTGTTCCTTGTAGTAGTACTTCTTGACTCAATTGGGTATATCTTTTAGAGAAGGTCCTCTCAGAATAGGACCAGTACTTTTTCAAAGACCCATTAGGGCACACAACAACATGTCACAAAGCTCCAACATGTTTCTTTAGAACAACTTCACAAATTCAGGCCACCTACGCCGGCCTAGACCTCAAATTAGGTCTCTTTTACAAAGAAACTTGTTTCAAAAATTCTTGCCAACCTCTAAAACCACTTGGGAACCAATCCACAGGCTACAAAACCAAATATTTCACAACCCATTTTTAGTAACAACCTTTCCAAGGTGCCTAAACTAGAAACCCTCCTTTTTATCACTTTTCCTAGGGTTTTATTGAAAAAAAAACTTACAAGCTTGCTCCAGCCCTACAACCACATCAAACACCTCCAAATACCTCTACACATAATCACTCAATCAAGAAATAATTCTTACCCTGTTGGCCTCCTACAATGATTTAATAACTAAGCCTTTATAGTCATGATTTAGAGACTGGACATCTAACCTAAATAGCTATTCAATCATCATGAAGGTGCATTTAACTTGTCAACCTAGGGATGTGAAATTGAAATGGGTCAGCACAGTATGTACACTAGGGGCTCAAGTAGCCATTGTATTCTACGGCTAAGAAACAAAATACTGAAAGTAAATTGCTAGAAAGAAATGAAATGAATGCTGAACATCAACCGAAAACTATGCTAAGCTGAAATGCAGAACAAGAATGGAGATTTGAACAACAAACAGGAAAATACTATGTTTGCTTTGGCTGTAGGAACAGTCACAAAATGAAATTCTAGTGGTTGCAGGAACAGTCGATGCCAGATGTCTAATTAAACATTAAACAATAAGCGATACTAAGCTAATGCTAAACTAAGAAGATGAATTACTTACCAAGTGGGCCCCCTTGGATAAGTATCCTCTAAACTAACAAGATCTTAGACGCTCAAACTCAAAACTTTATTTCATTCACTGTAAAACATGCATACAAAGAGTAATGTATTTGTATTGCTGAAACTAGAGAATGAGAGTACAATATCAAATCGTGCAACTCTTGAGGAAGGAGCATCAAATTATTATTTATACTACAACTAAATAGGGAAGTCAACTCCATGACTGGGAGGACGCCATTTAGGGAAAACAGGGGAAAGTGGGGTGATGGTGGTTACGCATGCAAGGAATCTGGCCAGACATGCAAGTCAAGCACAAATTCAACACAACGGTAACACCCATGCATGCTCGATAATTAAGGTCCACTACAAGGTGGTTACACTTAGTTGCATGAAGAATCTTTGTTGTCAGCTACCTTTGACTTGGAGTGATTCCTCAGCTGGACGTTATGGTGCATGCCCAGTTAGCAGTGTCTTCCTCAACTTAGCTCATTAAATTTGTATGACAGTCAGTACGCATAATAACTGCACATCTATAACCACTCTAAGAAACATCCATTAATCATATGCAAAATCAATATAGATAACCCAAATATTATGCCAAATGTCATTAAAGCTTGGAGAGATAGGATATTGTTAAATGTTAATGGTTTGAGGGAAACATTATGCCAATATCAACACTTAAGCATCAAAGTCCATGACATCTATTAGCAAATAGACTATAGATTTTACCCAAAATTAGACCAAAAACTAGGCTCATAACTCCCTGCAACCTAACGTTTTGTTGGTCCTCCAGCAGGGGAAGGGTTGTTCTTCTACTTGGTCAAAGCTCTGAAATTTGCAACAAAAAGTTGTCCAACATTAGTGGTTGCAGTGCGTGAGTCTCAGTCCCAATAGAATCCTCCCAATCTGTCAAACCTGTTCCATCTCTACCTCTCTGCAACAACCTCAAACTGGTAAAATTTGAAATTTGGAACATGACACATGAGCATGGGTGGCTAGAAAGTCAGGGGAAGCCAGTCTCGCCCCTGTGCTCTCCCAATCTCAATATACCTCTCAATTCTTTTTAGGGTTGCAACATAATTGTGGATGGAATGAGGCTCAGCCTGTTTCAGCTCATTAGTCAAACCATTCCATCTCTGGGATAAACATCTCCTCATGGCCTCTTCCTTTGTTGTTGTCTTTACCTCATACTCACTGTAAACTGCCTCAATCCAAGGCATAATTCTATTGGCATAACTTGGTCTGAACAACATTCTGCGCCATTCTTTGTAAATGTCCCTTGGGTTGCTTGATTCAGCTCTAACATGCAGGGGAATATCGGATTCCAATTGCTTATAATCACTATGTTGTTGTTCCCAACTAATCTCATTTTGTACCCAAGACATGAATGCTCTCAATTGAATATCTCCAAAATACATCGGATTCCAATCATGGTCTTTGTGACAACATAATTATGTAAATAAAATTCACATAGCAATTTTTTTTATTTCAGGTGAGACAATCCTATAAGCATTGAAGAATTCCATCGGGGTGTCAATAGAAGGATTCAAACCTGAGGCAATTCTTGACATCTTAAAAGAGAGATACCTCTCCTTCAGGAGCAAAGTATAGACTCTTGGAGGATCTCCACATTCCAAAATCTTTGGTGCCAAGGCTGCCATATCGTCTACCCTTTGCTTCAAGGTGGCAATTTCTGCATTTTTATCCTCAATTTCTTCATCCCTATTTTGAATTTCCTCCTTTAACTTTTGTTTTTCATTTTTCCATTATTCCTCTCTTCTTTGTATTTCTTGCCATAAATTCAAAAGAACTGCATGCATTGTAAAATTAGGAGGCTTATGGATTCCTACCAGTATTTTTGGTGGTGGCTCCTCATATGGTACTATCTGCATGGACTCAGGCTGTCCAGTTATCTCGGGTAGCAAAGCTATTGTTTCTTCTTCCTTTTGCTACAGGGACTGTTGTTCTTGCTCTTGTAGTGGCTGCAGGAACTCCTGCTTCAGTTCTGGCTATTGCTACAGGACTTCTTGCTCATGCTGTAGGGAGTCCTAATTTTCCTCCAATTCTTCTGCAATGTTAGCAAGATTAGCCAGTGTTATATTTGTTGCTCTCTTAAATATGTCTTCTTCTCCTTCAACATTCTCTTGCTCCATTGGAGCTTTAGGGTCCTCATGTGAGGTCTCACTAGGTTTAGGACTTCTCTATAGAGGCGTACCAAATGCAGGCCCAACTAGTCTTGATTTCCTTGGAGATCTCTCACGTTTTCCTTTGGATGCAGGATGAACAGTATCAACCTTCCTCTTCTTAGAACTTGGAACCACTCTTTTTGCAGGCTGTGTTTTAGCCTTCCCTTTTCTTGTTTCTACTCCTCTCTGTTGTGCCCTAGTTTTCATGAGGGTTTCAAGTGGAATTTCATCGTCAAAACCTGAGGAAGGAATTTCTTTTTCTACATGCTTTGTTTTAGAAGAACTAATTTCTATATCTTCTTCTGCTGCAGGAAGATTCACACTAGAGCCAACACCAGAGGTTGAAGCACTAGGAATGGCTTCAGCCGTGCTTACCCTCCTGCTAGACCTATGAAATTGAGGTATAACCCTAGGTGGAAAATGATCAACTTTGATAAACTGTTCCCAAGTCATTCCAGATACATCACGCAAATATTTTTCAACTAGTAATTTAATCAGGCAATGGTGGGAAACAAAATTATCCCTACCTTTTTGAGTTTCGACCGCCTTGATTGAGAGAAGATTGTACAACACGTTAGGCACATTCATCCTTCTGTCGTGCCTCATATGATTCAAAAGCTTGAAGTGGAAAAAGTGCAAGTTTGACTGGCGACCCTCACAGGTGATGTATTTGATGACATACATGGCTATCTACTTCCACGGCTCGGGCATAGACATTCTCTTCCTTCCCTATTTGTCTATGCTCAATGGGGGATCATTTGTCTCTATAAATTCAACCCTAGCTAACCTGGCATCTCTGGAAGCAAGGTAATTTTTGCCATCAACAGGTAGCCCTATAACCTCTGTAATTATTTCCTCTTTTTCCACAAGTTCCATCTCTTTTACTATGGATTTTCCCTCTGAAAATTTCTGAGCAAATTCAAGGGCAATGCCTTCATCAAAACCATCCAACTTCAAAAAGTAATCTATCCATCCATAGTTTTGAAATTTGGCCAGACATTGCGCATCCTGCAGTAAAATACCATGCACCGTGGGTTCGTTTCAAATTAACCCACCTCCCATTATCTACAATCAAACAAATGCTCTGCATCTTCTTTTCTTGCAATTCCCCTTCTTGCCAATACCACCCTGCTAAATTTCTAGCGCTTCTGCCAATTGACTTTCTTTTCTTTTGTTTTGCAACGGTGGCTCTTTAACTCAAGATTTCGACACGGTCAATAATGGCAAGAAAAAGGGGTGATAATGGGGAATCATGATAGGAATAAATGACGGTTGTAGTTACCATCACTTCACACATGTGAGCCATCCTCTCACTCAGATTTCGAATCAGCTCATTTCAAATTTCTGACATAGCCTAGTATAAATTGACACATGGGCAATAAATTCACAAAATATTTGCATCTTTTTTGTTCCCCTCCCCCCAACCTAAATTTGGACATGTGTCCGCACATGTGAGATGGGAGTGGTGATTGACAGGTAATAATGGCATCTATGTGAACATCTATACTAACGTACAATGATTAAATGAACACTCCTAAAAGATGATTAAAGATAGCAATTAATGCGCACATACCTAAATGTGTGGAAGATTTGTTGCAAAGATCACGGATAAAGTAACACTCGCCTTGTTGGAAAATGAATTGAGCAATAAATGAAGATGAAGTGAAATGAGGTGAGGTGGAATGAAGTGATGGAAGAGAGAGAAATGTGGTGATGGATGGGTGGATGGGCAGATGACGAAGAAATGGACTTCCATGTAAGTGAAAGTATTTATTATGAAAAGTACGTACCTCAGTTAGGTAGAAGGAGGGACATAGTCCATTGGGCCTCTGGCTGCAGGAAGCTCAGGTGTTGAATGTTGAGTGAATTGCTGCAAGAACTCTTCTTTAGAGGCTGGTTTGTTGTATAGTCTGAGGCGATGACCGTTGACAAGTAATTTGAATCTGACAGGGTCAATGGTGGTGAGCTGGACAACTCCATTGGGAAAGACCTCAACAACTTCATATGGTCCTAGCTACCTTGTCTGTAATTTTCCTATATTGTCCTGGTATTTGGAATCATAGAGCAAGGCCCAATCTCCTAGTTTGAATTTCTTGTCCTTGATAAATTTGTCATTCCATTTGATTCTCTGATTTTGCACTACTTCTGTATGTTGCAGGGCTACTCTTCTTATTTCATCCAAAGCATTGAGTTGCATGATTCTTTCTTTCTATGCTTTAGAAATATCCATCCCCAAATCCACTGCAGTTCGCAGAGTCTTATATTCAAATTCAACGAGCATCATAGTTGCCTTTCCATATAACAACTCAAATGGGTGAAGCCTGTAGTTGTTTTCCATGTTGTCCTATAGGCCCAAACAGCTTCTGGTAACTTTTTTCCCAATACTTCCTATGGATGGCTACTGTTTTGGTCAGAATGGCTTCAATCTCTCTCTTTGTCACTTCAACTTGGCCATTAGCCTGGGGGTGATAAGGGGTAGACTTCCTGTGCCTTATGTTGTACTCATTAACTAGTGCTACAACAAGAGTTGATGTGAATTGAGATCCTTGATTAGTTATTATCTCTCTAGGGACTCTGTATCTTGTGAAAATCTCTTCATAAAGAAACTCTACAACATTGTTATCTCTTGCATGCTTCATGGCCTTAACCTCTACCCATTTTGTTACATAATTAGTGCATACTAATATGTAAGAATTACCATTTGATGGAGGGTCAATTGGTCCTATGAAATCTAATCCCCACTTGTCAAAGGGAGTGATTACTACCTGAGGGAACAGTGGCATCTCATCATATTTGGTTGGTCTGCCCATTCTTTGACACCTATCACATTTTCTGGTATACCTTCCTGCATCCTTGTGGAGTGTTGTCCACTAATACCCTATGTTCAAAACCTTTATTGTTTTCCTCTTGGCTACAAAGTGTCCTCCACATGGTTCATTGTGACATGCATGCAAAATGTCATATGTATCATCTTCTTTTACACATCTTCTCATGACATGGTCTGGTCCAGTATAAAATAAACATCTAGCAATCCAAGAAAAAAGAAAAGATTTTTCAATAAGTTCCCTTTTCTCTTTTGGGGAGAAATGAGAAGGAATTCTACCTGTGAGCAAGTAATTGGCTATATCATCATACCAGAGCGTTTGTACACCGAGAGAGAATAGATGCTCATCAGGGAAAGAGTCATCTATGGGCTGATTGTCTGCTGATGTAGTTAGCCTTGAAAGAAAATCTGCAATAACATTAGCTTTCCCTGGCTTATCCACAATGATTATATCAAACTTTTGCATCAACAATAACCATCATGCCATTCTACTTGTGATCAAAGGTTTATTCATAAGGTACCTAATGGCTGCATGATCAGTGTGGACAAGGATTTGGTAGCCCATTATGTAATGTCTAAATTTTTTCAGTGCATAGATTATTGCTAGCATCTCTTTCTCTGTCACTATATAATTGAATTTAGCTCCTTGCAAATTTTTGCTAACAAAGTAAATAGCATGTTCAACAACTCCCTCCTTTTGTCCTAAGACTTCTCCTATGGAATAATCAGATGCATCAATGTGGATGTGGAAAGGGAGTTCCCAATTGGGTCCCTTGAGTATAGGAGCGTGAGTTAAAGCTGCCTTCAAGTTAGAAAATGCTTTGTCACAAGCTTCAGTCCACTGAAATTCAGCATCTTTAGTGAGAAGGGTATACAATGGTGCTGCTACCTTGCTAAAATCCTTGATGAATCACCTATAATATCCTACATGACCCAAGAAACTTCTAACATCCTTCTATTTTGTAGGTGTAGGAAGATTTGTGATTACCTCAATCTTTGCAAGATCAACTTGGATTCCCTTGTGGGAGATGTAGTGGCCAAGAACTACACCCTCTTGCATCATCATTAAGCACTTTTCACTATTTAAGGACAAGTTATGGTCTTCACATCTTTTTAGAGATTCTCCAATGCTTGATTAAAATCCACACCATAAGTGGTGAAGTCATCCATTTAAATCTCCATGCAATCATAAGAAATGTCTGAGAATATGCTAATGACTGCCCTCTGGAAAGTTGCAGGTGCATTGCACAAGCCAAATGGGAGCACCGAATAAGCATAGGTCCCCCAGGGACAAGTAAAAGTGGTCTTCTCTTGGTCTTCTGGTGCAATTTGGATCTGGTTGTAACCACTGAATCCATCTAGAAAAGAGAAGTATTGCTTCCCTACAAGCCTATCCAGAACTTGATCAATGAAGGGTAAAGGAAAGCGATCTTTCTTGGTGGCAACATTGAGTTCCTTATAATCAACACAAAATCGCCATTTTCCTCCTTTCTTGGGCACAATCACTAATGGAGATACCCACTGACTATCTAAAATGGGGTAAATAAATCCCGCATCTAGTAATTTCTACAATTCTCCTTTCACAATTTCTCTTAGTGTAGGGTTAATCCTTCTTTGTGGATGTCTTACTGGAGTGCAATCATCTTTGATATAAATTTTGTGGGTACAAAGTTTAGGATCCAATCCCTTCATATCATGATAATCCCATGTGAATGCATGCTGATGGGTCCGTAATTGATTTTCCAATAACAATTGTTGCTCTTCATTCAATTTGCTATTAACATTCAAATATCTTCCTTTTGACACCTGTACTTGTGTAGTTAATTTTATCATGGCTGCTTCATTAACACATGGTACCTTTAGTTCATATGGTAACAATGTATGGGACATGCCTGTTACTATAGGAAATCTATCTGTAGAGACAGTGGTTGTAGGAAGAACGTTTGTAGGAAGAATATCTACAGGAAGAATGGTTGCAAGAACAGTGGCTATAGGAAGAGCATGCAGAAGTGTCTTGATCGAAGTAGCAAGATGAGAGGATGATGCTTCCTCCACTTCACAATGATTCTGAATGATGTTAGCCAATACTTCATCCTCATCTTGGAGCTGCATGAAAGAACTTCTTCCTAGCATCATAAGTTGCGCCACAAAATGAACTTCCTCGGCCTCCTCACCAACTTGTGGCCATATAGAATCATCTTCATTATGAGATGGTTGAGCAGGCAAATAAAGAACAAAAAATTTAGTATTCCTGCCATCTGAAATGGTCATGTCACCTGACCAACATCCAATGTATGCATTTGTAGTTTCCAACCAAGGCCTTACAAGAATAATGGGATACCCGCCTAGTGTAGCCTTGGGAGAAAGAATCATAAAATCCGCTGGGTACTCCTAGGAGTCTAGAACTACTATAAGATCTTCCAATATACCATCATACCTAACAATAGAGCTATCAGCAAGCTATAGGACAATAGGAGTAGATCTGATGCTTGCAATATTTAGTTGCTGCAGGATGTCCTTGGTCATTACATTTATTGCTTCCCCTAAATCAATCAGAGCATTCTTTACTTGAATCCCATTTATGACAACTGCTACCACAGGGCTTCCTAGGTCATTATACTTGGGAATAGTCACTTTTCCCAACATGATGTCAACTAACTGACCCACCACATGGACTATAGATGGGTCATTCTTCTTTCTTCCTAGCTTCTTGAGACAAGCTTCCTTGATAGCTTTGTCGTAAATTGGAACATTCTTTATGGCCTAAAATAGGGGTATCTGAACACATATATGCTTTAGCTAATCCAAGATGTCAAAAATGGAATCCTCCTTTTCTTCTTTCTTCTTGGAAATTTCCAACCTCTAAGGGAATGGTGGTTCTTGTTCAGTCTGCTTGACTTGAATTGGTTCAGGATTTTTAGGTGCATTTGGCTGAATGGGATCATTCAGGGGCTCCTCTTCCTCTTCCACAGGAAGTTCAGTGATAATCAGTTTGGAAGGTGTTGATAGAGTAGTTCCTGAACGCAAGTGAATGTCACTTACACTCACAACATATGCAGGGAATCGATTTGAATCAGTAGGGTATGCAGGCTACTGTTGTGGTTTGTTATTTGGATTGGGTGTGGGTTGAGCTAGTAGCTGAGTGGGTTTAGGTGCATTTGAGCTTGGATTAGCAGGTGGAGGAATTATAGTAGTTTGTTGGGGCTGAGAAGGTGGTTGCATGTAGCCAGTTGTCTGGGTAGGCCATTGTTGTCCTTCTCTCCATTGATTTGTTTGCTACCAATTTTCTGGAGGGGGTTGCCAATTTCCTGGAGGTTGCTGCCACTGGGGTGGAGAATTCTGATGACTAGGCCAAGCATTTAGAGGGATACTCCAAGGTTGTGGTGGATATCCTCCATAACTGGGTGGATATAGGGGTTTCCATTGATTACCAGATGAATAAGAGTTAACATATGGCTCAACATAGGATAGTGGATTTGGTGGCATACCTTGTCTGGGAGCCCAAGGCTTCCTTTGTGCAACATAGTAGACTTGGTCTTCCTCAATCTGAATTGGATTGAACTCAGGTGGGATATGCTTGCTTTCAAGATTAGCTACCATCTTGCATTTGTAGTCCTTCTTTTGTCTGCAATGAGGGCAATATTCTGCCAACATTGTCTCTACCTCCTCTTGCTTCTTTTTGGCCTGAAGTGTATCCAACTAAGTAGCTAGATTGTTGATAATGTCCTGCTTGAAGTCAACCAGCAAACGAGTGATCTCCATTCTTGAAACTCCACCGTTAGTTGACTTACCCATGGAATATTGATAAGCTCTCCCTTTCTTTGAAGCTGTCCTAGAGTAATTCTGGCATATTTTCTTGATATCCTCCCAAGGGACTTGAGAGATATCTCCTCCTGCCATGAGGTCCAAGGCATCAGTGTAGCTGTCATTAATTCCTCTCAAGAAAAGAAAATTTTTTGAGTCTTCATTAAGTGCATGGTGTGGAGAGTTTTTCAAGGAAAACATAAACCTTGCAATGTAGTCTTCCAAGCTCTCATCTTCCTTCTGCTGCATCTTGAAAATGTCACCTCCTCTCATGTCACTACCCCCGCAATATTATGTGTATTTCTTAAGGAATTTTTTTTTCATGTCCTCCCAAGTTTCCATAGTATCTCTACCTAGGCTCATGAACCATCTTAATGCAACCTCTTTCAAAGTGGTGGGAAATAACTTAAGCCTATGGGCATTAGTGGTATAATCATAACTCTTGTAGAGTATGTCAAAATCAAATAAGAATGTATCAAGATCTTTTGTCACAAGTACATAAAACTTGGGGAGTGTTGAGGCATGAATGTTCTTGATATTGTCAACTTCATTTTGATGGGAAATGGGGAAAGGAAAAGCTGGTTGGTTCTGCCTATTCCTATTTGCATCACCCATGCCTGCTTAATGTGGTTCCAAAACAAAGGGATTCTCGAGTTGGTTTTGATCCTTAAAGGAGACTTCAGAGCTAGTCAGATTAGGATATGCATCAAAAAAGGGGTGTGGATCTTCTTCTTCTTCTTCTGATAGGTGTTGGTACTCAACTAGCTAGAATGGACGTGGATTGTTAGGAAGAAATCTCCCATAAGTATCCCTTCTCCTTCCTCTATGCATACAGTATCACCCACTATTAGTCAGCTCACACAAAAAATTGGTAAAGAATAAGGGGGGTCATTACTTCCTAAATGAGGATATGCTAAGAAAAACTTCTAAAAACACTATAGCAAGAAAAACTACCAATGACTTCAAAAGAGTTCCTAGCTTGACACCATCCCCGACAACGACACCAAAAATGTTGGCCTCCTATAATGATTTAATAACTAAGCCTTTACAGTCATGATTCAGAGACTGGACATCTAACTTGAATAGCTATTCAATCATCATGAAGGTTCATTTAACTTGTCAACCCAAGGACGTGAACTTGAAATGGGTCACGACAATATGTGCACTAGGGGCTCAAGTAGCCATTGCATTCTACGACTAAGAAACACAATACTGAAAGTAAATTGCTGGAAAGAAATGAAACGAATGCTGAACATCAACTGAAAACTATGCTAAGTTGAAATGCAGAACAAGAATGTAAATGTAAAAAATAAACAAGAAAATACTCTATCTACTTTGGCTGCAGGAACAATCACATAATGAAATTCTAGTGGTTGCAGGAACAATCGATGCCAGATGTCTAACTAAACACTAAACAGTAAGCAATACTAAGCTAATGCTAAACTAAGAAGATGGATTACTTACCAAGTGGGCCCCCTTGGATAAGCATCCTCTAAACTAACAAGAACTCAGATGCTCAAACTCAAAACTTTATTTCATTCACTGTAAAACATGCATACAAAGAGTAATGTATATGTATTGTTGAAATTGGAGAATGCGAGTACAATATCAAATCGTGCAACTCTTGAGGATGGAGCATCAAATTATTATTATACTACAACTAAACATGGCAGTCAACTCCATGACTGGGAGGACACCATTTAGGAAAAATAGGGGAAAGTGGGGCGATGGTGGTTACACATGCAAGGAATCTAGCCAAACATACAAGTCAAGCACAAATTAAGCACAGTAGTAATTCCCATGCATGCTCAATCATTAAGGTCCACTACAAGGCGATTACACTCAGCTGCATGAAGAATCTTTGTTGTCGGCTGCCTTTGACTTGGAGCGATTCCTCAGCTGGACATTATGGTGCATGCCCAACTAGCGGTGTCTTCCTCAACTTAGCTCATTAAATCTGTATGACAGAGTCAATACGCATAATAACCGCACATCTATAACCACTCTAAGAAACATCCATTAATCATATGCAAAATCAATATAGATAACCCATATATTATGCCAAATGTCATTAAAGCTTGGAGAGATAGGATATTGTTAAATGTTAATGGTTTGAGGGAAACATTATGCCAATATCAAAACTTAAGCATCAAAGTCCATGACATCTATTAGAAAATAGACTATAGATTTTACCCAAAATTAGACCAAAAACTAGGCTCATCATCCCCAACCATTTTCATGCTTTACCATGCTCTAACGTCATAATTTCACAAGAAAACACTCCTTTTCTCTTCTAGGGCATCATGCCCAACACTTTATTCGACCTTCCCTGTACCCAAGAATCATGAACACGCCTAAACCTAATTAGTTCTACCCATTCCACTGAGATACAGTCTTCAATAGAAGCTGGAATGGGGCAGTTTTCATATTGAAATCAACAAAACCCTACAACAAGGTACTCACTGGTAGTTACAGAAAATTGCCTCAAACTCACACCAAGATATTTATTAAATCCTCAAACCAAAGGAATTTTAAATTTAACACATGCCTTGAACAATTCCACAAGATTTTAGGACAAAAAGCTACTGTACGGGACCGTACAGAGTTTGCAAATAGTGATTTACCAAAAAAATTGTAGGAAAAATAGGGTTCTCTTTATTTGTTTTGCTTCAAATCTTCAAAATCAACCTTACATCAATGCTTTCCATCATATATATTATTTTTCCCTCTCAAACTAACTGACACAATGCCTAAAATTGACTTTTGAATGACTCAACCATTGGTATTCCCAAAAGTTTGTCTTTTACAACTTTTTTGCAATTTTACATCTTTTTCACAAAATGACAACTTTTCATTATTTTGCAATATTATCAAATTAGACCTCCTAATCACCTAAAAAGACTCAAACATGACTCATTACAATAGAAAATGGTCCATGTGACCTTATTTAATGCATAAGACTCAAAATCCTAAAGCCTACTGATTAATAGCCTTGATTGGCAACATTTTCCCAATGGTGGCCCTTCACCACTTAGGACCAGTTCCTATGTCTAATTCTTCTCAATGCACCTCAACTCATATTCCATAGCATTGGTCCAAATCTCATCCTTGCATTCTTTAGTCACTATTATAGGTTCTTCCTCAAAAAGTAAACAAAATTTTACCTGTTCCTTTGTCATAGAAGATCTTCTTCTTGTTAGCACACCTTTTCTCTTATCTCCAATGTTTTGATCTTCAGAATGATTTTCTACACATACTTAGGAGTCTTATGATTCCTTTCATGAGCTTCTTCCTCTTCCACTATTACCTCTTTCTCTTTCTCTTCTTCTTCTTCTATCAAAACTAAGCTTTGATAAGATTCTTCATCCACTTTGACACTTGCACTTTCAACTATCTTCTTTAGCCTTTTATTATATCATTTGTAATTCTTTCTCTTTGTAGAGTATCCAAGGAATATACCTTAATCTAATCTTGCATAAAAATTTCCTAAGTTCTCTTCATATCTCCTGATATAACATTTTCTTCCAAAAACTCTAAAATATTTCATAGTAGGAGGTTTTTTGTATCACAGTTCATAGGGGGTCTTTGAATTGTTCACTCTTGCTTGTCCTCTGTTAAGAATGTACACTATAGTATGGATTACTTCTTTCTAATAGACATTAGGTAGATTTTCTTCCTTCATGGTGGTTCTTTTTGCTTCTTGAATTGTCAGGTTCTTCCTCTCCACAACTACATTCTATCCTAGGAGTTGATAAAGGTCTCTTTATCCCATGATCTTCATAGAGGTTGTTAAACTCATTGGAGGTGAGCTCCCCACTTCTATCAAACTATAAAAAAATTGATTTTAAAATCCATTTCATTCTCAACCATATAATTAAATGCTTAAAAAGTATCTAAAGCTTCTAATTTTTCTTTGATAAATGTCACCCAAGTCATTCTAGAGTAATTATCTATCAACAACATAAAATACTTGTCACCTTGAGAGATTTTTATTTTGGTAGGTCCACATAGGTCTATATGCACCAACTCCAAAGGTCCTACGGTAGAATATTCCTTTGCTTTGAACCTCTTCTTTTTCTATTTTCTAAACTTACATTCTTTGCAAATTTCATTGATAGGCTTTGTAATCTTTGTTTGATCTCTCACAGCTTGAGTTGAGTTGATCTTCACTATGCTATCAAAATTGATGTGACTCATTCTTCTATGCCGTAGCCAACTTTCATTGATTTGAGACATAAAGTATTTAACACCACCACCTTTGAGTTGATGAAAATTTCCTTTTTTCCTTGTTCCAATTGCAACCAATATTTTGCACATTCCATTTTTTATTTCACAGCCATCATCCTGAAACACCAAATTGTATCCTCTACTACAAATTTTTCCTACACTAAGAATATTGTACTAGACACCCTTAACATAAAGAACAACATCTTTCTTATGCTTGCCATCAAAACTAATTGAACCTTTTCCATAGATCTTAGCAGGTGTATCATCCCCAAACATAACAAGACCACCAACATACTTTTCAGGATTAAAAAACTTGCTCTTATCACCTGTCATATGATTTTAGCATCCACTGTCAATTCTATAGTAGTTTATTTGTTCTATTACATGAAAATTAGTCAACATAGTTCCTTCAACATTGTGATTTGTTTCTTAAGCAATTTCCCTCACACATATTTCAAGATTAGTAGAATTAGTTCCAAAATTTAGAACCATGAACAAGAATTCATCATTTCCATCATCAAATACACCACTATCTTCTTTAACATAATAAATCTTCTTGAAAAATATTACCTTTATGATCTTTGTGTTTGTCGTTTACAACTTTGATTGGATATTTAGAAGCATAATTCCCTATCTTCCCACAATTGAAACATTTGAAGGGTAACTTACCTCTATATTTACCAGTGTCCTTTTCAATCTCCTTACAAAATTTCCTTTCATCTCATCAAGATCATCTGGATTAGATTCATCATTCTTTCTTGTTTATTTTAAAACTAGTTTCTTTCCTTGGAGAATCTTGGTCAAACTCTCTTAATTCAAAATTGGTTAAAGCACCGAGCATTTGATCTCTATAATATTGATCCAAATTTTGAGCTTCCATAATAGTAGAAACTTTAGCACTATAAGCTTTATGAAGAATTCTCAATACCTTTTTCATAACTTCACTTTCCTCCAATTTTATACCAAGACCATTTATGGCATTGGCAATATCAGCCACTTTGAGCATGTAGCCAACAATATCTTCATCTTATGGAATCTATGATGTAACACCCCTCCGATTTGCTATGTTTTCTCTGACAATTCAAATACATTGATAGACCATATTTTATGTTATTGTTATTCTATCGCTGACAGTGGAGTGATGATAGATCTATATTGATGAGATGATACACTATATTGATGGTTTATGACATGCTTTATGTTAGTTTTAAGTGATTATTTGATTGATTGATATATTCTTATATGTATTTTAATTGATGTTGTAGTTCGTCAATTTATTGTGATACTGTATTGGTGAAGGGAACGGGATTGAATCACTCGCATGCGAATTTCCTGCGATTCTACGATTCTCTCTTCACAGTGTGTATGATTTATTATCTAGATACATGTACGACATATGCTTTGTTTGTAGGTTTGCAGGTACAAGACAACGACTTCACCTGGATTCACAGGTCTGAGTGTGTCCACTACCCAACAGTAATGTTGATTAGGAGATAGTAACAGGTTTACCTAGTCAAACCTTTACCTTAGTACAGTGTGTCGTCAATCCATGTATTGGCCATATTCTTTATCCACGTTTGCCTTATTATTTTATTATGCAAGGTTTATTTGTGAGAATTAATTTATAAATGTTATGATTGGTTATTTAATTAATCTGGATTATTGATGTTGAGGCTTTATAATTGATAAATTAATTAATTTAATTTATGTTATAAAGTGATTTTATTATTAAATTAAATTTGATTTGAAATAAATAAGTTATTTAAATTTCAAATGCATAATATCTGTAAATGATCTTTGGAAATATCTGTGGTGGTTGTAGAAAAGATATTTATTTTGTAACTGGAAGTTAGAAGATATTTACTATGGTAGTTTAAAAATTGATTCATGGAGAGAATTATTGGGATGTATGAAAAGACGTTATTTTCACGGAAGAAAGGGATTATTCTGGAGGTGGTTGAATTTGTTTTGGGTTGTTAAAATTTTGGAAATAGAAGCTCTCAAAAATTTGGGGATCTAGTTTTGTTGCATTTCTTTTGGTTCTAGATTATTTTTCTATTCTCTGGAAAGTGGTAATTCTAGGAAGCGGCTTTGGAAAAGTTGGAAATTGAAGGAAAAGCTTTGCATCAAATTTCAAATCAACAAATCTTCTGAAATAGGTTCCTCGTTGCATTTTGTAAATTTAATTTGAAAAGGTTATTTAAATTATTATTGTTTTGCAAATTGGAGAAGTTTCCTGTAGAAGACGATTTCATTATTTATAGAAGCTTTGTAGTTTTGTTTAAATTGAAAGATTGTCGTAAATATTTACAGCCTCTGTAGAAAATATTTATAGCCTCTGTACAAAATATATTTTAGATCCTCTGTTAAAATTGAGGTTTAGAAATAGATTTATATAGAAGAAAATTATAGTTAAATTTTAGAGCCTCTATTATGATTGAATCGAAACTCTAGAAAATTGTAATCCTCTGTGTTAAGATTATTTAAATCTTCTTATGTAGAAAAATGTTTTTTTTGAGAATATCAATTTCCCATTTGAAGCAATTGTTTTGATTAATATTAATATATGTATATATATCTTTTGTATATATATACATATACATATAAAATATATTTTTATATATATGAACAGGAAAGAAATTCCTGTAGAATTTTTTTTTTTTTTTTTAGCTATTGTCGTATGACAAATTTGTGGAAAATGTCGGGATTTATTATTATTACTAAAAAGACAGGGGAGGGGGGGAGAGGCTGCAAGTCAGGGGACAGACCCACTGCACTACGGAGGGTGCACCGTCAGGAGACACACCCCTACAAGTCTCAGGGGAAGTGCTGCCATAGGCCATCAACCTCCATGTGGAGAGAGGTCAGCCTGCTACCGCCAATCGCTTGCATTAAGGTTTTTTCTTTCATCTTTTTTATATATAATATATATAGTATACATGATATATATTATTTATAATATATATTTTATATATTATATATACGTATATATATTATATATATGGGTTGTATATTATACAGTATGTATATATATTTGCATCGCGGTTTTTTTTATATATTATTATATATTTAATATATATTAAATAATTAATACATAATATATATATAATGCATATACAATAAATATATTTTATATATGGTTAATTTAAAATGCATAAGTTGATATTTTAAAATGTTATTAGAAAAGTATAATTGATTTTATAATTAAATAATATATATTTTTATATGTATATATAATTATATATATATATACATATTAAATATATTATTTAATGGTTGTTATTGCAATATGTGCATGCAAGCACGATAGTTATCCTTTAAATGATTGATCATTTTAATTGAGGAAATTGAGTTAATTATTATGAGTAGTTGTGAAACTGAAAGTTAAACATTTAGTTTAATTTGTTGTTGATTTATAAATTGGAATTATGTTTAAATGATGTGTTTTAAATATGAGTTATTGATTTATTTGGATTTAGAAAATCCTAATGGTAGTTTATTTAAATACTTGAGTGGCTTATTTTAATTGCGTATTCTTCTGTAATTGTGTATTGGGGGGATATTTGTTATTGTGAAAATGTAAGCCTTCCAAAGATTGCAAATTGTGAAAGGGTTGTTGTGTCTTTTGTTCACCCTTTGAGATTTCCTTGGGTAGTGCACGTAGTTGCGATTCAATATTTGACATCTATATGGATGTGTTACCTCTTAAGTTATGGTGGTTATTTGTTATCAGTTTTAGTGCACTGTCTACCCTTGAGTTGTGGAATAAGTATATTGTGTTGTCAATAGGGGAGTGGCTTTCAATGGGGGCCAACACACAAAGTGGTGCCAGGACAACTCGTATGAGAGTTAGTTTAATGAGTGGAAATTAAATAAAATATATTAGGGGAAAGGGTAGCTTAATACATTTAACTTGAAAATTTAGCCTTGCTCATTGGCTCAAGGGCTTGTATTAGACTTGAGATGAGTTGGGAAGGCCTAGAATGACAAGATCATTATCTTGTCTTCTCGAAAGATAATTGATTCCACATTGGTATGCATATGGGGCAGGAGTTCGTGAGAGGTTACCAGGATAACCCAGGATGGGGGCCAGGACCTAGGAAGATCTCCTAAGGATACCAAATGCAAACTTTGTGATGACACTCCTCCTATGACAACAGTCGGTTTGTATTGTATAATGGATGTACTTGATTCAGTGGTTCTAGAAGCAATGTAACCTTATGTTATGTGTTTACTGGTACAGTGTTGTTTTGTATGTTTCCTGTGTCTAGAGGTAGTAGGCTTGTCTTGGTTTCCTTTTACTATCTCCCAGCATGGGGGTTGGGCCTACGGGTACCACATGGCTGGGTGGATCATGCACCTTACACTATTGGGCTTTCTCTTCTTGTTCGTGATGGCAGAATTTTCTAGTTTGGAGAGATCATGTGTATCTATGGATATGTTAGTTCTCTTATGTTCATTCTATCAGTGGGACACTATGTATTTATACTCCTCATTTGTAATCGAGGACGATCCATGTATTTTTTAATTGTAACATTTTGTATGATCTACCTTATCTTGGAGATGAGCTTGTAATGGTATATTGACCTAATGTAATCTTTGGAAGAATTTATTATGGTACTTTGTATATTATGCAATGGGTTAATGCTTTGATGTATGTTTTTTTATCTTGAGTTAATTTCATATGCTATGGTTAGATTAATTTTATAAGTTTTGGGATTCACATGTAGACGCGTTGTGTGGCCTAGAGGATGTATGTGTTTAGAGTAATTTACTTTACTTTTCATTGTTACTCTTTTTAAGAAAAAAAATAAGTTTCACTTCCGTAGTGTTGCATCGTCCTCTAGGTTACGTGGTTGGGTTTTACACTTGTTATCAGAGCCTAGGTTTAAGCACTAGGAACTCTGGGATAATGTGGAAACCATTAAGTTGTTTGCGTAAGATTTAAGTTGCATACCTTGTCTTACACCTTAGTGTGTTTGTGAAGGATCATGCCACCTAGGAGAGGTCGAGGTCGTTGTCATGGCCATAGAGGCAGACACAAAGATAGTTAGCAGAACTCACCTCCTTATGTTTTTCATGATTCAGATCATGAGGAACAATAGGCTTCCCAAAACATTTTGGGAGGCGGTATTCAGAATCTGGATCTACCAGGGATCGAGGGCACTTAGTTGCATCAATTGTTGGAGGAGATTCTTGCCCGTCTTGGACTGAGGTAGGAGGTAGATCGTATTGTTATTGGAGAGAGGGATGTACCAGCATAGTCAGTAGTAGTTGTAGCTGCACATATGAGAGATTTACTTAGAGCTCGACTGCCCTTATTCGATGGCTTAGGTAGCGGTTTAGAGGCCGAGACCTAGTTGATTGACCTAAACCAGTGTTTTACTATGCACCTGAATGGTAGCAACACCAGAGCCAGATGTGCGATTATGCACCTGAGAGACTTTGCTTCCACATGGTGGAGATTGGAGGAGTAGAAGCTCCATATTGATATTCGTACCGTATCTTGGGAGTTGTTCCTAGAGAGGTTTCGTGCTAGATTCCTCTCTGATCATTGGTGACAACATTGTGGTGATGAGTTCCATACTCTATGATAGATGACTATGTTAGTTGAACTATATGAGCATCATATTTATGAGCTCAAGCAGTACGTAGGCATTGGTGACGACGAGGGCATGTTAGTGCAACACTTTCTTAGGGGATTAAATGCCCAAATCAGTGGGGGTGTGCGGGTTTTCAAACCCAAGACTATGGAGACAACGGTACAAAAGGCTAGACTTGTAGAGGAGAATTTGGCGATGGCATTGGGTGGTCATGTTGGAGTGTAGATAGGAAGTACTTCAGCTGCAAGACCTAGGGGGCTGGACCACCTAGGACACAATAGGGGCCTGCACAGGGTGGTCAGCAACAACAACACTCTCAGTCTCAACAAGGTGGTACTTGCAATTAGAAGAAAATAAATCAGAGTTGGCAGCGATCTCAATGTGATCATATCGACCAACCAGCCCAGAGTTCACAAATCTGCCAATAAAATGTTCAAAGCATCGCGCACTGATACAGACCGCTTCAGTAGAAAGCATGATGCTCAGCCAGCCAAATGTCACATAGTTTACAGTGTCCCAAATAAGACGATTTACTCAGGCCAATGCCTTTTGTTTCCATAGCAGAGAAACGTGGCAGATCATTGTGCTTCACCACAAATGACAAATCACTGAAAATGCCACCAAAGCGTTGCTGATATGCCTTGCATGCTTGGTTGATTTAGGATAGAGGATAGCCAGAGGGATAGTGGAGATGATACTTTCATTTGTTTTATTGGAGAGATATATGGAGATCATATATTAGATAATGATGTTAGTTTTAAGTGATTATTTGAGTGATTGATATATACTCATCTATATTTTAATTGATGTTGTAGTTCGTCAGTTTATTATGATACTGTATTGGTGAAGGGAACGAGATTGCATCACTCGCATGCAAGTGCCCTGTGATTCTGCAATTCTCTCTTCATGGTGTGTATGATTTATTATTTGGATACATGTACGACATATGCTTTGTTTGTAGGTTTGCAGGTACAGGACAACAACTTCACCTAGATTCACAAGTCTGAGGATGTCCACTACCCAACAATAATGTTGATTGGGAGATAGTAATGGGTTTACCTAGTCAAACCTTTACCCTAGTATAGTGTGTTGTCAGTCCATGTATTGGTCATATTCTTTATCCACGTTTGCCTTGTTATTTTATTATTGTGCAAGGTTTATTTGTGAGAATTAATTTATAAATGTTATGATTGGTTATTTAATTAATTTGGGTTATTGATGTTGAGGCTTTATAATTGATAAATTAATTAATTTAATTTATGTTATAAAGTGATTTTATTATTAGATTAAATTTGATTTGAAATAAATAAGTTATTTAAATTTCAAATGCATAATATCTGTAAAAGATCTTTGGAAATATCTATGGTGGTTGAAGAAAAGATATTTATTTTGTAATTGGAAGTTAGAAGATATTTACTAAGGTAGTTTGAAAATTGATTACCGGAGAGAATTATTCGGACATATGAAAATAAGTTATTTTCACAGAAGAAAGGGATTATTTTGGAGGTGGTTGAATTTGTTTTGGGTTGTTAAAATTTTGGAAATAAAAGCTCTCAAAAATTTAGGGATCTAGTTTTGTTGCATTTCTTTTGGTTCTGGATTATTTTTTTGTTCTCTGGAAAGTGGCAATTCTAGGAAGAGGCTTTGAAAAAGTTGGAAATTGAAGGGAAAGCTCTACATCAAATTTTGAATCAACAAATCTGTTGGAATAGGTTCCTTGTTGAATTTTATAAATTTAATTTGAAAAGGTTATTTAAATTATTATTGTTTTGCAAATTGGAGAAGTTTCCTGTAGAAGAGAATTTCATTATTTATATTATCTGTAGAAAATATATTTTAGATCCTCTTTTAAAATTAAGTTTTAGAAATGGATTTATACAAAAGAAAATTATAGTTAAAATTTAGAGCCTCTGTTATGATTGAATCAAAACTGTAGAAAATATTAATTGCCCATCTGAAGCAATTGTTTTGATTAATATTTATATCTGTATATATATCTTTTGTATATATATGCATATACATATAAATATATTTTTATACATATGAACATGAAAGAAATTCCTGTAGAAATTTCTATAATTTTTTTTAAGCTATTGTCATACGGCGAATTTGTGGAAATGTTGGAAAATTTAATTATTTTTTTATTCTTAAAAGATTAGGGGGGGAGGAGGTGCAAGAAAGAGCCGACTCCATGGGAGAAAGCAATACAGAGCAACACTCACAAGTCCTGGTGGGGAAGCGCTACGCAAGACAACCCATGTGGGAGGTTGTCAGCCAAGGTCAGGAATCGATCCCATTGAAGTTTTTTTTAAATGCTTTTAAATATATACTATATAGATATATTACATAGGTTACATGATATACTACGGTATTACATTAATATATATATGGTTATATATATAAGCGTATAATATATATATTATATAATTAATATAAATATTATATATATATAATGTATATGTATAATAAATATATTTATATATGGTTAATTTAAAATGCATAAGTTGATATTTTAAAATGTTATTGGAAAAGTATAATTGATTTTATAATTAAATAATATATATTTTTATATGTATATATAATTATATATATACATATTAAATATATTTATTTAATGGTTGTTATTGCAATAGGTGGATGTAAGCACGGTAGTTATCCTTTAAATGATTGATCATTTTAATTGAGGAAATTGAGTTAATTATTATGAGTAGTTGTGAAACTGAAATTTAAACATTTAGTTTAATTCATTGTTGATTTATAAATTGGAATTATGTTTAAATGATGTGTTTTAAATGAGTTATTGATTTATTTGGATTTAGGAAATCCTAATGGTAGTTTATTTAATTACTTGAGTGGCTTATTTTAATTGCATATTCTTTTGTAATTGTGTATTGGGGGGACATTTGTTATTGTGAAAATGTAAGCCTTCCAAAGATTGTAAATTGTGAAAGGGTTGTTGTTTCTTTTGTTCACCATTTGAGATTTCCTTGGGTAGTGTACGTAGTTGAGATTCAGTATTTGACATCCGTAGGGATGTGTTACCTCTTGAGTTATGGTGGTTATTTGTTATCAGTTTTAGTGCATTGTCTACCCTTGGGTTGTGGAATAAGTATATTGTGTTGTCAATAGGGGAGTGGCTTTCAATGGGCAACAACACACAAAGTGGTGCTAGGACAACTCGTATGAGAGACAGTTTAATCAGTGGAAATTAAATAACCTATATTAGGAGAAAGGGTAGCTTAATACATTTAACTTGATAATTTAGCCTCCCTCATTGGCTTAAGGGCTTTTATTAGACTTGAGACAAGTCAGGAAGGCCTGGAATGCCAAGATTGTTATCTTGTCTTCTCGAAAGATAATTGATTCCACACTGGTATGCATATGGGGCCGAAGTTCGTGAGAGGTTACCAAGATAACTCAGGATGGGGGACAAGACCTAGGAAGATATCCTAAGGATAACCAATGCAAACTTTGTGATGACATTCCTCCTATGACAATAGTCGGTTTGTATTGTATAGTGGATGTACTTGATTCAGTGGTTCTGGAAGCAATGTAACCTTATGTTATGTGTTTACTGATACAAAGTTGTTTTGTATGTTGCCTGTGTCTAGAGGTAGTAGGTTTTTCTTGGTTTCCTTTTGCTATCTCCTAGCATGGGGTTGGGCCTATGGGTACCACATGGCTGGTTGGATCGTGCATCTTACATTGTTGGGCTTTCTCTGCTTGTTTGTGATGGTAGGATCTTCTAGTTTGGAGAGCTCGTGTGTATCTGTGGATATGTTACTTTTCTTATGTTCATTGTATCAATGGGACACTATATATTTATACTTCTCATTTATAATCGAGGAGGATCCATGTATTTTGTATTTTTAACATTTTGTATGATCTACCTCATCTTGGAGATGAGCTTGTAATGGTATATTGACTTAATGTAATCTTTGGAAGATTTTATTATTGTACTTTGTATATTATGCAATGGGTTAATTCTTTGATGTATGTTGTTTATCTTGAGTTAATTTCATATGCTATGGTTAGATTAATTTTGTAAGTTTTGGGATTCACATGTAGATGCGTTGCGTGGCCTAGAGGATGTATGTGTTTAAAGTAGATTACTTTACTTGTTATTATTAGTCTTTTTAAGAAAAAAAAATAGTTGTGCTTTCGTAGTTTTGCATCGTCCTCTAGGTTATGTGGCGGGATTTTACACTTGGTATTAGAGCCTAGGTTTAAGCACTAGGAACTATAGGATAATGTGGAAACCATTAAGTTGTTTGCGTAAGATTTAAGTTGCATATCTTGTCTTACACCTTAGTGTGTTTGTGCAGGATCATGCCACCTAGAAGAGGTCGAGGTTGTGGTCATAGCTGTAGAGGCAGACATGGAGATGGTTAGTAGAACTCACCTCCTCATGTTTCTCATGATTTGGATCATGAGGAACAACAGGCTTCCCAAAACATTCCGGGAGGCGGTATTTAGAATATGGATCTACTAGGGATCGAGGGCGCTCAGTTGCATCAATTCTTGGAGGAGACTCTCACTCGTCTTGGACCAAGGCAGGAGGTAGATCAGATTGTTATTGGAGAGAGGGATGTACCAACATAGTCAGAGGCAGTTGTAGTTGCACATATGAGAGATTTACTTAGAGCTCGACTGCCCTTATTCGATGGCTCAAGCAACGGTTTAGAGGCTGAGACCTAGTTGATTGACTTGAACCAATGTTTTGCTATACACCCGTATGGTAGCAACACCAGAGCCAGATGTGCGATTATGCACCTGAGAGACTTTGCTTCCACATGGTGGAGATTGGAGGAGTAGAAGCTCCATATTGATATTGGTACCGTATCTTGGGAGATGTTCCTAGAGAGGTTCCATGCCAGAGTCCTCTCTGATCATTGGCGACAATGTTATGGTGATGAGTTCCATATTCTACGACATATGACTATGTCAGTGGAACTATATGAGCGTCATTTTTATGAGCTCAAGCAGTACGCAAGCATTGGTGACAATGAGGGCATGTTAGTGCAACACTTCCTTAGGGGCTTAAATGCCCAGATCAGTGGGGGTGTGTGGGTTTTTGAACCCAAGACTATGGAGACAACGGTAGAAAAGAATAGACTTGTAGAGGAGAATTTAACGACAGCATTGGGTGGTCATGTTGGAGTGCAAATAGGCAGTACTTCAGCTACAAGACTTAGTGCACGCAGTGGCTAGACTCAGGGAGCTAGACCATCTAGGACACAACAGGTGCTTGCACAGAGTGGTCAGCAACATCAACACTCTTAGTCTCAACAAGGTGGTACTTGGAATCAGAAGAAAAGAAATCAAAGTTGGCAATGATCTCAACATGATCGTATCGACCAACCAGCTCAGAGTTCACAATCTACAGTTAATTGGGGCAGTGTTCAACAGTTTGGTACTCTCCTGGTGATAGAGGATTTAGTAGAGGTACAAGATATTTCGCTTGTGGCCAACAAGGTCACATAGCACGATAGTGTCCCAATAAGGACACATCAAGATTTACTCATAGGCCATCAGCTTCAGAGCCGATAGTAGAGAATGCAGGTAGATCACATAGGGTGTGATACCATGGTGGATAACCGCTAGGTCGAGCACTAGAGTGCTATTGGAGAGGTTTCTGGTGGAGGATAGACATCATTCTTTGGGAAATGTGCATGTCCTTCAGCGTTGGGAGTTGATCCTCAAGGGTCGAGCTATTGAGCAGGTGAGGGTCCAGTGGGATTCTAGAGATGACACTTCTGCTACATCAGAGGATGCTACTAGGATGAGGGAGCTTTATCCTTATTTGTTTGCAGGCTTCCAGGAGTAAGCCTGATCCTAGGGGGAGTATGTAACAGCCCTCTGATTTGCTTTGTTTTCTCTGACAATTCAAATATATTGATAGACCATATTTTATGTTATTGTTATTCTATCACTGTCAGTGGAGCGATGATAGATCTATATTGATGAGATGATACACTATATTGATGGTTTATGACATACTTTATGTTAGTTTTAAATGATTATTTGATTGATTGATATATGCTCATTTGTATTTTAATTTATGTTGTATTTTGTCAATTTATTATGATACTGTATTGATGAAGGGAATGAGATTGCATCACTCGCATGTGAGTGCCCTGCGATTTTGCAATTCTCTCTTCATAGTGTGTATGATTTATTATCTGGATACATGTACGACATATGCTTTGTTTGTAGGTTTGTAGGTACAGGAAAATGGCTTCACCTAGATTCACAGGTCTAAGCGTGTCCACTACCCAACAATAATGTTGATTGAGAGATAGTAACATGTTTACCTAGTCAAACCTTTACCCTAGTACAGTGTGTTGTCAGTCCATGTATTGATCGTATTCTTTATCCACGTTTGCCTTGTTATTTTATTATTGTGCAAGGTTTATTTGTGAGAATTAATTTATAAATGTTATGATTGGTTATTTAATTAATCTAGATTATTGATGTTGAGGCTCTATAATTGATAAATTAATTAATTTAATTTATGTTATAAAGTGATTTTATTAGATTAAATTTGATTTGAAATAAATAAGTTATTTAAATTTCAAATGCATAATATCTATAAAAGATCTTTGGAAATATCTGTGGTGGTTGTAGAAAAGATATTTATTTTGTAACTGGAAGTTAGAAGATATTTACTACGGTATTTTGAAAATTGATTCCTAGAGAGAATTATTGGGATGTATAAAAAGACACTATTTTCACGGAAGAAAGGGATTATTTTGGAGGTGGTTGAATTTGTTTTGGGTTGTTAAATTTTTTGAAATAGAAGCTCTTGAAAAATTGGGGATCTAGTTTTTTTGCATTTCTTTTGGTTTTGGATTATTTTTTGTTCTCTGGAAAGTGGTAATTCTGGGAAGAGGCTTTGGAAAAGTTGGAAATTGAAGGGAAAGTTCTGCATCAAATTTTGAATCAACAAATCTTCTAGAACTGGTTCTTTGTTGCATTTTGTAAATTTAATTTGAAAAGGTTATTTAAATTATTATTGTTTTGCAAATTGGAGAAGTTTCCTGTATAAGAGGATTTCATTATTTGTAGAAGCTTTGTAGTTTTGTTTAAATTTGTTGGTGTAATTAAATGTCTTGTACCTTGTCCTAGGTCATAATTACACCTTAGTTAAGTTTACTTAGGGACCACATAGGAGGTTGTTGGAGAATTTCCACTTTTGGTGGACTTGACATGTCATCACCTCATCATTTCCACCTTTTGTGGACACATCATGTGATTATCTCTCCATATTTGGTGGAGTGATAAGTTTCTAGTTGTCTCATGTCATAAGATTCAGACACTTGTCATAATCTTATGCCCTTCTATGTTCTCACCTTGGCTATATAACCAAGGGGTCTCTCTCATTGTAAATAATCATAATCTCATATCAATGACATTGAATACAGTTTATTCTTGTCATATCATTTCTCTCTTTCTTGTGCTTTTTATTTGGTCCATAGATCTTGGGTGGCATCCATAGCCAATTCTAACATGGTATCAGAGCGGGTTGGGTGCCATTGGAGAGTCTTATTCTGAAGAGAGATTCTAGATCTGAGGAGGTTTCGTTCATGGCTCTTTGTTGCAGGTTTAATTTCGAGCTTGCTGGTGCAAATCTGAGCTCACTATTGCGTCCGGAAGGTTCGAGATAGTCGATTTTGCCTTTTGTTTCGTCCAAATCGGAGTTACGAGGCCAAATCTATGAGGGTTTGAAGCTGAAGTGTGGTTGCCAGATCTAGAAGGTAGCTGCAATTTTGGAGAATTTTGGGTCAAATCCGACCCTGCCATCGCGTCCAGAAGGGCCAAAAACCCTAAGATCGACTGTCAAATCGTCCGATTTGGAGCAGTTGTCCGGTGAGGCAAATTTTTTTTGCCCGGAGAGCCGTACGGCCCCCCAAGTCGTCATTATGACGCACGGTACGATTTCAGAAAATAAAATATTTCATTTATTTTCGAATATTTTTGGAATTTTTTTTTAAAAAGAAATAAAATTTGTATTGTCGAAATATTTTTCAAAAGTTTTAACAGAAAAATTATCAAAAAAAAATATAAAAAATTCTCTGTATTTTTTGGCCGCGGTACAGAGTACCGCAGACCTATGTACCGCAGGGTACGGACCCCTCCGCGGGCGCCACGTGGCGCCACCGCGGCCTCCACTCTGCCATCCGCGGGCCCCCTTATTCTCCTACCGGCGGGCCAACACATTCAGCGGCTGGAAAAAGCAAATCCGGCAGGGTCAAATCACCGGTAGTCCGTAGCAAATATTCCGGTTGGGCAATTCCAGATTCCGGCGGTTGAATCAAATCCGGCAACAGGCGAATATTCCAACCAAAGATTCCCGGCAGAATATTCCGATTCCTGGAAGAATATTCCGTTCATTTTCCGGCTGAAAGGGCGCTTTTTTCCGTGACGGGCACAGGACCGTCACATTTAAGCCCTCGTAATGATGACGTCAGCAATACGTCATCATGACGTCAGCGCCTTTTTGAAAATTTCTACCCCTCACCATTTGCATTTTCAATTTTGTAGTCAAACTTTGAAGCTTAATATCTCAGTCGTTTTGACTCTTTTTTTCAAGCAATTTTTTTTGATTTGGGCTAGAATTTCGTGCTCTACGCACTGGTGCAATCAGTTTTTGGTTTTGGTGCCTGTTTTTTCCAGAATTTTCAGATTCTCACAGGTGTTGCTGTTTCGTCTTCATTTTGAGAACTTCGGGAGCTCATAACTTGCTCCTACGGTAACATTTTTGGGTACAATTTTTTTTGAAAGTGCATGATTTTTTGTGTACTTCTCAGTGGTAGGATCAGATTGATCTCATTTTGTACCAAAAATTGTACTTGATACTGTGGCCTATTTTGGCATTTGTAAGCACTAAGATCAAGTCTAGCTTGCTATTTTTGGCATCTAGAAACTGTAAACGCACTAATTATAAAGTGAAAAATCAGATATTTCTTGGGGGGGTTTCTTGATTGAGTGATTTGGGGGGGTAATCTTGCAGTGTTTGTTTGCATTCTTTTGCTTGATTTGTGTTCTTGCAATGGGGAGATCTCAAATTGAACCCCTAAATCCACATAATTATGCTACATGGAGAAAATTAGTAACAAACTATCTCATGATGAAAGGTCTAATAGGTCATCTAAAGGACAAAATTCAAAAACCTACAGATGCTAAAGAATTGGCAATGTGGGAGATTGATCGTGAGAAAACACTTGGATGCATATGTTCATTAGTCTCTTTTGATTTACAATTTCATATTGAATCATGTAATTCACCTAAAGAAGTATGGGATACTTTTGAGAAATTGTATGGCAAAACAGATAAGATTAGAGGCTATCAGATTGATAATGATTTGATGAATCTTGATTCTAAAAGTTTTGACCACATCCAAGACTACATCTCCAAAATCAAGCAACTAAGAACACAATTGAAAGAATGCACTATTGAAAAAGAGGATTTACAATTGATTCTAAATGTGTTATCCAAGCTTGGTCCTGAGTATTCAGTGTTTGTTTCTGGCTTTCATACCCATCGAATTTCTATGGGAGCATCATATGTTGATCCTAAGTTTGATGACTTTGCCAATCTCCTAATCCAAGAGGAAGCTAAGTTAATGAACATGGGTCTAATCAAGTCTTCCAAACCACAAGCATTGGTGGCTAATGAGTCTAAGGTACAGAAAGAATCAGAGAATCTTGATAAGAAGCAAAAGAAGAAAAAGAACAAGCCACATAAAGAATCAGAATCCTCATCATCAAAAGGAGAATCATCTAAGAAGGAGAGGCCTTTTTGTGCATATTGCAAGAAGGATGGACATGAAGAACACTATTGTTACAAGAAGGATATTGATGAGTTGAAACATCTTCTCAAAAAGAATCACATTGATTTTCCTTCTAGAATGTCCGAATCCTCTTCTCCTTCTACTTCAAAACAGTCTAAAAAGGACAAAGGTCAAACATCAGGATATAAAGGACAAGCTCTGTGCTCATTCAAGTCAGGATCGGAGATGGCAAGATTCAGGAGCATCTCATCATATGGCATCTTCATCTTTATCTTCTCTTCATTTCAAATTTTGTTCAATGTCTCTATCTTGATGGGAAACAACACATACATGAGTGTAACAGGAAGGATCTATTAGCATTGGGGAGAACACTTTTAGATGTCTTGTGTGTTCCTCATTTGGAACAATCTACTTTCCATATATCGACACACATGGTGGAGATGGGAGAACTATGGAGTTCACTCCATTCTCTCATCATTCGTGACTTATGAGACTAGAGAGATCATTGCTAAGGGTGGTTGATCATTCATCTCGGTTGTATTCCTTTGCACAGTTTGCTTCTGATGATGACGATGTTCCTTTGACTGTTGATCACAACTATGATTCTGAGGAGACATTTGGCTTTTTGAACTTGGGCATACTCACATCAGATCCAGTTCTTGAGCCTTGCATTTCATCTCCTCCATCGACTGTTGTACTTGATGATGCTTGTGTTGCTACAGTTTTGGCTCCTAGTGATTCAGTACAGCAGAATATACATAGTCTTCCAGATATGGCTACTTTGGATGATTTCCTAACAGGCATTTCAGACTTGTTTGTGGAGTCTCATCTTGCAGATTTGGAGGACACCATTGATAGCATTCATCTTCTCTTTGATGAAGATGCACCTTCTTCAGTTGTTGTGAGGGAAAACCTTGACCCTCTTGTTCATTCTCTACATGATCATTCTTCACAGTTTGGCGTGAGTGTGGATTCTTTTGGACAGCATTTGGAGGAGGCTTCTTTATCTTTAGAGGGAATATCTTTGTCTTTGGATTATGTTCTACATTCATCTCTACTAGATGTTGGGTTTTCCTCTTCAGCAGTGTGGCCTAGAACGCCTGATTGGAGTGGTTCAACTTTCTGCATCGACATGGAGACACTTGGGCACGCTTCAGAGACAACATCATTGCACATCATACATCTTGACATCCTGCATACATCCTTGGTTTTGTTTCTTCCTAAAGGGAGGAATGTTGTTCGGCGAGATTGGATCATCTTCAACATTCAATGTCGAGCTTCTACCATTCTTGCAGGAGACTCAACATTGAGGGGGGGCTACCTTGCTTCTCTTCTACTTCTCTCTTATGGGGGGGTCATTTTCCTCACATGGAGTTTTTACCTTCTCATTCTTCATTGAGAGTATTTCTATTTTGTACTCTCTTTTGAGGGGGAGTTTTTCCCATGAGGTTTTCTCCCTTTCCTCGCTTGTGAGAGATTGCATTGCATTGTTTGTACATGGGTACCTAACATGGCCTAGTAGCCGGGACCCATCATTGCATTTGTGCACTACTCCCTAAGTTGCACTTAAGGGGGGGTGTTGGTGTAATTAAATGTCTTGTACCTTGTCCTAGGTCATAATTACACCTTAGTTAAGTTTACTTAGGGACCACATAGGAGGTTGTTGGAGAATTTCCACTTTTGGTGGACTTGACATGTCATCACCTCATCATTTCCACCTTTTGTGGACACATCATGTGATTATCTCTCCATATTTGGTGGAGTGATAAGTTTTACTAGTTGTCTCATGTCATAAGATTCTGACACTTGTCATAATCTTATGCCCTTCTATGTTCTCACCTTGGCTATATAACCAAGGGGTCTCTCTCATTTGTAATCAATCATAATCAGTCATATCATTTTAATGACATTGAATACAGTTTATTCTTGTCATATCATTTCTCTCTTTCTTGTGCTTTTTATTTGGTCCATAGATCTTGGGTGGCATCCATAGCCAATTCTAACAAAATTGAAAGATTGTCGTAAATATTTACAACCTCTGTAGAAAATATATTTTAGATCCTTTGTTAAAATTGAGTTTTAGAAATGGATTTATATAAAAGAAAATTATAGTTAAAATTTAGAGCCTCTGTTATGATTGAATCAAAACTGTAGAAAATTGTAATCCTCTGTGTTAAGATTATTTAAATCTTCTTCTGTAGAATTTTTTTTTTTTTGAGAATATCAATTGCCCATTTGAAGCAATTGTTTTTCAATTAATATTTATATATGTATATATATCTTTTGTATATATATACATATACATATAAAATATATTTTTATACATATGAACAAGAAAGAAATTCCTGTAGAAATTTTTATAAATTTTTTTAAGCTATTGCCGTATGGAAAATTTGTGGAAATGCTAGGAAATTTAATTATTATTTTTATTATTAAAAGATTGGGGGGGCTGTTGTGGCTGCACCCACAGCCGCACCCATGGAGGGTGCGCTGTTGTGAGCAGCGCTCCCCACAAGTTTGCGGGGGAAGTGCTGCCACAGGCAACACAATCTCCATGTAGGGAGGTTGTCACAACCAAGGTTGCGACCCCCTGTGTCCGCCTATATTAAGGTTCTTTTAAAAATATTATATATATATATATATATATATATTATATATATATAGTATATATGATATATTATTTATAATATATATTATATATATTATATATATATTATATATATATTTGGATGTGTTTTTTTTATATTTAATATATTTAATATATATATATTATATGTATAATATATATATTAAATATTTAATATATATATTGTATATATATAATGTATATGTATAATAAATATATTTATATATGGTTAATTTGAAATGCATAAGTTGATATTTTAAAATGTTATTGGAAAAGTATAATTGATTTTATAATTAAATAATATATATTTTTATATGTATATATAATTATATTTAATTATATATATACATATTAAATATATTGATTTAATGGTTGTTATTGCAATCGGTGCATGCAAGCACGATAATTATCCTTAAAATGATTGATCATTTTAATTGAGGAAATTGAGTTAATTATTATGAGTAGTTGTGAAACTGAAAGTTAAACATTTAGTTTAATTCGTTGTTGATTTATAAATTGGAATTATGTTTAAATGATGTGTTTTAAATATGAGTTATTGATTTATTTGGATTTAGGAAATCCTAATGGTAGTTTATTTAATTACTTGAGTGGCTTATTTTAATTGCGTATTCTTCTGTAATTGTGTAGTGGGGGGATATTTGTTATTGTGAAAATGTAAGCCTTCCAGAGATTGTAAATTGTGAAAGGGTTGTGTGTTTTGTTCACCCTTTGAGATTTCCTTGGGTAGTGCATGTAGTTGGGATTCAGTATTTGACATCTGTAGGGATGTGTTACCTCTTGAGTTACGGTGGTTATTTGTTATCAGTTTTAGTGCACTGTCTACCCTTGGGTTGTGGAATAAGTATATTGTGTTGTCAATAGGGGAGTGGATTTCAATGGGGGCCAACACACAAAGTGGTTCCTAGGACAACTTCGTATGATAGTCAGTTTAATCGGTGAAAATTAAATAACCTATATTAGGGGAAAGGGTAGCTTAATACATTTAACTTGATAATTTAGCCTCCCTCATTGTCTCAAGGGCTTGTATTAGACTTGAGATGAGTCGGGAAGGCCTGGAATGGCAAGATCGTTATCTTTTCTTCTTGAAAGATAATCGATTCCACACTGGTATGCATATGGGGCCGAAGTTCGTGAGAGGTTACCAGGATAATCCAGGATGGGGACCAGGACCTAGGATGATCTCCTAAGGATAATCAATGCAAACTTTGTGATGACACTCCTCCTATGACAATAATCAATTTGTATTGTATAGTGGATGTACTTGATTCAGTGGTTTTGGAAGTAATGTAACGTTATGTTATGTGTTTACTGGTACAATGTTGTTTTGTATGTTGCATGTGTCTAGAGGTAGTAGGTTTTTATTGGTTTCCTTTTACTATCTCCTAGCACGGGGGTTGGGCCTACAGGTACCACATGGCTGGATGGATCGTGCACCTTACACTATTGGAATTTCTCTACTTGTTTGTGATGGCGATATCTTCTAGTTTGGAGAGCTTGTGTGTATCTGTGGATATGTTAGTTCTCTTATGTTCATTGTATTAGTGGGACACTATGTATTTATGCTCCTCATTTGTAATTGAGGAGGATCCATGTATTTTGTAATTGTAACGTTTTGTATGATCTACCTTATCTTGGAGATGAGCTTGTAATGGTATATTGACTTAATGTAATATTTGAAAGAATTCATTATTGTACTTTGTATATTATGTAATGGGTTAATGGTTTGATGTATGTTGTTTATCTTGAGTTAATTCCATATGCTATGGTTAGATTAATTTTGTAAGTTTTGGGATTCACATGTAGACGTGTTGTGTGGCCTAGAGGATGTATGTGTTTAGAGTAGATTACTTTACTTGTTATTATTACTCTTTCTAAGAAATAAAAATTAGTTGCACTTTCGTAGTGTTGCATCATCCTCTAGGTTACGTGGCGGTGTTTTACACTTGATATCAAAGCCTAGGTTTAAGTACTGGGAACTCTAGGATAATGTGGAAACCATTAAGTTGTTTGCGTAGGATTTAAGTTGCATACCTTGTCTTACACCTTGGTGTGTTTGTGTAGGATCATGCCACCTAGGAGAGGTCGAGGTCATGGTCATGGCCGTAGAGGCAGACAAAGAGCTAGTCAGCAGAACTCACCTCCTCACGTTTCTCATGATTCAGATCGTGAGGAACAATAGGCTTCCCAAAACATTCCAAGAGGCGGTATTCAAAATTTGGATCCACCAGGGATCGAGGGCACTTAGTTGCGTCAATTGTTGGAGGAGACTCTTGCCCATCTTGGACCGAGGTAGGAGGTAGATCATATTGTTATTGGTGAGAGGGATGTACCAACATAGTTAGAGGCAGTTGTAGTTTCACATATGAGAGATTTACTTAGAGCTCGACTGACCTTATTTGATGGCTCAGGCAACGGTTTAGAGGCCGAGACCTGGTTGATTGACCTGAACTAATATTTTGCTATGCACTAGTATGGTAGCAACACCAGAGCCAGATGTGCGATTATGCACCTGAGAGACTTTTCTTCCACATGGTGGAGATTGGAGGGGCAAAAGCTCCATATTGATATTGGTACTATATCTTGGGAGATGTTCTTAGAGAGGTTTCATGCCATATTCCTCTCTAATCATTGGCGACAACATTGTGGTGATGATTTCCATACTTTATGATAGATGACTATGTTAGTGGAGCTATATGAGTCATTGTTACGAGCTCAAGCAGTACACAAACATTGGTGACGATGAGGCCATGTTAGTGTAGCACTTCCTTAGGGGCATAAATGCCTGGATCAATGGGGGTGTGCAGGTTTTCAAACCCAAGACTATGGAGATAGCGGTAGAAAAGGCCAGACTTGTAGAGGAGAATTTGGTGATGGCAGTGGGTGGTCATGTTGGAGTGTAGATAGGCAGTACTTCAGTTGTAGGACCCAGTGCACATAATGGTCAGACTCAGGGAGCTGGACCACCTAGGACACAATAGGTACCTGCACAGAGTGGTCAGCAACAACAACACTCTCAGTCTCAACAAGGTGGTACTTGGAATCAGAAGAAAAGAAATCAGAGTTGGAAGCGATCTCAACGTGATCATATGGACCAATCAACCCATAATTCATAATCTACGATTAATTGGGGTAGTGTTCAACAGTCTAGTAATTCTCCTGGTGATAGAGGATTTAGTAGAGGTATAGTATGTTTTGCTTGTGGCCAACAAGGTCACATAGCATGACAATGTCCCAATAAGGACACATCAGGATTTACTCAGAGGCCATCGACTTCAAAGCCGACAGTAGAGAATGTAGGTAGATTGCATAGGGTGTTTACCACGATGGATAACCACCAGGTCAAGCACCAGAGTGCTGTTGGAGAGGTTTATGGTGGAGGACAGGCATCATTCTTTGGGAACCGTGTACGTCCTTCAACGTAGAGATTTGATCCTCAAGGGTCAAGATATTGAGCAGGTGAGGGTCTAGTGGGATCCTAGAGATGACACGTCTATTACATGGGATTATGCTACTAGGATGAGGGAGCTGTATCCTTATTTGTTAGTAGGCTTCTAGGAGTAAGCCTAATCCTAAGGGGGGAGGATGTAACACCCCTCTGATTTGCTATGTTTTCTCTGACAGTTCAGATACATTGATAGACCATATTTTATGTTATTGTTATTCTATCACTAACAGTGGAGTGATGATAGATCTATATTGATGAGATGATACACTATATTGATGGTTTATGACATGCTTTATGTTAGTTTTAAGTGATTATTTGAGTGATTGATATATGTCCATCTGTATTTTAATCGATGTTGTAGTTCATCAGTTTATTATGATAATGAATTGGTGAAGGGAACAAGATTGCATCACTCGCATGCGAGTACCCTATGATTCCGCGATTCTCTCTTCACGGTGTGTATGATTTTTTATCTGGATATATGTATGACATATGCTTTGTTTGTAGGTTTGCAGGTATAGGACAATGACTTCACCTGGATTCACAAGTCTAAGTGTGTCCACTAACCATCAATAATGTTGATTGGGAGATAGTAATGGGTTTACCTAGTCAAACCTTTACCCTAGTACAGTGTGTCACCAATCCATGTATTGGTCGTATTCTTTATCCACGTTTTCCTCGTTATTTTATTATTATGCAAGGTTTATTTGTGAAAATTAATTTATAAATGTTATGATTGGTTATTTAATTAATCTAGATTATTGATGTTGAGGCTTTATAATTGATAAATTAATTAATTTAATTTATGTTATAAAGTGATTTTATTATTAGATTAAATTTGATTTGAAATAAATAAGTTATTTAAATTTCAAATGCATAATATCTGTAAAAGATCTTTGGAAATATCTATGGTGGTTGTAGAAAATATATTTATTTTATAACTGGAAGTTAGAAGATATTTACTATGGTAGTTTGAAAATTGATTCCTGGAGAGAATTACTGGGATATATGAAAAGAAGTTATTTTCACGAAAGAAAGGGATTATTCTAGAGGTGGTTGAATTTGTTTTGGGTTGTTAAAATTTTGGAAATAGAAGCTCTCAAAAATTTAGGGATCTAGTTTTGTTGCATTTCTTTTGGTTTTGGATTATTTTTCTGTTCTCTGGAAAGTGGTAATTCTGAGAAGAGGCTTTGGCAAAGTTGGAAATTGAAGGGAAAGCTCTACATCAAATTTCAAGTCAACAAATCTTCTAGAACAGGTTCTTTGTTGCATTTTGTAAATTTAATTTGAAAAGGTTATTTAAATTATTATTGTTTTGTAAATTGGAGAATTTTTCTGTAGAAGACGATTTCATTATTTGTAGAAGCTTTGTAGTTTTGTTTAAATTGAAAGATTGTCGTAAATATTTACAGCCTCTGTAAAAAATATATTTTAGATCCTCTGTTAAATTGAGTTTTAGAAATGGATTTATAGAGAAGAAAATTATAGTTAAATTTTAGAGCCTCTGTTATGATTGAATCAAAACTGTAGAAAATTGTTATCCTTTGTGTTAAGATTATTTAAATCTTCTTTTGTAGAAAAATGTTTTTTTAAGAATATCAATTGCCCATCTGAAGCAATTGTTTTGATTAATATTTATATATGTATATATATATCTTTTGTACATATATACATATACATATAAAATATATTTTTATACATATGGACAGGAAAGAAATTCCTGTAGAAATTTTTATAATTTTTTTTAAGCTATTGCCATACGGTGAATTTGTGGAAATGTTGGGAAATTTAATTATTATTTTTATTATTAAAAGATTGCGGGGGGTGTTGTGGCTTCACCCACAACCGCACCCATAGAGGGTGCGCTACTGTGAGAAGCACTCCCCACAAGTCTATGGGGGAAGCACTACCACAGGCAGTGCAACCTCCATGTGGGGAGGTTGTCGCAACCACGGTTGCGACCCCCTGCGTCTGCCTATATTAAGGTTTTTTTTTAAAAAAAATTATATATATATATATTATAGTATATATGATATATATTATTTGTAATATATATTTGCATGTGATTTTTATATATATTATATATATATATATAATGTATACGTATAATAAATATATTTATATATGGTTAATTTAAAATGCATAAGTTGATATTTTAAAATGTTATTGGAAAAGTATAATTGATTTTATAATTAAATAATACATATTTTTATATGTATATATAATTATATTAATTAGATATATATATACATATTAAATATATTTATTTAATGGTTGTTATTGCAATAGGTGCATGCAAGCATGATAGTTATCCTTTAAATGATTGATCATTTTAATTGAGGAAATTGAGTTAATTATTATGAGTAGTTGTGAAACTGAAAGTTAAACATTTAGTTTAATTCGTTGTTGATTTATAAATTGGAATTATGTTTAAATGATGTGTTTTAAATATGAGTTATTGATGTATTTGGATTTAGGAAATCCTAATGGTAGTTTATTTAATTACTTGAGTGGATTATTTTAATTGTGTATTCTTCTGTAATTGTGTACTGGGGGATATTTGTTATTGTGAAAATGTAAGCCTTCCAGAGATTGTAAATTGTGAAAGGGTTGTTGTGTCTTTTGTTCACCCTTTGAGATTTCCTTGGTTAGTGCATGTAGTTGGGATTCAATATTTGATATCTGTAGGGATGTGTTACCTCTTGAGTTATTGTGGTTATTTGTTATCAGTTTTAGTGCACTGTCTACCCTTGGGTTGTGGAATAAGTATATTGTGTTGTCAACAAGGGAGTGGCTTTCAATGGGGGCCAACACACAAAGTGGTTCCAGGACAGCTCGTATGAGATTCAGTTTAATTAATGGAAATTAAATAACCTATATTAGGGGAAAGGGTAGCTTAATACATTTAACTTGATAATTTAGCCTCCCTCATTGGCTCAAGGGCTTGTATTAGACTTGAGATGAGTCGGGAAGGCCTGGAATGGTAAGATCGTTATCTTGTCTTCTTGAAAGATAATCAATTCCACATTGGCATGCATATGGGGCCAAAATTCATGAGAGGTTACCAGGATAACCCAGGATGGGGGCCAGGACCTAGGAAGATCTCCTAAGGATAAACAATGCAAACTTTGTGATGACACTCCTCCTATGAAAACAATCAGTTTGTACTGTATAGTGGATGTACTTGATTCAATGGTTCTGAAAGCAATGTAACCTTATGTTATGTGTTTACTGGTACATTGTTGTTTTGTATGTTGCTTGTGTCTAGAGGTAGTAGGTTTGTCTTGGTTTCCTTTTACTATCTCCTAGCACGAGGGTTGGGCCGACAGGTACCACATGGCTAGGTGGATCGTGCACCTTACACTGTTGGGATTTCTCTGCTTGTTCGTGATGGCAGGATCTTCTAGTTTGGAGAGCTCATGTGTATCTATGGATATGTTACTACTCTTATGTTCATTGTATCAGTGGGACACTATGTATTTATACTCCTCAGTTGTAATCGAGGAGGATTCATGTATTTTGTAATTGTAACGTTTTGTATGACCTACCTCATCTTGGAGATGAGCTTGTAATGGTATATTGACTTAATGTAATCTTTGGAAGAATTTATTATTGTACTTTGTATATTATGCAATGGGTTAATGCTTTGATGTATGTTGTTTATCTTGAGTTAATTTCATATGCTATGGTTAGATTAATTTTGTAAGTTTTGGGATTCACATGTAGACGTGTTGCATGGCCTAGAGGATGTATGTGTTTAGAGTAGATTACTTTACTTGTTATTGTTACTCTTTTAAGAGAAAAAATTAGTTGTGCTTCCGTTGTGTTGCATCGTCCTCTAGGTTATGTGGCGAGGTTTTACATATGAAAAGAAAGAAACAATTTTTTTAGGGAAAGGGAATGGAATCCATAATAATTTAGCCTTATTATAAAAAAATTATCTCTAAAAATATAAAGAGTGCTAAAATAAGAATAGAAAAAGACCCTTAAAACAACCTAGAAGAAATGATAATTAGGTTATGGAATCTTACATTTGAAGTTCATCTGAGGGAAAATTGTTCCAAAAATAAGAGCAAACTTACTATCTAGAGGAGGTCTAAACATGGCCAGATCAAACTAAATTTCAACATAATAGCTAAGGTTAACCCTAGTTTGATGGTTATTGGGGGATTTTGGAAAATGATCATGGATACCTTATTGAATTCTTTTCCTCCTAGATAGGAAGGAAAAATAGTAATGAAGTGGAAGCAATAGCTATTTGGTGGGAAGTGAAGAGGGCTTTAAGAAGCAATGTTTGTAAGCTTCAAATTAAAGGAGACTCTAAAATTTTCATAAACCTAATAATGGGTGACATGAAACATTTTTTGAGGCTAGTGGACCATATTATTGAAGTTAGAAAATACATTAAAAAGTTAAAAAAAAAACAATAATCTATACCTACAAGGAAGGAAATAAGTCTATGGATGTTGTTGCAAATGAAGGAATAAAGGTGTTAGGATAGGGCTCTTGCTCAACTCTTTGCCAGTTTCTTGTTATAATAAAAGATGAGAATATGTAAGAAAATGGGTAAAAAAAGAGGGAAGAAAGGAAAGAGGATAGTTAAGGACCTCATAATGATACAAAATCCCAATCGAATTGAAAGGACTGAAAATAATAGAGGAAAATTAAATAAAATTGATGCATATGCCCTTTCTAAAAAATCTCACATGAAGGATAAGAATGATGAGATAAACAATCCAAGATTAAAAAAATATTATTTAGTTTTGTCCTGAGATGCCATCTCTATTCACGATTATAATTGGTCGCGCCCACAAAAGGATATGAAAATCACGGAAAAACCTATCCTGGGAATTGGAAATTCTAGTAGGTGACTAATACCTCTTCGTGGTCGTTCATTTACTTTTCAAACCAGGGAACGTAAACTTTAAATGGAGCGGCACTATATGTGCACTAAGAACCGGTTTCAGTCACAACCTATTAAAAATAAATACTTGGAAAGAAATTCTACCTATGCTACAGGAAGATAATGCAAAGTGTTCTTAACTCAACCATAATCTAACCAAAGCAAAAATCATAATAGCTACAATTGAGAGACAAACTATAAACTGGCCTTATGCTGTAGGAACAAACACAAGGATGGATTCCCGATGCTGCAAGAACAGTATAAGACTGAGCTTGTGCTGAAACTTCTAAAATGAAATCTAACTTGAATTAACAAAGGATAAACAACTACTCTTCTACAGATAGTTACTAAGTGGCCCCCCTTAGCAAGCATCAACTAATTTACACAAAATATTGTGCTCAGAAATCCATCAAATTTTATTCATAATGTGAAATCATTTACATTGATTGTTCTGCTTCATAAAACTAACAAAAAATCTAATTCATATTATAACTCTAACTCTTACATAATTTGCTTCTCTATCTATCTCCTTCTTGTTCACCCACGTAGGAGGAACACTTATTTTTAAATCAAGAGAACAACTGACTAACTAACCCTAACAAAGAAAGATGTGGATATAAAATGTATCCTGAAATCGAGGAACAGACTTCATAAATGAGTTTATTCGTTCAACCCGATCCAGAGAGAATCTAGCACTCCACTCTTTCCAGATTAAATGTCATTTAAAATCCTTCCCAACAGTTTCGGTCAAAGAGTCTTTGCCAGAGCTTCCTCGAAGTCGTGCAGGAAATGGACTTTTTAGCAGGGCCAAGATCATCTGCACTTGACTCGATCATACTTTCTTCAACAACCTGCAAAACACAAGGTAATAGATGCGAAAGAGAAGGCACATGGCACTTACACAATATCCATTCATTAATCACATATTTAAATCTATTTCATCATTCAAAAACTACAAGCGTTATACCAGTTATTTGGGGAGTCAAACAGGGTAATAAATATAGACATGTCAACATGATAGTCTGCAGGAACATGAAAGTGTATTGCTACAGGATATCCCCCAATAAAAGGTTTCAAGAGAGTTAAACAACCATGAACAACAAAAGTAAAGGTATTAAAAGTACACCATGATATCCAAATTATGAGCATATTTTGGGCTCATCAATAATCCCATGATGGCTTGCAGATCTCAAAAGAATAAAATTTTCATAGTGCTTATTAATAATTTCTTTTTGGGAATGACTATCACTTTCACGAAGATCTATGAAAGAAAAAAGGAAAGTAGTATGAAGGGGTGAAAAGTTACAGTGGAACCCTCCACTTGTGAGTTGTTGATGAATAACAATGAAATATGGAGGTTTTTTTAACAAAGCGGGGTCATCAATTACTTTCAAGTGATGCAAGGATATGATGTGGTCCTATCTAAAATATTTGCTAACTCTTGGAACTAGCAATAGGTGAAAATTGGAGGTTGTAATTCTTGATGACTGAGAAAATGATAGCATAGGCTATACAAACCAATAGTCATGGTCAAAAGGTGAAAATGTCCCACAAATCCCTATATTTTGGGAAAAGTGATCCTAGGGTTTTACTAGGATTAGTCACCTTTCACTTACATCACATTAGAATTCAAATCAATAAGGGAATGAAATCAACTTGTAACCTTGAAAGTGAGCCAATCAGCCTAGGATATAAATTTCTTTGGGGGTTTGAAATGTATTTTTGATGAAAATACAATGATGTAGCTAAAATAGTATGAAAATGAATTGTTCTAATGCAAATACAGAGAAACACAAAACTAAAAGTCAAATTTTGAGACTAGGTCTAGAAAGGACAGAGTACTGTGCACTTGTGGTTCAAATCTAAGCCTAATTTTAGAGGACTAAGTCACCTAGGGTGAATATGTCCTTGTTGGAAAATTTTAGATCTATTTTCACAATCCTCTGGAGCCAAATTAGAGCTTTCTTTTCCTAGGTGTCATACTATTGGATCTTCATCAGCTATTGAAATAACTGAGTTTCTATATGTTTTCAAGGGGCAGGGTTTGAAATCAACAGTGAATAATTTATTTTCAAGCTTCTCCCAATATTGTTCAGATCTAAAATCTGTCATTCAAAGAGAGAGGAAGGATTGTTCCATATAGAGGATTGCCTTTGTCCCGTGTTGGTGTTTCCACCTCCACAATGACAATGTCAATGAAAGAGAGCTTATCCTTTTGAGGGATAGAGGCTAAATGATAAATGAATGATGATTCAATAATGAATTGCAACTCACCACTCAAAAATGGCTTCCTTGAAGGACTTAATTCATGCACATCTCCTCAAGGCTTGATTGTTGTTTTGATTGATTTGCTTGAAGGCCTACAAGGGTTAAATCTGAAAAAAATATATGATAAAATAAACATGAAAAAAAGCACATACACTTTGAAATGATGCTTTGATGTTGAATTGTTCGATAAATCTTTTCTCTTGACTTGCTTGATAATTGCTTGATCATAAATGCTCCAATAATTTTCAATTCTTCCCTGTTAGTTTTCAAATGGTGAAATGACTATGTATTTATAGGAGTTTAATCTAATTTCTTGAAAATTAAATCTCGATAGCCAATATTTGACATTTGAAATTCTATTAATAAAATGCCCGCTCTAACATATTAAAATTTGGAGGAAAAATAGGAGCAAGTTGCCTGGGGCGACTTAGTCCTAGCCTTATTTTACAAAGTGTAAAGTGTCAGGAACAAAATATTAAATGTTTGCTTTGGTTTTGTAAATGGGTTTTCTTGATAAATGTCCAAATGGGCTATGTGATACATAATTGAGGACATTAGATGTATAATTAGGTCTACTCACTTAGGGGGGAGAAAAACATAGTGTGAAATTTTCAAGGGTGATAATTTATGACACTACAATCCTAAGACAAAGAATTCATTGATGCCTTTCTAGAGGAGAAAATTGGCGAGTTTCTAGAATAGATACAAATGGTAAGAAATGCCAAGGCCCTAGGATCACAATAGTTATCATATTATTAAATATGTCACTATTAAAAGATTCTTTGGAGTTGTCCATACATATCATTTTTGTTTGTTGGCCCATTTGAGGAATCAAAAGATTATTAGTTTCCCTTCTCATATCTAAGCCTTCAATTCTCAACAGGGACATGCCTCCCCTACATCAAGGCCTCATTCTTTTTTTGTATCAATACAACCTATATAAAACTCCTCCTCATGCATTAAATCAACTGAGGAAATTATTAACTCTAATATGAGGGGTAAGGTTGATCCCAAGTTGGGTCCTCACATGACCTTTTCTGAACCCTCAAAGGAAGTCAAAGAGAGTGAGCACCCTCAAAAGAATACTATGTTACATCTCGTTTCATAGTTACCAAGTTACTTTTACCATTATGAGTGAAAATGTTGATAAATATAAATTGTGACTAAATAAACGACTACCATGATTAAATAAATCACCAGTTAACAACAATCAATGACTAAATATACTACCAAATTAACGGCTAAATATACTACCAAATTGATCAATCAGAAAAACCAATAAATGACTAAAAATGGTTTAGTCATGAATTTGGTCATGTTATAAATGACTGGCAGTAAACTACTTGTTACCTGATTTTTATCTTTTAGTTGAAATTAGGTAACCTAGTGTTTGTTTTTTTCATGTTGTTTAAACATTTAAAGATAAACCATAAAACTGTTAGTTTCAATAGGCATGAAGGAATGATTGTCAAACAAAGTAGATTACATTTTTTCATTTCAATGTTGCATTACAATAAATGTGAAAGAGAACCATAGATATGCAAATGTAGTCTTTTATTGATAATCTTGAAATATACATGTCCCTCACAAGCCAAGGGACTAACTCTCTTATTCAATGAACATATGAAACAATTCATGCATGAATAAGTAGAAGAAAGGAAATGTGCATATAAGAATTGAACCAACCATTTCCTGAGAATGACTAGTTGTAGGTTGCCTGACGGCTCTGTTGCTGCCCCGAGTCGCTTGTGTCCCTCCCAGCTCTATAGTGCTCCTCACCCTGCATCTGAAGGAAACATGATGTTAGAGCAAAGCTCTAAGAAATGAAAGATTCAATCCTTACATACACACCTACCTATGCATGTATAAATTGATCCATAAGTGCATTAAACAAGCATGCAAACCTTGGATGTTTCAGGAAATAGTGAAGTCATCAAACACATCCAACATATGGATTTATTTTCTAACTGTTTGCTTCATGTGCAGATTTAGGACAAGTCTAATTATTGTTTCATTATCAGATTAATTGATAGCATGCAGGTTAAATGTGGATCCCACAAGGGTAGAACTCAACATGCTTTGATAGAAAAGGAAATTGAGCAAATTGATCAAAGATTTATCTATTATCAATGCATTAAATCAATATGGAATCACACCAGTTGATCAACTTTCATTATGAGATTCAAAAGATGCAACATATTGTGCTAATATGTCCTTCAATCTTCTTAAGAAGATCCACGATATGTTTTACAAGGAAGTGACTTCATAGATGCATCAGGTTCAATCATGCATCTTTTAAACAACGAGGAAGCATTTCAAGTTGTTGTCAAGCCCCTCTCACCATAAACCTATTGGGAAGTCACACATCACATAGGAAGGTGAACTGTCAAGTCACCCACATATGTGACATGTGGCTGTCCAATAAAGTTTGAATGAGGAGACTATGTGCATTTATCACACATAATAGAACAGGAGTAATGGTTGAATCAAGGTCATAGTACAAGTATAAGGATGACACCTTTGCAAGAGCCTACAAGGTTGACAAACATGGGAAGGTATTCAAAACAAAGCATAACTATCCTCATGGCATATAAACATGGCCATCTAATTTTCTGCCCTCATGAGTTAGATGAATGAAGGTTTTATGATGTCCTTGAAGATGGAGAACATGACAGGCTTGAAAGCATTCCAAGCATGGCAACAGGACAACAACTAAAAACAAAATATGAAAATGCACAAGGCTGAATTCAAGGCCTTCTCAATCAAACACTAGACAAAAAAGACCACCATATCATATTCAATGTGTGATGGTTTGAGGAGAGGCACAGTGGTAGAGCTAAAAGAAACATACACCAAAGTGCATAGTAATGTAATGGCTATCATTCATCATGAGAAAAAAACATGCACATACTTTCTTGTTTTAGTCATTCAAAAGCTATTGAATTGGAGGATTTCAATTTAAACTGGGACTAGGCCATACAATGCAAGGTATAATCATTACACAAATGAAAATAAACTCTTACAATCTGACTCTGTGTTGCATTATGAAGACATTGAATCAATAGCAACATTTATGACTATATAATGAAAATATGTATGACACTGCCATCAAAAGGATGCTATTGTGATGGTATCTCTGCATGAAAATTCAATGACCTTAAGGCATGGAGCAGGAGGAGAGAGAGGTTCAAGCTGCTTTTGTCTGAAGCCTCAAAATATGTTCCTTTGGAACCATGTCTTCCACAAGAGCTAGTAGTGTTGAGCCCTTCTTTCCTCTTCTAGAGGACAGGGATTATCTACAACCATCTGACAGTGATACTAATTTTGATGATGAAGGCTTCATGAAATATGGGCAGTGCACAACAATATTTCCAAGGGTTTGATGACAACCTAGTAGGAAAATGCAATGAAGCAAAGGTGTCATAGTGGCTTGGTACAAGGGGTAGCTGATCTTGTTGTTGAGCATATGGGTAGTGTTGTCAACAATGCAAATTGAGGTTTCATGTATGGTGGAGTGAGAAGAATGGGGCCTGATGTATTACTTTTCTTGGGAGAACTTACCTAGGATGTAAGAATTAGGCATCCTTAAATGGAACTCCTTCCATGATTTTGTTAGTATGGTATCTACATAGGATTCAACTCTAGGAAGCAGGAAATATAAGAGAAGTTAGGTCTCTAACAAGATAGCTGGGTAGGGAACTGAAGATCCATATAGAGGCCAACTTGTATCCTCCATTGAGAAAATAATGAGTTGAGGATATAGACAGTTGTTCTTCATTTCATATAAGTGAATATGAAAACAAGAAATGAAAAAGGGCCAAGAGTGGTCTAGAAAGGAAGATATGTTTGGTTGGATTGCAATGAGAAGATTGCAACAATGGGATAAGTGTGTGAAAGGTGTGCAAGATATGTATGAGAAGCATACAACCCAAGTAGCTGAGTTGAAGCTCCTTAAAGCTAACACAAGTTTGAGTGAATGCATTGGCTAACTAGGATTGAAGAAGGTAGTCATGTAAGGGATCTTAAGGAGACAATGTCGCCTTTGACATTGGGCAGTTAAAATAGAGTAGCTAGAAGATAAAACAGTGGGTTTGTAATTTCTGCCTACGGGTGTCCTCCATGCAAAGCATTCTCCCCTATTCTTTCAGAGGTGTATAAAAAGTTAGCCGAGAAGGACGATTTAGAGATCATCTTTGTGTCTGACAGGTAAAGAGCCACTTAAAGAGGGTGTTTGCTCATTTGATGTTGGAGGGTTTTTCATTATAAAAAATAAATAAAAGTTCTTTATTGCACAAAAGGAAGCAGGGTAATCACTGCATTAAGAGAAAACAATAAATGGCAGGTTGTTTACAATGATCAAACCCATGTTGGGGTTTTGTTATAAAAACATTATT